>JAJPUD010002789.1:64606-132118 GCA_023553655.1 Myrmecobius fasciatus
AATGAAAAAAAATGCAAATGAGGGTGGCCTAGCTGCACCAGATCTAAAACTATATTATAAAGCAGTGGTCACCAAAACCATTTGGTACTGGAAAAGAAATAGAGTAGTGGATCAGTGGAATAGGTTAGGTTCACAGAACAAAATACTCAATGACAATTGCAATCTAGTGTTTGATAAACCCCAAAACCCCAGTTTTTGGGATAAAAACTCACTATTTGACAAAAACTGCTGGGATAATTGGAAACTAGTCTGAAAGAAATTAGGCATTGACCCACACCTAACACCATATACCAAGATAAGGTCAAAATGGATTCATGATCTAGGCATAAAGAATGATATTATAAACAAATTAGAACAATGTAGGATGGTTTACCTCTCAGACCTGTGGAGGGGGAAGGAATTTGTGACCAAAGAAGAACTAGAGGTCATCATTAATCACAAAATAGATAAGTTTGACTATATCAAGTTGAAAAGTTTTTGTACAAACAAAATGAATGCAGACAAGATTAGAAGGGTAGCAGTAAACTGGGAAAATATTTTTACATCCAAAGGTTCTGGTAAAGGCCTCATTTCTAAAATATATAGAGAATTGACTCAAATATATAAGAATTCAAGCCATTCTCCAATTGACAAATGGTCAAAAGATATGAACAGACAATTTTCAGATGAAGAAATTGAAACTATTTCCGGTCACATGAAAAGGTGCTCCAAGTCACTATTGATCAGAGAAATGCAAATTAAGACAACTCTGAGATACCACTACACACCTGTCAGATTGGCTAAAATGACAGGAAATGATAATGATGGCTGTTGGAGGGGATGTGGGAAAACTGGGACACTGAAACATTGTTGGTGGAACTGTGAACGGATCCAACCATTCTGGAGAGCAATTTGGAGCTATGCTCAAAAAGTTATCAAACAGTGCATACCCTTTGACCCAGCAGTGTTTCTACTGGGCCTATATCCCAAAGAGATTTTAAAGGAGGGAAAGGGATCCACATGTGCAAAAATGTTTGTGGCAGCCCTTTTTGTAGTGGCAAGAAACTGGAAATTGAAAAGATGCCCATCAATTGGAGAATGGCTGAATAAATTGTGGTATATGAATGCTATGGAATATTATTGTTCTGTAAGAAATGACCAACAGGAGGATTTCAGAGAGGATTGGAGAGACTTGCATGAACTGATGCTGAGTGAAATCAGCAGAACCAGGAGAACATTATACACAGCAACAAGACTATACGATGATCAATTTTGATGGACATGGTTCTCTTCAACAATGATGTGATTCAAACCAGTTGTTCTGCGATGAACATAGTCATATACATCCAGAGAGAGGCCTGTGGGAACTGAGAGTGAACCACAACACAGCATTTTAACGCTTTCTGTGAATATTTCCATGCATTCTGTTTTCCTTCTTAGGTTGTTTTTTTTCTTCTTCTCTTTCTAGATCTGATGTTTCTTGTGCAGTAAGATAACTGTATAGATATGTATACATGTATTGTATTTGTCATATAATTTATCCTATGTAGCATGTATTAGATAACCTGTCATCTAGGGGTCGGGGGTGGGGGGGAAGGAAAGGAAAAGCTTGGGAAAAAAAGTTTTTTTGCAAAGGTCAATGTTGAAAGGTCACTCATATGTTTTACAAATAAAAAGCTTTATTAAAAAAAAAAGAAAGAAAGATGACATCTCTACATCATAAAAAGGTTTAAATACCAATCAGAAGTTGGTGTTTGGTTCTAAAGGCTTTTTGATGACTCTAATTAAAGGGACCTCCTGTAATTAGTTGAAAAGGCAAAACCCAGACTTGGGTTTTAAGAATCTAACTTTGATACCTGTTCAGGACAGTTAAAGAACAGAGTGGATTGAAGCAGAGTCCAGTTAGGAGACTATTACAATTGTCCAACTAAGACACTAAGGCCTTAAATATACTGCTGACTCTGTGTGTCTGTAAAAGGCGATGATGTGAGAGAGGTAGCTTAGAAAAGTCAAAGTCTGTTTATGGAGGGATATTTTGCCTGAATTTTATTTTATTAGCCAGGGGTGGTAACTGTGATTAAAGAGATATCATCCTGTTGTTACGGGGAGAGATTCTAGCCCCTCCAACCTAGAACACAGGAGTTCAGATGGTCACCCAGAGGAGAGAAAGCCCAAAAGCAAGGAGCAAAGATCACATTAATTCCCAGCAAAGATCATCTACCCACCATGGATTCACTTATGACATTCCCCATCTCCTCCTGCAGCTGTGGTCTCTGTGGACAATGTCATCGATAGGAACAGATCCCTATCCTTTTGTCTCACAAGTAGTCACTACAGAGGGTAACATCCAGCACTGAGAGCAGTACAATCACCTCAACAAATAATCTGGTTGTCCTACATCACAAACATGAATTACCCCAGAAGCTTGTTTTCCTCCCATGGATGCCCATCATCTTCATCCCTATCCCTGACCACTTTTCTCATTCATGATATAAGTATTTATGAGAAAGTGTGCCCCAGGGTTAGAGAAAGTGTTCTATTGTGATTTTTCTCACCATTCCATTTTGCTAAATGCCTTTGCTTTGCACTAATTGTGTCCTCTGGCTGACTAAGGGAAAATAAACACGTCAGTGGGGGCTCATGAGTGATGTTTACATTGCAGCTTAAGTCTGGAGTGGCTATTCTTGGGGTCCCACATGTGAGACATTGCCTCAGGTGCTTTGGACAGATAAAACAAGGACTTTTAATAATAAGATAATAAATAGCTGCCCCCTGCCCCAGTCACTAGCATGTGGCTAGCTCCCTGGGTACCACCTTCCCTGCCTGCAGGAACTTTTTGACCCCCTTGGCTTGTAGTTCTATCGGAGAAGGACATAACTGACCTTTTCCTGCCACATCCTTGATAAAGCTAGCCTGAAGTCAAGGGTGTTACAATGTAAGGCTAATTATTGCCTTTTAATATTCTCTGCTATAGTGGCCCTCCAGGGAAGAATAAAATAAAATGATGCCTTCTAATAGATGGAGCAGGTACTGGTCTGGGGACCACGTGTCCCTGCTCTATCCCTGTCTGGTTTCATGTCCTTGGGCAAGATGGCTGACCCAGACTTGTAATCTCTTTCAAAATGAATGTATTAACTTGCTTCAATATTACAAATGAGCTGTAACTTTGATGCTTCACATGTGGTAGCTTTCTATCAGGGCAGTAAGTGATTAGTGAGTGCCTGTGGCTAAAGTGATTTATCCCCTGGTGGCCAACCATCTGGGGAGGAGCTTCTTGTCCGGAATTGGTGACTCTCCTCCCTCACCTCTCATTCCCTTCCTGGCTCTGCAGGCTCATCCCCAGCTGAAACTGGTGCTCCAGTTGTCATTGTCTTCTGATTCCAAATCAAATGGCCTTTTCTCAGTCCTTATTCTTCTGACCTCTCTGCTGCCATTATTACCCTCTTCTCCTTGCTATGCTTTTCTCTTTAGGTTTGCATGTTTCTGTCCCCTTTTTTCTTCTCCGATACATCTGATTTGGCCTTTTAAGCCTCCTTTACCGCATCTACAATCAGGTCATCTGGTTGTCCTGCAAGGCTTTGATCTCTGTCCTTTTTCTACCCTATTTTGCTTGGTAAGCTCATCAGCTCTTATGGATTCTGTTATCATCTCTATGCTGATGATTCCCACATCTACTTACCCAGCGCTGAGCTCTCCTGACCTCCAGTCTTATATTTTCAGTTACTGATGAGACATCTCAACCTGGATGTCCTGCAGACATCTTAAACTCAACATGTCCAAGACTGAACATGTTTCCCTCAAGCCTTCCCCCTTTTCTCATTTTGTATTTCTGTTTGGGACACTGCCATCCTCCCAGTCATTGAGGCTTACAACCTAGATGTCATCCCTCAGTTCCTAAATCACTCTCACACTAACTCCAATTCAGTTCATTGACAAGTGCTACCAATTTTACATCTACAATACTTCTTACACATAATTCTCCCCTC
Organism: Myrmecobius fasciatus; assembly: GCA_023553655.1. Classification (NCBI taxonomy): domain Eukaryota; kingdom Metazoa; phylum Chordata; class Mammalia; order Dasyuromorphia; family Myrmecobiidae; genus Myrmecobius; species Myrmecobius fasciatus. The sequence goes on from JAJPUD010002789.1 coordinate 68,572, forward strand.
TCTTCTGGTCCAACTACCACCTGGTGCAGCCATCATCACCTAATATTTGCCTTCTCCAATAGCCTGCTGACTGGTCTTCCTGCCTTGTCCATCCTCCGCTCATTTGTCAAACTGATCCTCCTAAAGTACAAACGTGTCAATTTCCTCCCTCATTCAGTCACCTCCATTGGCTCCCTAAAACCTCCAGGACAAAATATAGCATCCTTTATTTGCCATTCAAAGCCCTCCGTAACCCAGTCCCTTTCTACCTTTCCTTTCTTTTTACATCTTACTCTCCTCATGTACTCTGTGATCCAATGCTTCTTTCCTCTTCCTCTCACATGACACCCTTTAGAACTGAGGATACAAAGAAAGGAACTTCCTAGTCCTTGATACTCAAGAAGCCCAAAGTCTGATGAGGAGAAACCTAAAAATCATTATGCACAAACATGCTATCACAAGATAAATTGGAGATACCCAACACAGGTACCAGCATTAAGGGGGATTGGAAAGGCTTCTTGGAGGAAGTGGAATTTTGGCTGGGACTTGAAGGAACTCAGGGAGGGGAGGAGGTGATTGAGATGAAGAGGGAGAGAATTCCAGACAAGATAGACAGCAAAAATGCCCAAAGTGTCAAGTTCATAAAATAAAAACATAGAATTAAAAAGGAAAACAATTATATTGAAGTAAAGATGTAGGGTTTTTTTTTTTTTTTCATCCAAGTTAATGGATCCTCTGAAATCTATCCACAGACCTCCACGGTAAAAACTCCTGCTCTAAAATTTAGCATCTCCTACCACAGTATTTGAGAAACTAGAACCACTTCCAATGAAATATCGGAATATGTTTTTTAAATGTGTTTGTGATAAGCAACAGACTCCTACCTTTTTCATACATACTGCTATTTCTAAAGGGATAATATGGATGGCAGTGAGCACCTTGTCAAAATGACCTTTCCTATTAAAACAAATAAACAAGCAAAAAGATCAGTCTGTCATTGTTAGAGATAGGATACCAGGCTGGCTGAGCCATAGGTTGACCCAGTATGACAATTTATATGGTTATTTAGAAGTATAGTCCCAAAGCTTTTCAACATTTGTTTACTTGTTGTTATTTTTTTAATTTGTCACCACCTGGTTTCCTTTTACTGGAGCTTAATTTTATTTTTTAATTATCCTACTTCTATATGAGTTAGGTTTTCCATCTAAAATGGAAAGGATACTTTCCTGGAATGAGGATGAATAAATATGCTAATATTTCTGAAACATTTGTGATCTTGGGAGGAGGTTGGAGTAGGGATGGGAGCACAGAAGCAGTATTAATTCCAGACCCTGTCAATATCACTACAATCTTAATTCATATTCCAATCTATATTCTAAGGGGTGATTTGTATCCATACCGCATGCCCTTTACCCACCTCTGACTGATAAAATCCCTCCCTGTCACACCCTCCATGTCACCTTCCCAGGTTATATAACTATAACTAAACCAGTGCTTTTGGTTTTGTGCCATTCGGGAGATTAAAAAATTTAACCCTTATACTTCTTCAGCAGAGTAGAAATTGGCCAAGACAAGGTAAATTCACATACAATCCAAAGAGTTGGAAAAATGGTTCTAGGGGCAGCCAAATGGCTTATTCTCTCTCTCTCTCTCTTTGTTTCTTACAAAAATCCTCAACTCTCCATCTGATTCCCTCCCCAAGTTTCCCATCCCACCATCCTTCTAGGCAGACCAATTTCTCTCATTCTCTTTCTGCAAGTATTAATATTTTGTCACAGACAGGATGCATATTAATCTTGGAGCTAGCTTTCTTCCTTGTAGTGGATGGGAAGAAACCTTGGTCAGACATAAATTGGACCAACTAGCCTCCAAGGTCCCTTGCAACTCTGAGATTCCACCCTGAAGCCACTAACAAATTCTCTTCCCCATTCAACTAATTTGCCTTCATTAATTCTTATATTATTTTCAAAGCCTGAAACATAAGGTTGATTTAAGGGCACTTTTCATTTTCCTTGCCCCAAGCACCCTGCCCTAGGTGCTGAAATTGCTAGTTATTAGCTCTGCCTGGTCCTTCCAACTGGAATTGATCTCTCCTGACTCGAATTTCACAGAACACTTTGTCTGACCCACTGCTTTAAACATCTCATATTCTGCCTCATGTCACATTTATGCATGTTCAGATCTGATTTGCCTTCTTATAGGAGGATTATGTTATTGCTGGAAGAGCATCTTTCTCACTTAATGAGAAATTTGTCCGAAGTCACCTGGACAGTGTCTGACCCATGATCCAATTCCAGGTATTCTGATTACAAACCTAGCCATCTTTCTACTGAATTGTTCTGATTCTCATTTACCCTCTCTTTAGGCAAGATTAACTCCTATGGGTTCAATTATTTTTATATAAAAAACTCTAAAATTATGTCTACCAGATCTATTCTTTCTTATGAGATCCAGACATACAGATTGTAAACCCCTTGAAGGCAGGGACTGCTTTATTATTGAATATCACAATCCTAGATTCTTAATACATGTTTGTCTCCATAAATTAAAAAATAAGTTTTTTTAAAAAGATAAGAGACAAATAAGTAAATAAATATTTGTCAAAATGAATTTAATAAGTGAAAAATTTGCCTTTGTGAGAAATGTCTATAGTTATGCATATGACTCTCTGATTTATCTATCTGGCCCCTAACATATGAACTCTAGTTCTGAGTCAACTACTGCTTATGACTAGGATCCCTTCACTAAGAAATTCTTGGTTGGGAAGACCCTTATAAAAACCCCTTTTCTTTCCTTAATAGCAAGACATGGAGAAGGGTGAGTAAAGTTTTGAACTGACCTAGAGGGACAAGTTTCATGCAGACACACAATCTCTAAAAGCAATAAGAAATTGAGGTGCCTATTTCACACCTTCCCCCTTCTTCTTCCTCTCCCTCCCTCCCTCTCTCTTTTTGCTTCTTCCTCTTTCACCTTTTCCCCTCCTCATTTCCTTATTCTCCTTCTATCCTTCACTATATCCTTCTGCTTCTCTCTATTCTACCTCTTCTTGTCCTTCTCCCACATTGCCTGTTCTACCTCTTCAGTCAAGACTGCTGAAACCATCTGGACAGAGGGAAGCTGCTTTTTAAGAAACTTGGCTTTGTTAAGTCTCCAAAAGCAATTCCAACACAGATGTTCCTGGCAATGAAATGTCTGGTTGTTCTCACAATGACATAGGGTAATACTAGGGGAGAAGGATATTTTAAAAGGAATCATCTGCAATAAACTCCCTTCAACTAATGTAATTTTCCTCTGCACCTGGCTAGTCCCTGGGTCCAGCCAATGTAGCACAAGATATTTCAGACTAACAAGGTGCCCCTAGTGCCAGAGTTTGTACCACCTGGTCATAAACTAGGACCTGTTTTTCTTCCTTCTACTCCACTTTTTTTTTTCTTTTAGGTTTGGTATGGGGCCAAAGACCAAAGGATCAAAAATACAGATAGAGTTGCAGAGCTTGGCAGCCAAGATTTGTCCAAAACACCTGAATTTAAAGAACACCAAGTTTAGGAAATTCACACAAAAGATCAAACCTCTCCCAAACTCCGCATGAACAGGGGAAGCAACCACAAATCTGAGAATAACATTAGAAAGTGTAGAGCCAAAAACGCTCCTAGAGCCTTCACACACAAGACTAACATTGCCGCATGCTGCAACCCTCCCTTCCCCAGAGTTTGGGGTAACTGGACCAGACATCCACTCTTCCCTTGATTCTTCTGAGGATCTAATGGCTTGGGGGGCACTTCCCCCCCCGTCGGAGGCTGAAAGGGGAACACAGGAGGATGAGAGCTTCTTGAGCTCCAGTTGTGCTGGATACTTGACCCACCAGGGCATCCACTGCCGATTGGTAGAAGACTTTCTTTTGCTTCATTTTTATCCCCTCAAGCACCTTGCAGAGAGAGGAGGACATAGTAGAGTTTCAAGAAATGCTTCATGGGTAGCTGAATGAATGGATGAGCAAATTAGTGTCTCTGGAACTACTTCCTAATATGACCTGGAGCCAACCCAAGGGTCTGCTGTAGTCTGTTAGGAAGCTCCTCTCCCAGAGGTCTGGGACTTAAACCTAGCTCGATAACCAATTCACCCTCAGGCGCGTCTTTTAATTTTTCTCTGCTTCATTTTCTCCATTTGTGAAATAGGACAATATCCTCTTCTCCTCATCCCTAGGGAATGATGAGAAAAAGGAGTCAAGGAAGGGCTTCAGCTTAGAAGAGAGAGTATAAATATAAGAGAACAAAAAGATGGAATGGCCATAGGACTTCCTCAGCATTCTCACACAGCACCCAGGCTCCAGCATGTTCATCAGCCTTTCTGCCCATCACAGCGTCATGTGGGGCCAGTTGGTGGCAGTGGGCCCTGGTAATGCAAGGACCAGAGCCGCCAAAGGTGTGCAGTCCAAGCTTGCCTCCTGCATCTCGGTATCTTCATTAAATGTGTGTATGTGTGTTTGAGCAGATTTATACACACATGTGTCTGTCTCCATATAGAGAGATAGTACCTTGTGTATACACATGCAGTAGGTGCTCATTATTTGCAAATTCCCTAACATTTCTTTATAACTCCAAAACCAGTATTTGTGGTGCTTTTAGTCACTCAAAGACATGTGCAGAGCTACACCCATTGCACATTTTCAGCTGAGGTCAAACAACGAGAGCTCAGCCTTGTTATTTCAGCTCTCATACTGTAAACCAGCATCCTTTTCCATAACCTATTGAGTACTCCTGCTTTTTGCATTTTTGTGCTTTTTTTCTTGTTGATGATTTCACTGTTTAAAATGGCCCCCAAGTGCAGTGTTGAAGTACTGTCTAGTGTTCCTGTGGGCAAGAAGTCTGTGATGTACCTTTTGGAGAAAATATGTGTGTTAGATAAGCTTCATTCAGTTAGAATGCTATTGGCCATGAGTTCAATGTTAATAAATCAACAATATGATATGTCCTGAAAAGGGAAGAGGAAATTCACCATTCTGGATGTGAGGCCACTTCAGAAAGTGCTAAAGCAAATTTGTGACCAGTTTACAGTATTCTAACCCTGTGTTTCTCCTACTAACAATGATTCAATATTCATAAATTCAGTATTGGTGGTAACTTTATAGAGCACAGCCACTACAAACAGAACCAACTACATGCGTGTATGTCTGTTTATGTGTACGTATGTGTGTGTATGTATATGTATGTCACATGATTGTGGCACATATTTCTCCTGGGTACAAATATTGTGTTTTCTTATTTGGATTTTTTATTTGAAATTTTAGCTGTTTATTTTTTTTCTCATGTCACAATCATAGTGAGGTTTTGTTATTTCTCATCCTTAGGTCAACATCAACTGACCCACAACATCAAGAAACTGATTTCTCAGGGGTAAAACATTTTCCTTCAGTGCCGGTGACCTAAATTTGAACAACCACCACTTAACCATCTCTAATCTCCCCTCATCTTCCTTCAGATCTCATTGCCTCTTCTCCAGCAGAATATTTAGTTCCACTCCTAGAACCACCCTAGTCTCTGGCCACTTGGGGCCAGCTCTTGCCAAGGTTCTGGTCTCACAGCCCTTGGTCATTTCCACCCTGTATTGTCTATCCTCCATTCCGCCAAGGCCCGGATTTTCACCTCCTTCCTGACAGAAAATGCTTCTAAACCTTTGGGCCTCGATAGCCATCTCTGGTCTTATAGTGTCCACATTCAGGTTCCTGCTATATGCTTCTAGCCTATGGTCTCCACTCAGGTTATATAACCTCTCCTTCCTGGATGTTGTCTCTCCTCTCCTCAACCTCTTTCAGCTCTCCTTTGTGCTTTGTCTTCCCCCACTAACATATAAACTCCTTGAGGGCAGGGACTGCCCTGTTTGCTTATATTTGTACCCCAGCAGTTAAAACAGTACCAGGCCCAAGATTAAAGCCTAATAAATGCTCTATCCATCTTTCCTTTAGTAAACTAGTCTCAGCTACCCAAGGAAGTTTAAGAGAGTGTCCATGATCTTGCAGCTGTTGTCAGAGCTGGGAATTGAATTTGCACCTTCCTGACTTAAAGTACAACACCCCCTCTCTGCAATATTGTAACCCTCAGCCGTATCCCTGCTTCCACTACTTCCCCTTCTCTGGTCCATCCTTCACTCAGCTACCAAAATCATCTAAGGCACCGATCTGGCACTATACTGATAAAAACCTTTTAGTGGATCCTATTGCTGATAGGACCAAATATAAATGCCTCCAGCTGTCATTTAAGGCCCTTCAAAATCATTGCCATCTTTACCACCTTTCCAATCTTAATTCATATTAATGCCCTTTGGGTATTCTATGTTCCAGTCAAACTATAGTAGCTAAATGATTCCTCAAACTCAACATTGCTCTCCTTAAAAATATGTTCCTCTTTTCCATCACACAGACACCACTCCTGTTTAGACCCCTCATCCATCCCCCTTAGCTGAAGTACTGAGATAGATCCTCTCTCCACTCTAATAATCTGGCACTCAGGGGCCTAAATGATTTTCCTAAAGCACAAGTTTGATCATGTGACACATCACCCTCTTCCCCCCCATTCTCATCTAATAGATGCTATGGCTCTCTTTGCCTCAAAGACTAACTATAAATTTCTCAAAGTAAGGAAGGAATTAATGAATAAATGAAGGAAGGAAGTCTGGGAAAGAAGGAGGGAGAAAGAAAGGAGGGAGGGGGAAAGGAAGAAAGGGAGGAGGGAGAAAGACAAGGAAGGGAGGAAAGAAGGAAGAGAGGAAAGAAGGGAGGGAGGAAGGAAGGAGGAAAAGAATGAATGAATGAACAAAGGAAGGAAAAAGGAAAGGAAGGGAGGAAAGAAGGAAAAAAGAAAGGAAGGATGGGAAGGAAGAGAAGGAAAGAAGAAATGAACAAAGGAAGGAAGGAACAAAGGAAGGAAGGGAGGAAGAAAGAAGGGAAGGAACGGACAAAGGAAGGAAGGAGAGAGTGAAGGAAGGAAGGGAAGGAGAGAGGGGGAAAGGAAGGAAAAGAGGGAAGGAAGAAGAAAGGGATGGAAGGAGGGAGGGAGGGAGAAAGGAAAGAGGGAAGGAAGAGAGGGAAGAAAGAAGAGATGGAAGGAAGAAAGAGAGGAAAGGAAGAAGAAAGGTAGAAAGGAAAAGAGAGAAGAGGGAAGAAAAAATCATTTATTACAGGATTATTATGTACTAAATCCTGAGCTAAATGATAAAAATACAAAAATTTTAAAGTGAGATAATCCTCTCTTCAGAAACTCACAATTAAATTGGGAAAGACAATGCATCAAAAAAAAAAAAGTTCTGCACCAAAATGTATCAGAAAGGTTCTAAGGGGCTCCATACGTTAACTGAAAGTTCAGGCATCTTCAGGGCTTGAGACAGGACAGACCATAAGTCCTGGAGAACTTTAGGAAGCAGTGGCGATCAAGTGATAAGAGCAAGTGGTTCTCCATCTTACCAAAAGGACCCACATCTTATGCCAGCCATGAGAGCAATCCAGCTGGTCAAATTGGTTCTGGACATCCTAGCCAGGGAAACGGGCAAAGGGAAGGTTAGGGGCCAGAGGCACTTGTAGGGGATAGCCCTTCCCACTGCCTGCCATATCCAGATAGGGTAGACTGGGACCGCGAGAGAGGCAAGGAAAGTAGACAAAGGCTCTTCACAAAATAGCCCTCCCTACCTTTCTGATCTTTTTCCACTTTGGGCCCCCCTTCTCACTGTGTATCTTATCATACTGAACTACTCACTCTTCCACACATAACATTGCCTCTCCTATCTCTGTGCCTTTGAACTGGCTATTCCTCATGGCTTGATGTATATAATAATATTATGTATGTACAGGTTATCTTTCCAATTAAGACACGTGCTCCTTGAGGGTAAGAATTACTTCACTTTTGCTTTTTATATAATTGTTGTTTAAAAAAATATTGATTGAAATTAATCTGATTCTTCCATCCTCAAATTTGTTGTAGCACTTTGAACTTTCCTGCATTTCTCACATTCTGCCTGCTATTCTAAGTATCTGTTTAAATATCTGAGCCTTTTATAAATTGCCTGAAGGCAAAGGCTAGTATGTCCTTCACATGGTTGGATCTTAATATTCATTGAATTAAAATTTGGAAATACTCCAATAGATAGATGATGGCTTAGAAGCAGCCACAGAGCAGAACTCTCCCAACATCAGATTTAGGCGGTAGGGCAAGGAAAAGATCAGTGAGACATTTTTCTCAGGCAGAGGGACTCAGTGGAGGAGAGGTCCATTACCCAGTAGGATTCAGCCCGGAGCAAGGCAGCAGCATGAGCCTTGGAAAGGGCCGTAGTAGTGGCAGCAGCTCCTGGAACTCTCAACCCAGATGTGTGAGGTTAGAAGACTTGTCAGAAATTTTATAGGGCCCTTTTCTGGCCCTGGGCACAGCTGGGCTGACTGGCAACGCCATTGCTCATGCCCAGTTCTTGGGTGCAGTTGCACAGCAGAGGGAAACATGGAGCAGAGGCCCTGATCCCAATTCTAAAGTAAAGGGGAGCATCAGTCCTTGTGGCTGCAGGAGGGCGGTCACAGTTCTAGGGGCAAGAGAAGCACCAGAGCTGGCATCTGCAGGGAACGGGCAAAGATCAGAGCACAGATCAGGAGAACAGTGATCACCTCAAATCATGGCACTGTCAAAGTACCCAACATTTGAAAATTCCCAGAACTAGCTGAAAAAGCCTGAAGCTTGGGACAGCCTATGGGAGCAGAGTGCAAATTCAATTTAATGTTCAGAATCAAGAAATAGGCTAGAAAAATGAGTAAACATACAAAAAAGAATGTAACCATAATAAGCTACCATGATGACAAGGAAGACCAAGACATAAACTCAGAAAAAGACAATAATGTAAAAACTTCTACAAGCAAAGCCTCAGAGAAAAACTGGACTCCAGTCTAACAAGAATTTCTGGAAGAATTAAAGAAAGAGAAAAAAGTGGTACAGAAAAACAGAAAAGAAAAGAGTGATGCAAGAAAACTGAAAATTAGCAACTTCCTAAAAGAGGCACAGAAAATACTAAAGAAGATGACATTAAAAAACAGAATTGTCCCAGCAATTAAAGAGGCACAAAACTTCATTGAAGAAAAGAACTCCTGAAAAAGCAGAATAGATCACATAGAAAAAGAGATACAAAAGCTCACCAAAGAAAATAATTCCTTAAAACTTAGATTGGAAGCTGATGACTCCATGACCAAGAAACAATAAAACAAAGTAAAATGAATGAAAAAAAATAGAAGAAAATGTGAAATATCTCATAGGAAAAACAACTGACCTTGAAAACATGTTGAGGAGAGATAATTTAAGAATTATTGGAGGGGCAGCTAGGTGGCACAGTGGATAGGGCACCAACCCTGAAGTCAGGAAGACCTGAGTTCAAATCTGGTCTAAGACATTTAACATTCTCTAGCTGTGTGACCCTGGGCAAGTCACTTAACCTCAATTGCCTCAGCAAAAAAAAAAAGAAAAAGAATTATTGGAATACCTGAAAACCATGATAAGAAACAAATCTAGACATTATATTTCAATAAATGATAAAGAAAAACTGCCCCAATATCTTAGATCTAAAAAGCAAAATAAAAATTGAGAAAGTCCACCTTTTGAAAGAGATCCCCAAATGGAAATTCTCAGGAATGTTTCAGAGTTCCCCAGTGAAGGAGAAAATAATTCAATCAGCCAGAAAGAAACAATTCAAATTTTGTGGAGCCACAGTCGGGATCACACAAGATTTAGCAGCTTCCATGTCTAAGAAGAAGAGGGCTTGGAGTATAATATTCTAGAGGCCAAAGGAGGTAGGATTCTAACCAACAATTACTACCTACCCAGCAAAACTAAGTATGATCCTTCAAGTGATGGGGAGAGAGGAGAAAATGAATATTTAATGAATTAGAGAGCTTTCAAGCATTCCTGATGAAATAAGCTGAATAGAAAATTTGACATTCAAACACAAATTTAAAAGAAGCCTAAAAATGTAAACTTGAAAGAGTAATCATAATGCACTCAATAAAGTTGAACTGTCTACAGGGAAGATGATATATATAATAATTGTATCATTAGTAGAGCAGTTAGGAAGAGTCTACATAGACAGAAGGCATGAATGTGAGTTACATTGGGATGATCTCAAAAAAATGGTAGGGAGACAAGAAATAGATGGAGAGGGAAAAGGGGGAAGGAAGAGTTAAAAAGGAGAAATTTTTCTCGCATGAAGAGGTGTGCAAAAAGCACTTTTACAATGGAAGAGAAAGTAAGGAGAGGGTAGGCAATGCTTGAACCTTATTCTCATCCAAATTCAGTTCAAAGAAGGATGAATACGTGTGCATGTAGACACACATTCTGCTGGGTATAGAAATGCAATTAGTGTCAATACGGCAGAGAGAAGCCAGAAAGTTGCCTGAGCTCTCCCCAGTTTTCCTTAAAAACAACATGAAACCAAACCTTTAAACAGATTTTGGAGTGACTAAACCCACAAAGAGACAGAAGGAAACAATTTTACAGCTTAAAATAGTGTGGAAGGACTTCAGGAATGGTCAGGCTCTTTAGGGTGAAAGGGAGCAGAGCCCAGCACAGATGATATCCGAGAAGGACATCATCCTTGGGAGGGTCTTAGTCACAGCACAGATCCGCAACTGAAACTCCTAAGCTGATCCTAGTTCAGCAGAACCATAGCACAGCAGAGCAGTGGTGGAGCCTTCCATCCCAGCACAAAAGGCAAGTATCCAGCCCGGGAAACCAGGCCACAAAAGACACAACTGGGTCCGGCTATTCCCAGTGTTTGGAGCAAATTACCAAACACCAGAGATCCCAGTGCTCAAAGTCAAAACTGAAAATGCCCCAATGCTCAAAGCTGCACAAGAAGCCTGAGATGGTGCTCCCTGTACCCCAGGAAAAGAGCTCAACTTTAAAAAACATGAAATAGGAGGAGAAGGAAAAGGAGGAGGAGAAGGAGGGAGGAGGAGGAGGAAAAGAAGAAGAGGAGGAAAAAAACAGAGGAAGAAGAAGAGGAGGAGGAGAGGAAGAGGAGGAAGAAGAAAGAGGAGGAGAGGAAGAGGAAGAAGAAAAGAGGAAGGAGAAAAAGAGGAAGAAGAGGAGGAAGAAGAAGGAAAAGGAGAAGATAAAGAAAAAGAAGAGGAAGAGGAAGATGAGGATGAAGAGGATTTAGAATGAGAAGGAGGAAGAAAGAAGGAAGGAAGGAAAAGAAAAAAGAAAAAAGAACTTTAACCATAGAGAGCTACTGTGGTGACAGAGAATATCAAAACATCAATTCAGAAGAGGAAAAAATGTCTACATGCAAAATCTCAAAGGGGGATATGAGTCAATTTCAAAACCAAACAGCCTTCTTAGAAAAGCTCAAAAAGTCAAATAAGAGAGGTAGAAGAAAATTTGTGAAAAGAACTGAGAGATATACAAGAAAGTCAACAGTTTGAAAAAAAAGAACAAAAATTTAAGAAAACATTTCCTTAAAAAATACAGTTGGGCAAGTAAAAAACAAATTCACTGAAGAAAATAGCAGCTTTACAAGTAGAATTAGTCAAATGGAAAAGGAAGCACAAAAGCTAAGTGAAGAAAATCATATGCTAAAAAGTAGAATTGAGTAAATCAAAGCTAATGACTCTGTGAAACTCTGTGAATCAGTCAAACAAAATAAAAAGAATGAAAAAAAATAGAATATGTAAAATACTTCACTGGAAAAATAACTGACTTGGAAAATAGATCCAGGAAAGATAACAAGAATTATTGAGCTACCTGAAAGCTATGATCAAGAAAAGAGCCTGGAAAGCATCTTTCAAGAAATCATCAAAGAAAACTGCCCTCCAATTCTAGAACCAGAGAGTAAAATAATCATTCAAAGAATCCATCAATTACCTCCTGAAAGAAATCCCACAAGAAAAACTTCAAGAAATATTGTGGCTAAATTCCAGAATTATAAGACAAGGAAAAAATATTATAAGACACCATAAAGAAACAATTCAAGTATCAAAGAGCCACAGCTAGTATTACCCAGGATTTAGCAGCTTCTACATTAAAGGATTGGAGGGCCTGAAATATGATATTCCAGAGGATAAAGGAGCTTGGATTACAACCCAGAATCAACTACCCAGAAAAATTGAGTATAATGCTTCAGGGGAAGAGAGGGACCTTCAATGAAATAAGGGACTTCCAATCATTTCTAAGAACAGAATTAAACAGAAAATTTGATTTTTAGACACAAGACTAAAGAGAAGCATTCAGAAAACTCTAGAAAGACTTATATCAACTGATACTGAGTAAAGTGAGCAAAATCAGGAGTAAACATTGTAGCAAGATTGTGTGATGATCAGCTATGATAAACAGCCCTTTTCAGCAATACAAGGATTCCAATACATTTTCCAATATAATTCCAACTGGCTTAACTTGGAAAATGACATCTGTGTCCAGAGAAAGAGCTATGGAAACTGAATGTTAATCAAAGCATTCTATTTTCATCTTTTGTTTTGTTTTGTTTTTTCCTTTCTCATGGTTTTCCCACTTTGTTCTAATTTTTTCCCCAACATGTCTAATATCAAAATATGTTGAAAAATGATTGCAAACAATGAGATGATTCAGGCCAGTTCCAATGATCTTGTGATGGAGAGAGCCATCTACACCCAGAGAGAGGACTGTGGGAACTGAATGTGGATCACAACATAGTATTTTCACTCTTTTTATTGTTGTTTGCTTGCATTTTGTTTTCTTTCTCATTTTTTTCCTTTTTGATTTGATTTTTCTTGTGCAGCAACAGAATTGTATAAATATGTGTATATATATTGGATTTAACATGTATTTTAACATGTTTGTTTTTTGTTTTTTTTTGTTAAGGCAATTGGGGTTAAGTGACTTGCCCAAGGTCACACAGCTAGGACGTGTTAAGTATCTGAGGCCAGATTTGAACTCAGGTCTTCCTGACTTCACAGCTGGTGCTATCCACTGTGCCACCTAGCTGCCCCCTTATTTTAACATGTTTAACATATATTGGATTACCTGCCATCTTTGGGAAGAAGTGGGAGAGAGGGGAGGGGAATTTGGAATACAAGGTTTTGCAAGGATCATTATTGAAAAATTATCCACGCATATGTTTTGTAAATAAAAAGCTTTAATAAAAAAAAAAGAAAAATGATTGTACATGTGTAATCTATTTCAGCTTGCTTGTCTTGGGGAGAGTGGAGGGAGTGAAAAAACTGGAACTCAAAAATCATACAGAAATGCATATTAAAATTAAATTTACATATATTTGGAAAAATAAATACTATCAAAATGGGGGGAATTAAAATTTTTTTAAAAGGAAGAAAGGAGAAGGATAAAAAAGGGGCAAAATGATAAAAGGAAGGACAGATTAAAGGAGGCAGTGGTCAGAAGCAAAACAGACTTTTGAGGAGGGATATGATTAAAAGAGAAAGAAAAACAAACAAAAGAAAATACTATAAAAGGGAATATGCAGGACTCAGAATTGTGAATAGGATGAGCTCACCCATAAAATGAAAGTGCATAGCAAAATGGATTAGAAAACAAAATCCAGCAATGTTATTGACAAGAGACATACTTGAAACAGAAAGTACACAAAGAATTAAAATAAAGGACTATTGTGTTTCTATTATCTAAAATTTATTATGCTTCAACTGAAGTTAAAAAAAAGTCAAGGATAGTGATTATAATCTCAGACAAAGCAAAAGCAAAAGCAAAAATAGAACTAATTAAAAGAGAAAAGCAGAGAAACTACATTTTACTGTAAAGGATCATAGATTTATTAGCAGACATCATAATTCCAAAAATAACTCCCCCAAAATAAAAAAAAATTTAAGTCAAATTTATTGGATAAAAGACTCATTTCTCAAATTTATAAGAAACTGAGTCAAATTTATAAAAATAAGAGCCATTCCCAAATTGATAAATGGTCAAAAGATATGAACATTCACTTTTCAGAAAAAGAAATCAAAGCTATGAAAAGTCATATGAAAAATGCTCCAAATCACTGTTGATAAGAGAAATGCAAATTGAAAGAACTCTTAAGTACCACCTTACAGCTATCAAAAATGACAGACACTGTAAGAAAGGAATGGAAAATAGCTATATTAATAAACTGTTGGTGAAATTCTGACCATTCTGTAGAACAATTTGAAACTGTGTTCAAAGGATTTTAAAACTGTGCATACTCTTTGACCCCAAAGAGATCAAAGACAAAGACCCATAAATATTTATAGAAGCTCTTTTTATGCTAGCAAAGACTTGGAAATTGAGAGAATGCTCATCAATTTGAGAATGGGTTGATTCATTTTGACATATGAATGTGATGGAGCCTCATTGTGCTATAAAGAAATTATTATAGAAAAAAAAAGAACAATGCTTATATAAACTGATGCAAAATGAAGTGAAAAGGACCAAGAAATGATCATGCATACTAACAGCAATGTTGTAAGGATTATCAAGTGTGAAAGACTCTGATCTATACAATAATCCAAGACAATTACAAAGAAGTCATGATGAAGCATACTATCCACCTCTAGAGAGAGCACTGATCAACTCTGAATACGTGTTGAAAACGTAATTTTCTCATTTTCTTTAATTTTTAGGTTTTTTGCTTTTTATGATATGGCTAATATGGAAATATGTTTTGCATGATTTCACAAGTATTATTGATATCATTTTACTTAACTTTCTTAATGCATGGGGGCAATTGAAGTGGAGGATGAAGGAAAGAAATTTGAGATCAAAATTTTTTTAAAAAGAGTACTCATTTTTTTTTTCAAATGTGAAAAGGAAAGGCTTAAAAATAGGAAATACTAGGATAACATCTTTATATCAAGTCCAAATGATTTTTTGATAGTGTTTGAAGGTGAACCCAACTAACAGCAAAGTCATAGGAAGATACTGGGAAGTTATTTTCCTTTCTGCAAAAAAAGATATAAGATTCTGTTGGTTAGCTTGGGACCTATAAACATCAGCCGTACTGATGAAAGGCAATAAGGAGCAGCAGTGAGAAGACTAGCCTGAAAATCAGAACACCTGGATTTTTTCCCTGTTCTGCCACTAGCTGACTTTGTGATTTTGGCAAATTACTACATCTTTCTGGGCCTGAGCTTCCATATTTACAAAATAAGGAAATGTGACTGGTCTCCATGAGCCCTTTTAGCTCTAAAATTTGGGGATTCCATTGTTTCAGCCTCACTGGTTTTAAATACTAAATATTAAATAAAATTATAAACACCCACAGCAACAAGGACCAAGGATTGGAGAACAGTCACCCATTATTATACCAGAAGCACAATTATCCCTATCTCAGGGGAAGACATATTTCTCTGCCTCAGTAAATGTTAACAGCTGACTAATGGCTGATTCATTCCACCGGCTCTTCCAGCTTCCTTCTCTATCATTCTCCCTCTCTCCTTGAATTCTTTTGGGGGAAAGCAGGTTTCTTCTGTAAGAAGCCGACTTCTCATATTTTTGATACATCATAAGAGCAGTAGTGGCAAATAGGATGTCTGCTAAGACCCAATCTGACTTAGTAAGAAGCCTTACAAAGCAGACTTCTGCTTTCTGTTCCAGGCTGACCATCCCTTACATGATCCTGAGATGAGGAGAGCTGGGGGCCCAGAGTGAGACAGCTACCCTGTGAAGAGGGCTGTCCACCATCCATTTCTGCCCAAGGGACCAGAATAAGGTCACCTTACAAACCAGGCCTGGCTCTGTTTGAAAAGTCAAAGGTCCATTGTGTTTATAGTGCCTGTTTGTTTTGCAGAGCACATGAAAGAGAGAGGTCAAGAGGATGCTTTGTTAAAGGGGGAAGCCTTTAATTGGTTTGAAATATAACGGTTAAGGCTTTGTTTTTGCCATTACAAAAAAAAAATCCTCACTGAATAAGCGCAATTGTCAACAAAGGAGGAAATATTTGAGGATTAGCTGCATTTCCTGGCCTTTTATAATTCCTATCTGTTTTTCTCCTAAACAGTACCTCCAGTTGCTCATTTTTTACTGCTAAGATTTGATTTGACTGTTTTAACTCAAGATAACAGATCATTTCTGAACCTAAAAATTAATTAGAGAGAAAGAGAGAAAAGGGAAACAGATGTAGGACACAGACCATTTCCTCAGCAGGTTCTCTTTGCCTCAGTGTTGGGGGGAAGGGAATGGTGATGAAGGGGAGAGAGGACATGGGAAGACAGAAGATACTTTCAGAATAACTGCTTTTTTATTTCTCCTCTCTATTGTTTGCTTATATCTGTCATGTTCCTCTTGATTTGAGAGATGGAAAGTGTGCTTTGGACTTCAGAGCCCAAACTTCTTGCAAGAAAAGGTTTTTGAAAAGTAACACCAAAAAAAGAACGAAAAAAAAATCCAGAATTTTGCTTGCCATAGCCTGTCTCATTGTTGGACAGGAATGCAAAGGACAAGCTCGTTGTCATTTTCTGGAGAGGAAGATAAATGGACAGTGAACCAAAGAGAAAAAAAAGAAGTAGCTTGACCCAGTGGTCAATGCAAAATCACAACATGACAGAAAAAATGTCAGACAATCTGAAACAGTAGGGCTCTGTTTCTGAGCTCATCCCAGTACCTACTGGGTGGCTAAACAGAGAGAAAGTCAGACATGCAGCCTTTTGGCTGAAAGCCAATTTCATCTACAGAAACCCTATGGAAGAATTTCTAAAGAGATGTCCTTTTCACAGGATAGAAAGATATGGTATGACTATCCTTGGGCAGGACAATGTGGGGGGTAATCATCTATATCTGATAATAGAAAGATTCCTTTTCCCTCGACCTCCAAAATTAAGTACCTTTATTATAACTTTCCTGAAAGTTCAATTATAGATTCATTCATCCAGCTTAAAATGTATCCAGCAAAAATGTAAATTGTTTTGGGACAGAGATTCCATTATTCCCTTATCTGGCACTGATACCTCATTGTGAATGAGTTTATCAGATCTTTTCCTGAAAACAGTTTTTTTAGGAGGGGGAATAAGGAAGAGAAATAGAAAAAGGGGGGGGGAGAACTGAACATGTAAATGGGGAGAGTCACTAGAAAGGAAAAGGAAGCAAAAAGGGAAGACTGGAGGCTGACATTTAAAAGAGTGGTTTTTCTTTCCTTTTCTTTGTTATATCCATCTTCTTTTTTCTCAGCTCCTCTTATACTTTCTGGACACCTTCTTGTAACCCTTAGGTGTTCAAAGCTTCCACTACAACACTACCAGCATCCAGAACTACAACAACCTCTCCTTCCAGCTCCCACCCCTAATCAAAACTCCTATTTTCTCAATTCACTTATCTTAGAAAGGCATTCACAAAGAAGGCATTCAAATTTGTTCTCACATGGGGCAGCTAGGTGGCGCAGTGGATAGAGCACCAGCCCTGAAGTCAGGAGGACCTGAGTTCAAATCTGGTCTCAGACACTTAACATTCCCTAGCTGTGTGACCCTGGGCAAGTCACTTAACCCCAATTGCCTCAGCAAAAAGAAAAAAAAAAAAATTTGTTCTCACATTATAAACATGGTTAGGTCTCTATTCTCTCCTTAAAAAAAAAAATCTGAACCTTGCAACTTCATTAAACTATCATCCTAGCTCTCTCTTCCCTTTTTATTACTCAAATCATGGAAAGAATAGTCTATATTCATTGCCTCCACCTCCTTACAACCAAGTCATTCCAAAGCTTGCAATTTCACTGAAAGGGCCTTTCCAGAAATCACTAATGTATTAGTATGTATTATCAAATGTATTAGTTTTTGTTACGTAGCCATCTCTTTTTGATTTCTTTAAAACAATGAACTCTATAAAACAATGAACCTCCCTTTTGATACCCTCATTTTCATGATTGCAATTGGCAGAAACAATGGTGATTCCTCTATTTGGTTGCCATGATAAGCTTTCTTTAAACTGTTTTAGGAGAGGGAGTGGGCAGCGTTTATTTTAAACATGTTTTGTTTTATCATCCACTGTTTCTCAGTGTAGTCTAAGATGATAGTGCTCAGAGTCTTCTATCATCCTTATTACTCATCAATCATCAAGTAGTTTTTAGTCTCTAAACTAATATTGTCCTCCTTTGATTAATAAGAAAGTCAAATGCTTGCAGACTAAGACAAGTTTTCATTTTTTAGTTTTACTAACATGGCAGTTAAGTTACATCAATTATATATTTGTATGAAATTGGAAGACTTGGTTTCTATATCCTCTCCTTTATCCATTTCCCCTCTTTTTTTTTTCTTTAGTGTCAACAACTTTTCTAAACCAGATCAGGTCAAAGGCCTTTGAATTGGACAGTCTTTTTTCTTGTTTTTATTCTTCAACTTTGTGTGAATTTTTATCTTTGTTCTAGTTATTATTTTGCTTCTACATAAAGAACTGACTCAAGAATGATTTCCATGTTGCTTCCTTTCTGTTAAAATATAATGTTTCATTTTTTGTGATGTCCTGTGCCTTTCAGTTTTGTTTTGTTGTGTTTTATTTTCTTGAAAAAGATATTTTCTAATATATGGAGAGGAGACTTTGGTTGAAGCCTAAAAATTTTGAACCATATTTTCACACATTTTTCCCTCATCCCCACCTTTACCCACATTGACATTAAAATATAAAAAATATATACTCATTTAATTTGGACTGCCTATCAAGCTTTTAGTCAGCACATTGCCTAAAATTATTTTCATGGTGCTCTTTTTGCAGAGATATTTGTCATGACCAGAGACATCAGTGTTAAACTCAAATAAAAATGGAAGCCATTAATTCATACATAAGGATCCCAGTAAACCACATTTTGACTTAGCTTTAAAAAGTAATTGTAGCCATCTTGTACTGTGTTTTTGTTTTAGTAAATATTTCTCAGCTACATTTTAATCTGGTTCAGGGCCCATTTGGGATTATTTTGAGCCACATGTGGTATGCAGGTCATTTGATGCCTCTAGTATTGTAGATAGAGAACTGTTCCCATAGGCAGGAAGATTTGGCAGGAAGATTCAGATTCCACTTACACATAGTGATACAGAGCCCTGGGCAAATCAAATAACCTCTGAATGCTCTGGGCACACATCTCTAAGCATATAAATTGAAGAGAAGGTGCTTCCTTGCATTGGCAGAAGCAGCTTATTGATTTAAGAGTTCTCTCTAACAAAAAAATCACAGGTTCATTCCCTATTCCCATCATCATACATAATGGTGTTTCTTGTTGCTTTTGGACAAATGATAAAACAAATCCACCAACTCTTTTATGTGTCATTTCTAGGAGAAACTGTGAGTCAACTCTCCATTTCGTTTCTAATTCCTTTTGTGTTTGGATTCGGTTTAGAGCAAGAATGTCAAGATTGATGTAATTCCGTCCCTTCTAAATTACATCCTTTCATTGGGGCAAGGTTCTCACATTTACAACTGCTAAATTAATGTGTATAGATGATCTATAACTTGTGTTATGCTTAGCAACCTCTGTTCTTTCCTATCATTCGACTCCTGTCACTGTAGGAGGGGAAGGCAACTGTGGAGGATGAGGGCCATCCGGCATTTTTCTTTGTTTCATGTGTTACCACGGCCAAATAATTCATCACCAAGTGGCCAGCCTACTTCAGATGAGTCTCTCTGTATTTTCCTCGAATGGTCGTTGGAAAGGAAAAGTTGGTTGTTGTAGAGACTTTTTTGGCATGATAAACCCTCACAGAACTATATTTTTCTGGCATAATCTTTGAGAATGTAGGATTGCCTCAATGAAGCATTAAATATAGGGCTCTGTAGACTTAGCAAAAAAATAATTAGTTAAGAAAGGAAGCATCCAGATGGTCATGGCGTAGCCCAGGTGTGCACCTCCTCAGAACAGTTTCACTTTATGCCTTTCCCTAATGGTGCCCTCTTCTCCCAGCCTCCCCTCCATGGAGCAAAATCCCCCAGATTTCTCCTCTCAGCAGTCCTTGCCCTCTCAAGGTCTAAGATTTCTTTCCAGTGATGTTCCTGAGAACTTTATTTGAGGAAACCTTTCTAGCTGCTTGTCCCAGACATTTTTGGTAGTGCTCTTCTCCCCAGCTCCAACAGCAGAATTTCTAGTTGTATCTTGGAGTCATAGCCATTTCTCAAGGTTCATCTTTGACCTTGTCCCCTTTGTTTCTGAACTTTCTATCTTGGTGATCTATATCATATACTAACCTCAGCCTCAGTTATCACCCTCATATTATGACAGTGCACAATTTCCAGTTTGCTGGCTTGAAGCAGTAGTAGTCAGTAGCCACCCTCCAGGAAACCTTCTGGGCAAATGGGATAAAACAGGCTGAGGGTAACAGTGAGGTTGGCTGATGTCACCCAAAGCTGCAAAGACCTCCTCCAGAGGGGGAGGGGGAAGGAGCAGATGAAAACAGTTTTTTTCTAACAGCCGTGAAGGCAGCTGAAGCAGGGATTGTGGAATGCTTAAAGCTCAGTCAGACATCAAAGCCACCAAGGTCATCCACTGCAGCCAGACCATTGCCAGTCACCCTGACTTTTGTCTTGGTACTGAACTTCAATGAGTCTGGAAGAGAGAGGGAGGTTTGGTGACTTTGATTAACTCTGCCACACTTAATTAACTCTGCCTCACTTAAATCTAATTCATGTGCAAGTCAAGATACCACCCCATGATGTTACTGGTTCTCTTTGAAAATGAAGGATGAGCAACAGAAAGAGTGAGTGACAGTCCTGGATCCTCAAAGTCAACATGTCTAGAATTAAAATCATAATATTCTCCCTTTACCTGCTCCTCCCCCTAACTCCTCAATTTTGTTAAAGGAATCAACAGCCAAAATCCCATGTGCATACTCTTGAAATCATTTCTGTTCTTCTCTTACACATCTAATCATTTGCCAGACCTGTCATCTCTATCTCTATATATGATCCTTTCTGCCTGCTTCTGATGGATGCAACAACTGTAGTTCTGATTTATATTTCTTCTCAATGAGTAAATTGTCATAGCTTCCTATCTTCTCTCCTCTCCTCCTAATTTGAGGTCCAAGAATTTTTTTTAGTTTTTTAAATAGATTTGAACTGTATAATTTGCTTCCTTTATAATACTAGGTATTCTATTTTATGCATTTAAATACATTACTCTAAGAAAGGGTCCATGGACTTCCCTTGACTGCTAGAGGGGTTCATGACACAAGAAAGGTTAAGGAGCCCTGCTCTGGTCCATTCCTTCTCTAATCCACTTTCCGTTGCCCAGTCCAAATAATCTTAACATACTGCTGTGACCATGTCAATCCACCCAAAACTCCTCGGTGCTTCTCCATTTCCCATGAAATGTGTAAAGCATAAACTCCTGAAATATAACTCCATCCTCTTCCCTCCACTCCACAGCCACTATCAAGGTTCAGGGCCTCATCATTTTTCATCTGGACTCTTGCAACAGCCTCTTAATTGATCTCCCTTCCTCAAGTATCCTTGTTTTCTAGTCCATTCCCTACACTGCTTATTGTTACTATTCAGTCATGTCTTACTCTTTGTGACCACTTGAGTTTTCTTGACAAAGATACTGGAGTGGTTTGCCATTTCTTCTCCAGCTTATTTTACAGATGAGGAAACTGAGGCAGACAGGGTTAATTGACTTGCTCAGAGTCAAACAGCTAATAAGTGTCAAAGGTCAGATTTGAATTCTGGAAGATTATTCTTCCTTATTCCAAGCCCGGCACTCTATTCAATGAGCCCCCAGCTGCCTTATCATACACAGCTGCCAAAGTGATTTTCCTGAATGTTGGAACATACCATGTTATTACCGTATTCAATAAACTTCAGTGGCTCCCAATTGTTGTTCAGTCTTTGTCCTTGAAAAGGACCAATGACATCATGAGCATCTTGATTTGTGTGTGAATTGGATTTAAGTGAAACAGAGTTGCACAAAGGAATTAGTCTCACTCTGTCCTCCAGAATCATCAAAATCCAGGGATAAGACAAAAATCTAGTAATGGCCCCAGATGCAGTAGCCTTTCCAAATTAAGGTTTTTCCCAGGTCTCAGTTTGTCTGTAGGAACACCCATTCAGTGACAGAGGAATAGATAAGAATTAAAACAAAAGGATGGCCTAATTTACTATCACAAAAATATCAATCTGGGAGGGGAAGTCCCTCAAAGTTTCTGACCAAAAAGAAAACAATTGCATGGTTCTCTACTATTATTAAAAGTAAATATAAATTAATATTAATAACAGATGGATAAATATTAATATTTATATCCTGGCCCTAATCCATTTTACCAGGCTTATTACATATTATTTCCCTTCATTTACTCTGTGATCTTTCTCTTTTTTTCCCATACTTGCCATTCTATTTCCCATTTCCTGACTTTGCATTGGCTAGTCACCATATCTGAAACATACTCCCTACTTACTTTTATCTTTTAGAATCTCCAGTTTTCTTTGAAACTCAGCTCAAATGTCACTATCTCCATGAAACCTTCCCTGACCCAATCCATTTCCAACCTGATAGTCCCTTTCTCCCATAAATCATCTTTAATTTATTTCATATCTATTTACATATACCTATAGATGTACATATTGTCCTCCCTCACAGAATGTAAGCTCATTGAGGATTGTTTATTTTTGTCTTTGTATCCTTAGCTCCTAGCACAGTGTCTAATGAATAGTAAATATTTAATAAATGTCTGTTGCCACTGATTGATTGTTCTTCAAGGCTCTATATAATTTTTCTCTAAATCACTGGTCTTCTATTGGCCTTCATATGATTCTACTTTCCAACTCAACTGGACTATTCTATCTCTGTTCTCATCTTGGAGGGTGCTCTTGTATCTCTTAACTTTTTTGTTAGGGAATTCTCCAAGCTCTTTCCTTTGTTATTTGCTTAAACCCATCTCTTCTTTCAAGACCCATCTCAGATCCTAGCTTCCCCTAAGAAGCTTTTCTTAACATGCTACACATATCAGATCAAAGGGATCTCTCTCTCCTCCCCAAATTTCTTTTTTTTAATTAAAAAAAACTTACAAATTCTTTTAGTAACTTCTCTTGCACCTGTCTTTCTTACACACTCTAGGCATTGGGATACAAGGGGAGGAGGGAGTCAATTTTATTATTGGGAAAACAAAGAGATTAAACCAGCTGTCCTTGAAGATCCTTTTAGTCTCTAAATTTCTTTGGGTGAAGAGGGAAGATTAGACTCTGCAGCTCAAGCCTACTGTAATCTTGGATAGCTCTAATTGTTTGGAAGTTTTTCCCATTTCTTCTCTCAGAAAAAAACTCCAAAAAATTTCCCCTTGAAAAAATAGGCTATTTTAACCTTGGTCTCAGAGAAGAGATTTTGCATTTGACTGGACAAAAGAAAGTTGTGATTGAATAAGGGAGTACCACATTTATGGAATCCTGCTGGCTACAATTGGGGTTAGTGTAAGGGAAGGGGGAATAGAGCAGAGAGATTCCAAAAGGAACAACAAGCAGTACCCAAAGCTATATTCTGGAAATTATAGTCAGGAGAATTGGAAAATTCCTCTTCCTTGAGGGTCTTCAAAGATTCAACCACTTGTTGAGAATCAGTGGAAATCCCTTTCATATATTGTCTAGATTAAATGACCCCAGAGAGCCATAACAGTCAAGTTTGTGACTCTATAATTCTTATTGAGAATTGTACATCATCTGTTGCTCATTCACTGGTTTCTGTTTTGTTTTCTACTTTTAAAAATTTGTTATATAGCAACGTGAATTCTGTTTGCAAGTAGAGGAGGCAATCCCAGTATTCCATAGGAACCATGCCAGGATTTCCCCAGATTCCCTGGCTGAGAGTGCAGGAACCAAGCAAAATGAAAAAATCCCCCAAAATGTACCTAGACTCTTTGTCCAAAGGAGTTTCTGACAAAAAAAATAACACAGGAACACAGAAAATAATTTCATTAGAACTGTATTGGTTTGGGTAACTCACTTGCTTTAAAATAATCAAATAATAGCAACTATCACAAAGAGTTATAAGGATTGAATAAGGTATGAACTCAATAAATATGGGCTCAAATTGCTTTGCAAAACTAAAATAAATGTGAGCCATATTATTCACTTCACTTTCCAAGGCTTCATTGATCAAGCATCAGCTATGTAAAAGCACTATATATATATTGGGCAACTAGAGATATAAAAAAAAAGATATTATTTAGGTCCATTTTTCAAGGATTTTACAATCTAATGGTGAACAGGAAAGCTAAGTACACATACATATTCAACTGTTTCTCAGTCATGTCTGACTCTTCATAACCTCATTTGGGGTTTTCTCGGCAAAGATTCTGGAGGGATTGCCATTTTCCTTCTCTAACTCATTTTACCGATGTGGAAATTGAGGCAGACAGGGTTAAGTTACTTGCCTGAGTCACATAGCTAGTTAAGTGTCTGAGGCCAGATTTGAACTCAGAAAAATGAACTCACTCCAGACCCAGCATTTAGCTGCCCCACAGTTATGATGTAATGACCTAAGAGAATATGACAGGCATATGTGTAAATATTAAAACAGATAGATATAGATTATAAAAGGGTAAAACAGGTGCAAGGAAAGTTACTATACAAAATTTGAAAAGGAAAGAGGGATTGTTTTAGACGTCATATGTTAGGGAAAGCTTTTTAGAAGAAATATGATCTGAGATGGGTCTTGAAAAGGGGGATAGGTTCAAAAAAATAGCCCCAAAACATTGAGAAATGCCATAAACAAAAGTTTAGAGATATGAGAAGGCAAAATGAGGACAGGAAACAGAGTAATCCAGTTAAGCTGAATGTAGAAGAAATGAAGAGGAAAAGGTAAAATGGAAGAGATTTGGTCTAGGAGAAACAACTTACTCTGTGAGATTCTAAAATTGTACTTGTAGGTACCAAAAGGCAAGGAAATGAGAGCAAAAAGAAAAGTGTCCTAATTCAGTCCCTTACTAATGTTATATCTAGAGAGAGAGATGGCCTGGAATAGGCCAATTCTCTAAAAGAAAACCTTCCAAAGGACAGAGCATCAGAAGTCCATAGCCAATACCTAAGTTTTCCAAAAAGAGTAGGTCTGTTAAATACTTCGCTATTTCACTAAAAAGGCATCCAGTTGAAACAGTTGGGAACCCAATGGACAGATGAGCTTGTTACATCATTACATCTTTGAATCCCATATGGTGAATCTTTTCTATGAGAGCTATACACTACCCAGAAACCTCTGGTTTCCTGTATTTTGTGTTAGAGATTATAGCTATTCTAACTATCAAATACCACATTTTTTATTGATATATGCTTTGGGTCTTTCCGGTAAGGAAGTCTGGACTAGATTTCTCACAATTAAAGATTCTGATCCAATTTCCTCTCTTTTTTCCTCTCCCCTCTGGTTTTATATAATAGCTAGTTTTTGGTGGTTACTTAACAACAACAACAACAAAAAAAGGCAGGAAACACCTGTTTTCCCTGTTCTGAGGCTTTGGAATAAAGGGACAGCTGCTGTGGGGTTTAAATAAAGTCACAGGCATCCTTCTCTATGTGGAGACTGCCTATCCAAGACACATAAAGCCATAAACTGGGGAGGGGGGAGGGAGAGAAGAGAAGGGGGAAGGAAGAATGTTTCAATATAACATCTACTAGAGATTTAGGGGAGAAAGGAAAGAAAAATAATTATTTCTGATGCTGTGTATACTGAGTGTCCAGCAGTTTTCTTTTTTTACATAGATCAGAAGTTCTTAACATGCATTTTGTGAACTTTTTTGTTGTTTTGATAACTGTATTTCAATATAATTGATTTCCTTTATGATCACTTTTTTTATACATTTCAAATCAGACAAGGAGTGGGTTTTTCCAGACTATCTAAACAACAAGGGGTCTGTGACCAAAAAAAAAAAATGGTTAAAAACACCTGATCTCGATTCTAAAAAGAGATTATCTAGAATTCCATACCCTTCTTCGATAAAAATGATCTTGGTCATACTGACTGCTAGAAAGGCAAGCACAGGAATGAGAAGAAATCTTTTATTTTCCTTTTATTTTATTTTTTTTAAGCAATCAGGATTAAGCGACTTGCTCAGGATCCCACACTGTTTGAACACAGATTTGAACTCAGGAAGATGAGCCTTCTTGACTTCAGGACTGGCACTCTGTGCATTTAGCTGTCCCGAAATAAATAGGTATATGCATATAAAGTACAGAGAGAGTAAAAGCATAGAAACCTAGATTTAGAACTGAAAGTGTCTTAGGGATAATGTAGGGCTGAGACATCTCTGTGTGTGCATGGCAGAGTCTATATTGGCCAATATGCCAGTATCAGTTGGGTACACTGGCCAAACTACTTACCCACATACATGGCAGAAGATATGGGGAGGAGGGAAGGAAAAAAAGTCCTCATTATTGGCTAATAACTCCAATTTCAGAATCTCAGTGTAACTTAAGCCTCTTCTCATTGGAGACTAATTATTCAATGATCCATCCCTATGTGAGACTGGAATTGGTGAGCAGTAGAGAGAAATGAGATTCTGGTTTTCCAACTTTTAGCTGTGAGAGAGCAGTCATGCTGTTCTATACTCTCTTCAGGTCCCTAAATGGAGAGAAAAACTGAGAAAAAAACCTACATGTAATGGAGTTGGCGCTTCAGTTATGTCCCTATCCTAAGCTTACAACATTAGAGAATTTTGGAAATTTCCTTCAGGTGAGATTCCCTCTCCCTCTCACCTTTCTCTCTTTAACTGAGACAATCTTGCTCCCAATGAGAATTCATTCACTCTGCATTGCTTAATGTATATTCTTCTAGGTATATTTTCTCAATTTTTATTTTCTATCAGTTGGAATGAATGAGTTTATTTTTATTTCCTACATGTGTTCACTTTGAATTGACTTAAATCTTGTCACTGAACTTCAATAACTCAAGAGGAGAAAGTGAGAATACCTGACTTAAATCTAATTCTCACACAAATCAAGACATCATCCTTGTGATGTCATTGGTTTTCTTCCCTGATGGGAAGGGAAGGGAAGGCGTGGATAGATAGCTTGGGACACTCTTTGCCAATAAAAGACAGTGATCAGGTTAGATTTGAACCTAAAATTTATTTTCCATTAACTAGTAATATTTAAGGAAGTAGATAAATAACACTTGGAGAATAGTGGCCAATCTCTGACTCCAACCTCCTGCTTCCCTTCCTAGCAGGAATCAGTATCCCTTGGAGAAGGGTTGGAGAAGGATACTCTAGAGATATATATTCTTGCCTCCCTTTGCCTCCACATTTACTCAAACCCACATTCAAATAATCTCCATAAACAAAGCATAATATAATCATCCCTTACACTAGTTTTTGTTGTTGTTATTAACAATGTATAAACACTAACTTTTAGATTATATTCCAACAACTTATGGTTCAACAAATAATCTTTATTTCAAAGGCTCCTTCTTGGTACAGAGGATCTGGCTATACTATGAAAAATTTCTCTAACTCATTTTCCCCACTCTAATTAACTGGGAATTTTTGTATCCATAAAAGTTCCCTCTTTCCTCAATAAGCACACAGACTCACAAGGCTCTAAATATAATTATTTAATTATCTATATGTAATATAATTAGATAATAATTATCTAAATATAATTAGATTTATTTTCAATCTAAGGAAAATAAGTAGAACTCATATTGGAATCCATAGAAAATAACAATATCTACCAATAAGCAGCCCTCCTCCAGAGACCTATAGTTTCAATCATCTACATTATAGTATTGTTCTAGGTAGGACTCAAACAAGTGACATCTAGATGTTGTTCCTACAGTGCTACGCTCACCTTATAATTCAAAACCCCTTTTTCATCTACCCAAAAGTGATTTTGTGATCCTTTTTATTCTTTCCAGTTGCTCTATTGCACATACTTCCTGCAATTGTCCTCAGCTCCCAGAAGATGTCAGTCATTCCTTTTCCCAGGGAACCAGCACTCCTTCAGAATTATAACAAAAACAGCTCTGGATGGAGTCACCTTTATTCAGAAAGACAACTAGTTCTTACACTGTTTCCTGAAGTCCAAAGCTTCACACACAAAAAGTCTTTTAGGGATATATAGAAGCTAATATCTTTTGTTCCTTTCAAGATAAAGTCGCTCCCAATCCATGTTGATGCACAATAATTCCTTGAAAAGAGAGAGATTTGGTTTTTTTTTGTTGTTGTTGTTTTGTTTTGTTTTGTTTTGTTTTTTTGGGAGGGCAATGAAATAATCACTCTGGAGAAAAGAATTGGCAAAATAATATACATAGTTTAAAGTAGAAAGTTGTGAACCTTACCTTAAATAACTGACTCATTCAAGAATTAGAATAGGCAAAAATAGAAATTAGTGATTCCATAAAACAATAAGATCAGAATAAAGTCAAAAGATTGAAAAATAGCATAAAATGTGTTATATATTTCTTTTTTTCTTTTTTTGAGTTTAATAGTATTTTTTTTCTCAAATACATGCAAAGGTAGTTTTCAGCATTCACCTTTGCAAAACTTTGTGTTCCAATTTTTTTTTTTCTCTTTCTCCTTTCTTCCCTCCTCCCCAAGATAGCAAGCAATCCAGTATAGGTTGAACATGTGCAATTCTTCTAAACATATTTCCATAATTGTCATGATGCACATTTTAAAAAAGGGGAAAAAGGGAGGGGGAAATGAGAAAAAAAAACAAGCAAATAAACAACAAGAAGAGGTGAAAATGGGGCAGCTAGGTGGCGCAGTGGATAGAGCACCAGCCCTGAAATCAGGAAGACCTGAGTTCAAATCTGGTCTCAGGCACTTAACATTCCCTAGCTGTGTGACTCTGGGCAAGTCACTTAACCTCAATTGCCTCAGCAAAAAGTAAAAAAAAAAAGAAAAAGAAAAGAAGAGATGAAAATATTCTTTGATCCACATTCAGTCTCCATAGATCTCTCTCTGGATGCAAATGGCACTTTTCATCCCAAGTCTATTGGAATTGCCATGAATCACCTCATTATTGAAAAAAAAAAAAAGTCCATACAAGTTGATCATCACATAATCTTCTTGTTACTGTGTACAATGTTCTTTTGATTCTGTTCACTTCACTCAGTATCAGTTCATGTAAGTCTTTCCAGGCTTTTCTGAAATCAGCCTGCTCATCATTTTTTATAAAACAATAATATTCCATTATATTCATATACTATAACTTTTTCAGTCATTCCTCAACTGATGAGTATCCACTAAATTTCCAATTCTATGCCACTACAAAAAAGGGCTGCTATGAACATTTTTGCACATGTGGGTCCTTTTCCCTCTTCCATGATCTCTTTGGGATATAGACCCAGTAGGGACACTGCTAAATTAAAGGGTATGCACAGTTCTATAGCTCATATCTACTTTCTAAAACATATTAAGAATATATTGGATTATTTGCTGTCTGAGAGATGAGGGTTGGGGAAGGGAGGGAGAAAAATTGGAACACAAGGTTTTGCAGGGGTGCATGTTGAGAACTATCTTTGCATGTTTTTTGAAAACAAAAAGCTATTGTAAAAAAAATAGGGAAAAAACAGGCTAAGAAAACATAACTTAAAAATCATTTGGAAAGTATGTATGCAGGAACACACATATGCATACTCCAGACATGATAATTGAAGAATTCATAATTTAAAACTGCCCAGATCTATTAGAAACAAATGTAGAATGGAAATAGGATCCAATAGATCACCTCCTACATGAAAATCCAAAAGGAAAAAATCTTTCAAGTCAAAGGAAAAATACTTTGAGTAGTCTGAAAATTTTTTTTTTTTAATATCAAGGAACCACAGTCAGTATCACAAAAGATTGAACATCTTTTATTATAAATGCAAGTATTTCTTAAGATACAGTATCCCAACAGTCAAAAGGACAATTCACCAGAATATAACTGTAAGGGGAGAGGCATTCCCAGGGAGAAAATGGATCATAATAGAATAGCAGACTTCAAAATATTCTTGAGATGGCAGGTTAGCAAAACTCTGACATGTGAACACAAAAATCAAGAAAGCTACGTTTATTTGAATAGTTGGAAGCAACTATACTTAGATAAAGTAATAACATGCTAAAAGGAAGAAGAGAAATAAGGGACCTTAAAAAATTTTAATATCTGACTTCAGAGGTGGAGCCAAGATGACTAAGTGAAGCCAGGAAGCTGCTTGAGCTCTCCCAGTTTGCCTTGAAAACCACATGAAACCAGTCCTTTGAATGGAGTTTGAAACCACTCTCCAGCTCAAGATAAATTAGAAAAACTTCAAGAAAGGTCAGTCTCTCTGGGGGTGGAAGGGGTGTTCAGCTCAGCTCAGACAGACTCTGGGAAAGCAGTGAGAGAGTCTTAATCACAGTAAATCAGCACCTAAGACCCTCAGTCCGCGCTCAGCAGCAAAGAAAACTACTAGGATAGTCCCCAATCCCAGCTCAGAAGGCAAACTGTGGGAAACCAGGCTGTTTCCTGGACGGAGCAGACAAAGCTACCCCTCTGAACACAAGGGGTGCTGTGTTTAAAGTCAAAGCTCAGAGCTAGACAGGAAGCTTGGGATAGCATCACCTTTACCCCAGCAGCAGAGCTCGAACATAAAAGTTTAAAAAAAAAAAAAAAAAAAGAAATACAAAAAGAAAAGAAAATGAGCAAGAAATAGAAAAGAAACTTGACCATAGAAAGCTACTATGGTCACAAGGCAGACCAAAACACCAACTCAGATGAGGACAGAATGAAATTTCAAAGTGATATGAATTGATCTCAAGCCCAAAGAGGTTTCCTGGAAATGTTCAAAAAAGACTTTAAAAGGCAAATTAGAGAGGTAGAAGGAAAAAAAATGAGAAAAGGAATGAGAAGTATGCATGAGAAAATCAACAGTTTGGAAAAGGAAGGCAATTCCTTAAAAAAAAAAAAATACAGTTGGCCAATGCAAAAATAAATCCACTGAAGAAAACAGCACCTTCAAAAGTAGAATTAACCAAATGGAAAAAGAGATACAAAAGCTAACTGGAAAAAAAAACATACATTAAAAATTAAGGAAACTAATGGCTTTATGAGACATCAAGAATCAGTCAAATAAGCTAAAAAAATGAAAAAAGGAAGAAAATAAAATAACTCATTGGAAAAACAGCTGGCCTGGAAAATATATCCAGAAGATACAATTAAAAAATTATTGGAATACCTAAAGACCATAATCAAAAGAGAGAGAGAGAGAGAGAGAGAGAGAGAGAGAGAGAGAGAGAGAGAGAGAGAGAGAGAGAGCCTGGATAGCATTCTTCAAGAAACCATCAAGGAAAACTGCTTTAATATTCTAGAACAGAGGGGGAAATAATCAATAAAATCACCTTCAGAAAGAAATCCCTTAAGTAAAACCCCAAAGAACATTGTGGCAAAACTCCAGAACTGCAATCTCAAGGAAAAAATACTATAAGTTGCCAGATAAAAGCAATTCAAATATCAAGGAGAAACAGACAGGATTATCCAGAATCTGGCAGCTTCTACAATAAAGGATTGGAGGGCCTGGAATACCATATTCCATAAGGCAAAGAACCTGAGGTTATAACCAAGAATTAACTATCCAGACTGAGCATTATATTTCAGGGAAGGCAATGGATCTTTAAAGAAGTGACTTTCAATCACTTCTATTGAAAAAAACAGAACTAAACAGAAAATTTAATATTCAAACACAGGACTCAAGAGAAGCATAGAAAGGTAAATGGTGGGGGGGGGGGGGAAAAAACACACACACACACACACACACATATATATATAATTTAAAAGTTAAAATGTTTACATCCCTAGATGGGAAAATATGTGTAACTCTTAAGATTTTAAAATTGTCTCTTCTGGATCTATTTTCCAGGTCACTTGTTTTTCCAATGAAGTATTTTAAATTTTCTTTGATTTTTTCATTCTTTTTAGCTTGTTTGACTGACTCTTGATGTCTCATAGAGTCATTAGTTTTCATTTGCCCTAGTTTTTAATGTGTAATTTTCTTCAGTTAGCTTTTATATCTCTTTTTCCATTTTCATTTTGTATCTTCTTTATCCATTAGATATTCTAATATCTGTTACTAGGGCAGACAGAGAGGGACATCTCATGGATGGAGAGTGTGGGTATAAATTGACTCTGATGTGATGATATCAAAGAAAAAAACATTAAGGGGTGGAAAAAGAACTACAGGGAGAAGAGGAAAAAGGAGGTATAATGGGACAAATTAGATCACATGAAGAGGCACAAAAGACCTGTTACAATCCAGGGGGAAAAAGGGAGGGGGATGAGCATTGTCTGAGGCTTGATCTCATCAGTTTTGGTTCAAAGAGCAAATAACTTAATCATTCAGTTGGATATAGAAATTTATCTAACCCTATAAAGAAGGACAGAAAAGAGAAAAGAAAACAGAGGGGCTGAATAGAAGGAAGAATAAAAACATTTGGGAAAAAAGGTAAGAGAAGTGGGGAGGGGTGATAGAAGATAAATTAGTGGATGGGTTGGGTTAAAAAAATCAAAACACTACTAAAGACAGGGTGGAAAGAGAGAGAAAAAAAGTATATGCTGGGGAGAAAATAAGTAACTATGAATGTGAATGGGATGAACCCTCCCATAAAACGGAACCAAATAGCAGAGTGGAATAAAAACAGAATCCTAGAGGCAACTAGGTAGCACAGCCCTAAAGCCAGAAGGACCTGAGTTCAAATCTGCATCTCAGACATCTAGTTGGGTGACTTTGGGCAAGTCACTTAATCCCAATTACTTCAGCCAAAAAAAAAACAAAAAACCCAGAATCCTACAATATGTTGTTAACAAGAAACACATTTGACACCAAGAAACACATACAGAGTAAAAATAAAAGGCTAGAACAGAATTTATTATGCTTCAGTTAAAGAAAAAAAAAAACAGGAATAGCAAATCTGATCTCAGATAAAGCAAAAGTAAAAATAGATCTAATTAAAAGAAATAAGGAAAGTACATCTTAATAAAAGATACCATATACAATGAAGTAGTAATGATACTAAATGTGTGTGCATCAAGTGGTACAGCATACAAATTCCTAGCAAAGATATTAAGCCAATTACAAGAAGAAATAGATATCAAAACTATTTTAGGGGAGGATCTCAACCTTCCCCTCTCAGAATCAGACACATATAACCACAAAATAAACAAGAAACTAGGGAGGTTAATAGGATCCCAGAAAATCTAGATATGATAGATCTAGAGAAAACTGAATCAAGACAGAAAAGAATATATCTTTTTCTCAGCATACATGACACCTACACAAAAAATTGACTATGTATTAGGGCATAAAAACCTCACAATCAAATGCAGAAAGGCAGAAATATAGTAAATGCTTCCTTTTCAGTTCATGATGCAATAAAAATTATATTCAATAAAGGGCCAGGGAAAGATAGACTAAAAATCAATTGGAAATTAAATAATCTAATTCTAAAGAATGAATGAGTCAAAGAACAAATCACAGAAACAATCCATAATATCACCCAAGGGAATGACAATAATAAGACAACATACCAAAACCTATAGGATGCAGCCAAAGCAGTTCTTAGGAGAGATATCATATTTCTAAATAGCTACATGAATAAAATAGAGGAAGAGGTGATCAAGGAATTAGACATGCAACTAAAAACGCTAGGAAAGAACAAATTAAAAATCCCCAATTAAATACCAAATTAGAAATTTGGAAACTCAAAGAAGAGATTAATAAAATTGAAACTAAGAAAACCATTGAACTAATTAATAAAACTAAGAGTTGGTTTTATGAAAAAACTCCAACAAAATAGATAAAATTTTGGTTAATTTGACTAGAAAAAGGAAAAAAAAAAAAGCTAAATCACCATCATCAAAAATGAAAAGGGTGAACATACCACTAATGAAAAAAAAAAAAAATTAAAGCAACAATTAGGAGCTATTTTGCCCAATTGTATGGCAGCAAATCTGACAATCTAACCAAAATGGATGAATATTTACAAAAATATAAATTGCTCAGATTAACAGAAGAGGAAATAAATTACTTAAATAGTCTCATTTTTAAAAATGAAATTGAACAAGCCATTAATGAACTCCCCAAAAAAAGTCTTTAGGGGCAGATAGATTTACAAATCCATTCTACCAAACCTTTAAAGTACAATTAATTCCAAAACTATGTAAACTATTTGGAAAAATAGGTAAAGAAGGAGTCCTGCCAAATTCCTTCTTTGACATAAGTATGGCAATTATACCTAAACCAGAAAGAGCCAAAACAGAGAAAAAAAATTACAGACCAATCTCCCTAATGAATATTGATGCAAAAAATTTAAGTAAAACATTAGCAAAGAGATTACAGCAACTTAACAGCAGGATAATACACTACGACCAAGTGGGATTTATACCAGGAATGCAGGACTGGTTCAGTATCAGGAAATTATTACCATAATCGATCATATCAATAATATCAATAGCAAAACAAACAGAAATAATATGATAATCTCAATAGATGCAGAAAAAGCTTTGACAAAATACAGCACCCATTCCTATTAAAAACACTAAAGGGGAAAAGGGAGCTTTCCTTAAAATAATAAGTAGTATCTATCTAAAACCCATAGCAAGCATTATTTGTAATGCAGAGTAGCTGGATGCATTCCCAATGAGATCAGGGGTGAAACAAGGATGCCCATTATCACCACGATTATTCAACATTGTACTAGAAATGTTGGCTTTAGCAATAAGAAAAGAAAAAGGAAAGTAAAGGAATTAAAATAGGCAATGAGGAAATAAAACTATCACTCTTTGCAGATGATATGATGATATACTTAGAGAATCCTAGAAAATCTGGAAAACCTACTGGAAACAATTCACAGCTTTAGCAAAGTTGCAGGATAAAATAAATACACACAAATCACAGCATTTCTATATATTACTGACAAAGCCCAGCAGCAAGAGATAGAGAAATTTCATTTAAAATAAATATAAACAAAATAAAATATTTGGTTGTCTACCTGCCAAAACAAATGCAGGAATTGTATGAACACAATTACAAAACACTTCTCACACAAAGTCAGATCTAAACAATTGGAAAAATATCAATTGCTCATGGGTATGCTGAGCTAATGTAATAAAAATGACAATTCTGCATAAATTGGTCTACTTGTTCAGTGCCATACCAATCAAACTACCAAAAAGTTATTTTATAGAACCAGAAAAAATAAACAAAATTCATCTGGAGGAACAAAAGATCAAGAATATCAAGGGAATTAATGAAAAATAAAATACAAAGAATGGTGGCTTACCAGTACCAGATCTAAAATTATATTATAAAGCAGCAATCATCAAAACCATTTGGTACTGGTTAAGAAATAGAATAGTGGATCAGTGGAATAGATTAGATACATATGACAAAATAATCAAGACCTATAGTAATCTAATATTTCATAAACCCTCAAACTCCAGCTTCTTGGATTAAAAAAAATCACTATTTGACAAAAATTACTGATAAAACTGAAAAATATGTCAGAAACTTGACATAGACCTACCTCTCACATCTCATATCAAAATAAGTTCAAAATAGGTACATAATTTGGATATAAAGGATAATAACATAAGCAACTAGGAGAGCAAGGGATAATTTACCTGTCAGATCTTTGGAGAAGGGAGGAATTTATGACCAAAGAAGAATTAGAGAACATTATACAAGACAAAATGCATATGAATACATTAAATTGAAAAGTTCTTACACAAAAACAAAACAAACAAAACAACAACAACAACAACAACAAAAACCCAATAGAAACAAAATTAAAAGGGAAGCACAAAGCTCGGAAAAAAATTTTACAGCCAGTGTTTCTGATAAAGGTCTCATTTCTAAAATATATAAAGAACTGTGTCAAATTTATAAGAATACAAGTCATTCCCCAATTGATAAATGGCCAAAGGCTATGAACAATTTTCAGATGACAAAAATAAAGCCAACATATGAAAAAATGCTCTAATTCATTATTATTCACAAAAATGTAAATTAAAATAACTGAAGTACCACCTCACACCTCTCAAATTGGGTAAGATGACAGGAAAAAACAATGATAAATGTTGCAGGAATTGTGGGAAAACGGGGATACTGGTGCATTGTTGGTGGAGTTGTGAAATGATACAACTAGGTTGGAGAGCAATCTGGAACTATGCCCAAAGGGCTATAAAACTGTGCATGCACTTTCACTCAGAAGTAACACTACTGGGTCTATATTCCAAGAAAATCATAAAGGAGGGAAAAGGACCCATATATGCAAAAATGTTTGTAATAGATTTTTTGTGCTAGTAAAGAATTAGAAAATTAGTAAATGCCCATCAATTGGGGAGTGGCTAAATAAATTGTGGTATATGAAAGTAATAAAATATTATTATTCTATAAAAATGATGAACAAGGGGCAGCTAGGTGGCGCAGTGGTTAGAGCACCAGCCCTGAAGTCAGGAGGACCTGAGTTCAAATCTGGTCTCAGACACTTAACATTCCCTAGCTGTGTGACCCTGGGCAAGTCACTTAACCCCAATTGCCTCAGGAAAAAAAAATGATGAACAAGCTGATTTTAGAAAGGCCTGGAAAGATTTACATGAACTGATGCTGAGCAAAACAAGCAGAAACAGGACAATGTGTGATCATCAACTATGGAAGACGTGGTTCTTCTTAGTGGTTCAGTGATCCAAGGCAATCCCAATAGACTTTGATTAGAAAATGCCATCTACATCCAGAAAAAAAAAATATGGGAGATTAATGTAAATCCACATATGTTATGTTCACTTCTTTTTTTCTGTTTTTTTTTTTCTCTTCCACGGATTTTCTCTCTTGGTCTGAGTTTTCTCTTTCAACATCATTCATAAAGCAATGTGTATTAAAAATAAATAAAAAGAGAAATAGACAAAGGGGAAAATTTTTTTGAGCTATTAACTCTCTTAGGTTATAAACCAATTGAGATGTATAAGAAAGTTGAATTGGAGTAAAGGAGGAGAAATTCACAGAAATAAGATGTTAGGAAGTATAGTTATGGTACAACTGGATGCAGAAATAATGTCAAATCAAAGTCAGGAGATAGTAAAAAAGTACCTGCAATAAGATTCAGAATGTAAATATTAGGAAGGGATTAGATGTGATATTTGGCCTCTTGAACTGAAATACTCAAGTTTGGAGAAAAACTCAAAGTCAGAGTTGAATGAGGAGGAAAAATAGGGCTGTGGGGGAAGAGATATGGCAAGTGAACCAGAAGAAATTTCTCCTATCTAATCTGCCCTTGCCTACCCCACCACTCCATAAGAAATGAGCTAGCCACAGTAAAAAATTGTTTCCCTGTGATGGGATGAACAGAAAGAGTTTGTACTAGACCTACAGACAATGCCCATCTCCCAAAGAAGAAGAGCAAAGTCCAGAATCTAGGTATCCCAAGTCTTCACCTAATGACCAGGGAAGTTATAGTGGGAAGCTGTTGTCAAGGGGAAGATGGTTTGGGGGGTAGGAGGAAAGATGATGAATGACCTTGTTTAGGAACAACTTTTATCATCCTTTGTGCAAAATAGACAGAACTTGATTATTTTCCCCGAATATGTTGGAGAAAATATGTGCTATGCAAAAATGGAAGTATTTTTCTTGCAAAGTTACTGCTGATGACCAGAATCCAGAAACTTCTACAGATGTTGACCGAAGGGAACTCCAAGTCACCCCCCCTAAGGTGCTAAAATAGGATCCCATCCTGCTGTTCAACCTAATCTGATACTCCAGGGCAGATGGCAGGATATGACAGGATGTTTAGGCTGCTGTTTGTTCAAATTTATCATATATAAAGGCAATAATTGATGCTTAGGCCAAAGCTGACTTTGGCTGAGATCACTTATGCTTAACCTTGACTTATCAACAATAAGCTTATCTACTCCATTTATTGATTCCTTTTTTTCTAATTATGCTTTTTTTGTTTTGTTACTGGTGACCTTAAGAAAGCCAAATTCTCCCTGACTCTGAAACAGATAATTGGGTGGTAAAAGGGAAAAAGCACTGGAATTAAGATAACATGGCTTGACCCCCAACCATCTTAAATTACTGACAGCCTTGTGTGCTACTAAAGTCATCTGTTGATTATTTTAATTAAATTATTCTCAAAGGACATCAGTTCTTCCTCAGATATACCAAATGGGCTGATTGCCCAGTATGACAAACTCTGGCATCATACAGTGCTTATATTAGGTACCCAGAGAGTGCTTATTGATTGGTAGCCATCATTCACTTTGAGAGACATCTGGGGAATGACAGCAACATCTGACAGAGTCAGAAGAAGGAGATGACCTTTTTAACCTTCCCATTCTGCATCACCAGAGCCCTACAAATCATTCCCTTCAATTAGATTTCTGACTGAGTCACCTCAAGCTGTGCTTTCCTCTGCCTGGGAAGTGGTCCTCCAGGACAGCTGTCCTGGAAACTCTTCTCAGCACCCAATATGACATCCAGTTATCGATTCTGGACATCTATTCAACTCGGTTGACTTGTGGACACACACACACACACACACACACACACACACACACACACACACACACAGAAAAACCCTTACTTTGGGAACAATAAATCAATTCAACATTACCATTGCTTTTGTGAAGAGAATAACAACTGACAAACTTATGGCTTTCCCCACCATCCTCACCTCCAGACCTAAATGCTCTTCCCCCAGAGAACTTCCTTCTATATACTGTCTCCACCAACTAAAATAAAGGTACTGGAAGCCAGGAACTATCACTCTTTTGTATTTGTACCCCCATTGCCTAACACAGTGTTTAGCACAATAATCTTGATAACCTTCGTTTCTGAATCTATTCCTTCTCACACCTTCCCAGAAAGCCATCCTTTGTAACAAAAATTTAAAAGTAGAAATATGTATTCATTCATTCATTCCTTATTTATTCATTCATAAGCCAAGAAGAAATGCAATATATACAAAGAAGTCCAAAAAGAGTTGTGAGAAAATTGAGGAAGAAAGAAATTACTTTCAGCTGAGAAGATTAGAGAAAGATTCTTAGAGGAGATAAAATCCAAGACAAGGTTGGCAACAGACAGAGATGAGAGGTGGAATAAAATGGGAGGGAAGTCTGCATTTTGGGCATAAGAGATGGCCAAGCAAAAACACTGCATCAGAGACCATCAGAACTGGAACCAAGACAAGATAGATGAAGAAAACCAAGGAAAGTAACTTTGGTTGGCTCTCAGAACAAACAGAATCACAGTAGCTTAGAGTTGGAAGGGACCTTACAGGTCTAGTTCAACCCAAATTACAACAGCCCAGACATGATAGGTGAACCAGGCTACTGATTTACGTGAA
Source organism: Myrmecobius fasciatus (assembly GCA_023553655.1). Taxonomy (NCBI): domain Eukaryota; kingdom Metazoa; phylum Chordata; class Mammalia; order Dasyuromorphia; family Myrmecobiidae; genus Myrmecobius; species Myrmecobius fasciatus. The sequence continues at coordinate 107,774 of JAJPUD010002789.1, forward strand.
ATTAGGTGTGTATGTTTTTAAATGAGACTCACAAGATTAAAAGGATTGATTGTAGCTATCATTAAATGAAAGTAATGATAATATTAAAGGTTAAACATGCAAATTATAGCATGTATTATGGTTCCAGATTTGTCTGTAAAAACACATTTTCAAAATGATAATGGAAGCTGTTGACAAATTGTCATCCTATCTGTATATATTCATTTAAATTCTTTGATTAGTTTTGTTTTTATATCACCTTCATTTTCTGGATGCCCTTCCCTACCTCATACCCAAGTAAGCCATGTCTTATAACAAAGAATTTAAAAACAGGAAGAGATGAAAGCAGTTCAGCAAAATATATACATACACACACACACACCTGTGTCCTATGTGACCCTGGCAAGGCATTTGACTTCCCAGTGCCTCAATTTCCTCATCTATAAAATGAGAACATTGGACTAAGTCTTCTAAGTCCCTCTAAGCTCTAGATCTGTGATCTTAAGATACCACTATTTTCAAATCCTACCTGTAATGTTTACTGCCTGTATAAGGCACTCTTCTTCCTGGGTCTCAGTTCCCTCATCAGGAAAATGGAAGATTGGACTCAAAAGGTCCTTTGGACTCAAAGGGACTTTCCAGCTTGGAATCTATAATCATATGATTAACCATGTCTGACAATGCCTGCAATATCCATACTCATAGTCTCATACCTTTATAAAGAAATATGTATTTCATTTTATACATGATTTTAAAGAAATTTATCTAATTCAGAAATGAATATCAAACCCCACTGATTTGCTTTGCCAGCATCCTCCATTGCGGCACCATAGTAGATAAAGTGCCAAGCTTAGAGTCAGGAAGACTCATCATCCTGAGTTCAGATCTGGCCTGAGACACTAGCTATAGGACTGAGCAAACCACTTAACTTTGTCCCAGTTTCCTCATATGTAAAATGAGCTGGAGAAGGAAATGGCAAACCACTCAATCTTTGTCAAAAAACAAAAACAGATGAAGTCATGAAGAGTAAGATACTGATTAAAACAATGACTTTATTTCCATTCCTATTAAGAAGTACATGGCTGTTTTTATATACTTAGCTTTAGTGTTTTCCTCTTCACTCTTGTTAAGAATTAGAAGAAGAAACAAATTTGAGGTAAAAGCATAGAACAAATTATTAACCTGGAAAATGAGTAAAATAAAGGAGATATAGAAATATACATATAATATATTAGTCTAGTTCTTCACCCTAAAAAGTTCATAGAAGAATACTGACCACTTTAAGCTCTGTAACATCCTGTTTTCATTACATATATCAGTTACCCAATGCATATAGGTTTAACTGAAATTATCAGAATATTGAAAATGTGGGTACACATAAGTGTGTAAAATAGAAGTGCTATGTCAATTTTTTCAGTCACGTCAATTCTTAATGACCCCATTTGGGGTTTTCTTGGCAAAGATCTTGGTATGGTTTGACATTTTTTTTTCAACTCATTTTATAGATGAAGAGCCAAGACAAGCAAACAGGGTTCAGTGACTTATCCAGACACACTGCAAGTAAGTATCTGAAACTGGATTTGAACATATGAAGATAAAAGTCTCCCTGATTCTAAGCCCAGTTCTGTAGACACTGTGCCATCTAGCTGCCCTAGGAGATGGTATATATCCTGCCCTCAATAATTACAGAGAGCTCAGATTTTCCAATTGGATCAATCAAAAGTATGAACTAAATGTGAATAAGGTCTGGACATCTTTTAATGAATCAATTAATCAGTTAAAAGAATTAAACTAGGTTCTAGCGACCTGATTAGTCAAGTCAGAAAGGAATAGAATCTTTGGCTTCATTTGGATGAAATGACATCTCCATGTCTGCTGACAGCAATTGCTATAAGTTCTTCAAGAAAGTCAAAGGCCATGTCAGCGGGGTGGGGATATCCTGAATGGGCTATGAGTAGGCAGAAAAGTGTTGAGAAACAGCAGACCAAACAATAATTGGACTAATAAGAGATGACTGGCTTTTGACACTTTTCCAGTTTTCCATGTTCTTTTTTCACTTGTAAAAACTAACTTCTTTGGGTAAATTCCCTTTTAGTATGTTTACACAGTTTCCTTTCCCGACAGACCTTATAGAAGCCCAGAAAACCCAAGTTAAATTCAGACATTAATGTTAGGTCCTAGTTCTTGGTAGAACATTACTTAAAATCATTCAAAACTCATGACTTTCTTTCCCACAGTCATGATAAATACCACTTATGTGCCAGAGACTAGAAGAAATTAAATTAAGGCAAACATTAAAGAAATTCGATATTTACTGTCCTTCCTTTCTAATCCCTTTTGGTTTTGTTAATGGGAATTTGTTCCCATAGGAGATTTGGTGAGCCTTTTGTAGGTAGGTCATTCTCTTTCCTTCCAGAAATGGGAAACAGGAGGGGGAGGAGGAGTATGTGAGCACAAAAGAATGAAACAGGACACTAGGAAATGGAAAATCCAGCCACATCGTGTAGTCTAAAGAGAATTCTCATTCCTAAATGATTTAAAATTTATATACAAAGTTACTTATTTCTTTAATATCTCCAGGGACAGACTCCTCAATCTTTTTTTGACACTGATCCCCATCTGTCAGCTAAAACATCAAACTTCATAAATTTCACATGCTATTTCTATTGGGCTTATATCCCAAAGAAATCATAAAGGAAGGAAAAGGCCCCACATGTGCAAGAATGTTTGTGGCAGCCCTTTTTGTAGTGGCTAGAAACTGGAAATTGAATAGATGCCCTTCAATTGGAGAATGGCTGAATAAATTATGGTATATGAATATTATGGAATATTATTGTTCTGTAAGAAATGACCAGCAAGATGATTTCAGAGAGGCCTGGAGAGACTTACATGAACTGATGCTGACTGAAATGAGCAGAACCAGGAGGTCATTATACACGGCAACAACAGTACTATATGACGATCAATTCTGATGGACATGGCTCTCTTCAACAATGAAATGTTTCAAACCACCTCCAATTGTTCACTGAAGAAAGCCATATACACCCAGAGAGAGGGATGTGAAATGTGGACCACAACATAACATTCTCATACTCCTTGATTGATGTTTGCTTACATTGTGTTTCCTTTATCTGATATATCGTTTGTGTAGATAAGATTTTTCTTGCACACCAGTGATAAGTTTGGAAATATGTATACATATATTTGATTTGCCAATATTTTAACATAATTAACATGTAGTGGATATCCTGACATCTAGAGGAGGGGTGGGGAGTTGGGGGGAAAAATTTGTAATGCAAAGCTATGTAAGGGTTATTGTTGAAGAATTACCCACACATATGTTATGCAAATAAAATAAAAATTTAAAAAAAAAAATTTCACATGCTAAAATTTAAGGCCATTTCCTTGTGTTCAAATTTCCATGGAGATGGAGAACCATTAGCTCTTATTAGTTAATGGAAGTGAGACTCTTTCTGACATTTGTGGGACATGTCTATGGAGGCTTTCAAGTTAAAGAGTTACTTCTGGCCCAGCCTGCACCAAAACAAGGAAAGTTGAAAAATGGAATTTTCCAGTAGATTTGGGTTATGTGGACATTTATTCTGAATCATTACAAATTCTCTCTCCATCCCATTTGGGATCTGAACATGTCTATCATATTTTTACAAACCCAGATGACACAAGTTCACTCAAAAGGTGAATCAGCCAAAAGCCAATAGACATTTTTCTTTCTTCCCATTCTGCTAACAACAAAAACAACAACAATAATAATAATAACAGTTTTCTATATAGTGCTTACTCTATGCTGGATACTGTACTAAGTGCTTTATAATTATAATCTCATTTGACCCTCACAACAGGCCTGGGAGGTAGGCACTATTATTGTTCCCATTTTAAAGAAGAAGAAACTGAGACAAACATCATTCTTGTGGTTTAGTAAAGGACACCCAGCTAGGAAGTGTCTAAGGCCAAATTTGAATGTAGGTCTTCCTGACTCCAAGGACTCTCTCCACTGAGTTACCTCATTGTTTATTTGTCATTGTTCTGAATTGGAATCACAGACTTAGGGAGTAGATAGGTGGTGCTGTGAATACAGTACCTGTGTTGGAGTCAGGAGAACCTGAGTTCAAATCCACACTCAAATACTTAATAGCTGGGTGACTCACAGAAACTCACTTAACTCTAGTTTTCTAAAAAAAATAGAACTCTCATCAATATAATAACCAATGATGATTCCAGAAACATGTGACCTCCAGGAAAATGGTGATGGATTCAGAGTACAGTTTGAAATATGTGCTTTGGGGACACAATCAATGAGAGGATTTATTTAGCTTGATAATGCTTATCTGTTACAAAACTTTTTTTTTAATATTTTCCCCCCAGTAGGGGAAAGTTAAAAAATATATTTCTTTTCATGGAAAAAAGTTTAATTTAATTTTTAATAAATCTTGGATGATATATCTTCAAATGGTGATATTAGTTTGAAAACTGTAGTAGAAGGGAAATAATGCTCTCTAAATGGTGTCCCAGAGATGTTATATGTGCCTTGTCTGTTCCCTCTCTAACTTGTATGAAGATGAAACACATCAAATCAACATGTTTTCTATACTCCTCAGTTAATGGCCTCTGCTGGGTAGATGCAGGAGCACCTGGACAGAGCGTTTTTCCTTCTAGGACTAAGCTAGTGGAAAGTAATGCCTTACTTTATTCAATATTTGTTATGGTTCCTATCATCATAGAACTGACAACTGGAAGAGCCTTAGCATTAATCAAGTCTACCCTTTTCATTTAATCAATAAGGAAACTGAGTTTTAGAGGTGTTTAGCAAACTTGCTCTAAATCACCTAGGAAAAAGTAACAGCTTCAGGATTCCAAATCTGCCCAATGCATCCTGATTCTGTGCCCATCTTCGGTCACAAGAACATAGTAAGATTTCATTCACTCGGATTTACCAAATAGCTTCCAAAATTCTTAGACCTTAGCATTGTAGATGAAGGGTGCAACCTCATTTCTCCCCTCCACTGCTTTGCAGGTGAGGAAACTGAGGCACAGAAAGGTTAAATATATAGTTGTTAAGATTCTTTGTGATCCCTTGGACCAAACTGTCCATGGGTTTTGTTTTGTTTTGTTTTGTTTTTTTGACAAAAAATATTGAAGCGGTTTTCCATTTAATTCTGTAGTAAATTAAGGTAAACAGAGGTTAAGTGACGTTCTAATAAATGTCTTAAGCCAAATTTGAACTCAGGTTTTCCTGACTCTGTCCTAGGGCTCTGTCCACTGAGCCATCTAAGCTGCCTCTAAGTATATAACCTAGGGTCAAAAACTAGTAGGTAATGGATGGAATTTAAATTCTGGCCCTTCTGACTCCTCCTATATCCACTATACTATGTTGTCTCTGTATATGAAAGACTTTCTTGATAAATATTAGTTAGTTTTGTTTGTTTGTTTGGGAGGGGAGGTGAGAGGAGGTGAGGAAAGGGAAATAGAGGGTGAAGTACCTGGGTTGCACAACTTGTCTTAGGGAATTATTGTGAAGAAAGAATATGAACCTAGCTTTGAATCCAAGGACTACCATTAAAGGTTCTTCTAGGTCCATGATCCTTTGCTTTTGTGACAGACATAAACCCTACCCTCAAAGAGTTTATAATCTCATAAAAATTGATTCCGTTCATATTGGGGAGGCAGAGAATTCTGAGGGTACTGCTGGGGGATGGGAAGGATGAAGGGGTTTCCTAAGCTTTGAATCACTTTTTCTTTCCTTTAAAAAAACAACACTAAAATACCATGTCAGAAGTGAGATTCAAATTCAAATCTCAGGGACTTGTTGGATCCAAGCTAGTTATGTCGGTTGTCCTTTCTCCACTATAACACATCCCTCTAGACTTTGAATTATAGCTTTTCTCCAGACATCTATTGTTTTCCAGTGAGAATTTATGTCTGGCAGGCTTTTGTATATTATTTTGTTATTTTTAGGGACGTAACTGAGCACTACTTTAAAGCTAACAATTTTGGTAATTCCCTAAGGTAGCCAACTCTGCTTGAATGGATAATGCTGCAGTCCATATTGGAAATCTCGGGGGAAACTATGATGTATAAATCTCTAATGACGGTATCTTGGAAATGCCCAAAGGGAGGCTTCGGCTACTGCCCAGCCATTTCCACATCATGCTGCCGCCTTTCTGGCCATCATCCCATCCCTCTCATCCCACTCCTACACAAACCCTGGACCCTGATCCTGGGATGCTGGATCTCATAAGCCATCTAAGCCTGCCCTGAGCCAGGCCTCCATGTTACTTCCCAGTCATTTCTATGACACGTGGAGTCTCTTCCTGCCTCTTGTTTATGTATTGTCTTTTTCCATTACAGCATAAGCTCCTTGAGGGCAGGGATTGTCTTTCTTGAATTTGTATCCCCTGGACTTAGCACAGTGCCTGGTACATAGTATAAATGTTAAAAAGTGTTTTCATATTGATTCATAATGATCTCAGTTTGCCACTAGAAAATAGAAATAATCTAAAATAGAAAACAGAAAGAAAAAAAATTCTGAAATAACAGTGATGAAATCAAGCGCCAGATTGGGTACAATTCTGCCTGGGTACAGAAATGTCCGTGCAGAACCAGTACAGCTGATCCAAAGATCTGACATTCTCAAAGTTACTACATATTCTCTGAATCAAGGGAAGAACCCAGAGCCTTGTGTCTGTGGACCAGCCAGGTGTTATTAAAACATAAACCAACACAGGAAGGACAACTAACTAAGTGGAGCAGGGAATAGAATACTGGCCCTGGAGTCAGGAGGGTATGAATTTAAGTTGGTTTCAGACTATATGACCCTGAGCAAGTCACTTAACCCTGTTCAACTCAGTTTTCTCATCTGTAAAATGATCTGGAGAAAGAAATGGCAAATCACTCCAGTATCTTTGCCAAAACAACAACAGCAAAAACCCAAATGGCCAGACTCAACAACAATAATAAACCAACAGGAGTAAACAGAGGCAAACTGGGGCAGTTACAAGTACAATTTCAGGGACATAGATTCCCCTTCCTATGAATAACTTGCAGTATGATCTTCACCTTGGGCTCAAGGATCTGCTGCTAGCTCAAAACTCCTGAGCCCATAAATCTCTTCTGCCGGGAGGAAAAGGAAAAAGAAAGAGAAGAAAAAGAATAGCAAAGTGTAAAAAACACTGGGCTTAGAATCAGAAAAGTTGGGCACCTGCCTCAAGTAGGCCATTGTCTGATTCAGTTGTTTTCTGGTCACATCTCTGATGGTCTTGTAAGATTGCTTTTCCTGGGCCATTTTTCCATCTGCTAAATACTTTACCTGATGATTTATTTCCATTAAACTATTGCAGTTTTCATAATCTTAGTGAATTTGTGAGGGTAACTAATTGAACTAATTGAACATAGAATTTCTGTTAGGATTTCAGAGGTTTTTCCATCTAGTAATTATCTGAACAAGAATGTTCTCCATACCTAACAAGTGATCAGTCAGCCTCTGTTTGAATACCTAAAGAAAGGAGGAACCCATTTTTTTTCTTTTCTTTTTCTTTTTTTTAAGACTGTTTTTAGAGGCTATTTCTTTTTTTAAATAAATTTTTATTGATATCTTGTGTTTTATACATCACGTAGTCATCCCAGGTATCCCTTTCTCTCCCAGAGAACCATCCCATTTAACAAATAGTATTTTTTTGAGGTGAAGGTAGTAAGAACAACTGGTGAATATACTGAAAAGCTTTGAAAATATATAATTGAAAATATATAAAAACTGTAAAACATCCTAGCTGCACAATGGGGTGGGTTGCAGGTTTCTTCTCTTACCTTTGTAGTCAAGTCCTTCTTGATCTTTGTAATTTTATTACATTAAATTTTTTTTTATTGTTTTTATTGTGTCATTCTTTCCAATTTACATTGTTTTAGTTAGTGTACATTGTTTCTTTAATGTTGCTTATTTCACACATCAGTGCATATCAATCTTTCCATGCTTCTATCATTCCTTTTTTTTAATAAAATTCATTTTCCCAAAGATATGTAAAAAACAATTTTAATATTCATTTTTTAAAAATTTTGGGTTCCAAATTGTCTCCCTCCATCCTTTCTTTTTCCCCTTCCTGAGATGGTAAACAATTTTATATAAATTATACATGTGCAATCATGCAAAATATGTTTCCATATCAGTCATGTTGTATAATAAAACAAGGCCAAAGCACCCCCACAAAAATATAGAAAATGAAAAATAGTAGGCTTCAATGTACATTCAGACTCCATCAGTTCTTTCTCTGGATGTGGATAGCATTTTTCATCATGAGTCCTTTGGAATGGTCTTGGATCATTGACATATATCATTTCTTGCAACACAGTACTATTACATCACATTCATGTACCACAATTTGTTTAGCTTCCTCTGCTTCCCTTCCCCTCCCCAATTCTTAGTTATCAGAAAAATATAAAAATTTGGGTGGGGACTTTCTTCTCAATAATTTCCTTAAGGTATAAGATTACTAATAGAGTCACTGGTTCAAAGACATAGGCATTTTAATCACCTTGTTTGCATAATTATTTGCGTAATTCCAAATTGCTTTCTAAAATGATTGTACCATTTCACAGTTCCACCAACAATGAATTAGTATATCTATCATTTCACAAACCCTCCAATATTGACAATAGTCTTTTTTTTTTCATTTTTTGACAATTTGCAGGGTGTGAAAGAAAATCTCAGAACTGTTTTGATTTTTATTTCTTTTATTATTAGTGATTTGGAGCATTCTTATCAGTGTTAATACTTTGCAATTTTTCTTAGGAGAACAGTTTGTTCATATCCTTTTACCTCTTGTCTATTGGGGAAGGGCTATTAATCTTATACATATTAAATATTTATGTATCTTGGATTCCAAACCCTTATCAGAAAAATCTGATATCAAGATTATTTTCTCATTCAACCATTTACCTTCTTATCCTAGATGCATTAATGTTGTATGTGCAGAAGCTTTTCAATTTCAAGTAATCATATTTATCTAATTTATCTTTTAGAATTGCTATTTTCTCTTGTTTGGTTAAGAATATATCTCCTATGCATAGCTATGAGAGTTATATAATCTGTTTCTCTTCTTATTTTTTATGATCTTTCATATTAATGGAGCATATGCATTTAGAATATATTATAGAATATGGTATAAAATGTTGGTAAAAGCCCAATTTCAAAAATTTTTTTAAAAGCAAATAAGGAGTTTTTCTTAAAGAATTTATTTTGTTGGTCAGTAATTTTTTAGTTGTGTTCTACTCTTTGTGACTCTATCTGGAGTTTTCTTGGCAATGATATTGGAGTAATTTGCTATTTCCTTCTTCAGCTTATTTTATAGATAAGGAAACTAAGGCAAACAGGATTGAATGACTTTCTCAGGGTCACACAGCTAGTAAATGAGTATGGAATTTATGTTTTATGCTTTATCTAATTTTATCAAATCAATGGGTTATCCAGTTCTATTGTTTCTGATTCTTCTTTGTTCAGTTTGTTTCACTAAGCAGTCTCTATTTTTTCAACAAATTGTGGCAAGTAAAATGTAACAAAGGCAAACTGAGGCACATTTCTCCAAACGAGATAAGTTTATTAATATGGATGTATATAGCTGTTCCTAAAGTAGATCAGAATGGCTCCCTCATATCAAGAAGCAGGAAAGACAGAGTTCTGGGTGGTTGGGAAAATGTTACAACTAATTACAGTTAGGAAAAGTGAGGTGGCCTTCAAGAGAACATGATAGTGCCCTTTTGAGAATTAAGGAATGTTATTTACTTTTTTGGGCTTCAACCACCCGTAGCAATCTTGGCCAGAAAATCAGAATCACCTCAATCAGAACTACCTAGTTAGTTGTCCCCTTGAAGGAAAGCAACTCACTCCTGATTTCAAAAAGAGAAACAAGAGCAATAGAATTGTTTTGGAGAAGGCTCAACCTAAGATGTTTTCCTTTTCTTTTTTTTTAAATTAAAGCTTTTTATTTTCAAAACATATGCATGGATAATATTCAATATTTACCCTTGCAAAACCTTGTGTTCCAAATTTTTTCCCTCGCTTCTCCCCACCCTCTTCCCTAGACAGCAAGTAATCCAATATATGTTAAACATGTATAATTCTTATATACATATTTCCACAAATATCATGCTGCACAAGAAAAATCAGATCAAAAAGGAAAAAAATGAGAAAAAAAACAAAAAACAAGCAAACAACAAAAAGAGTGAAAATGCTATGTTGTGATCCACACTTAATTCCTACACTCCTTTGGGTGCAGATGACTCTCTCCATCACAAGACCATTGGAACTGTCCTTAATCATCTTGTTTTTGAAGAGAGCCACGTTCATAAGATGGTTTTATTTACAAGCAACAATAATGATAACAAGAATGGTCTCAGGTTAAACTAGTTAGCAATCAAATGTTCCAAGGCTAGTTGAAGGGGTATATGATACCATCATTCCCTTTGAACCACATCTTTTAGCTATTTCAGAGTGGGAGAGACTGCATTTCTAAGTTTCAACAGAGTGAGAAATAGGGCTTTACAAAATGGGGAATAGGGTTGATTACAGAGTAGAATAAATTATTAAATAATACAGCATAATTTTAATTTCCTTACAATACCAAATAATTTTAATGACTGTTGACTTATATGGTTTGAGGTTTCATTCAATTACTTCAATTGTGGCTGACTCTTCATGACCCAATTTAGGGTTTTCTTAACAAGAAATACTTGGAGTGGTTTATTTCCTTCTCCATCCCATTTTACAGATGAGAAAACTGAGGCAAACAGGGTTAAATCATTTGCCCAATGTCACACAGCTAGTAAGTGTCTAAGGTCAGATTTGAATTCAGGAAGATGAATCTTACTGACTCTAGATCTAACTCTCTATTCACTGTGCCCCAGTTTGACGTATTTGAAGTATTTGTGTTATTCCTCTAGGATCCCTATTTCTTCTCATCATTCTCCTTGATATATCAGATTTTTTGTTTTTTTCTATTAAATTTTGCTGTTATATTATCAAGTTCTATGAAAAGCATCTCCTTGTTAATTTGATTGGTATAATATTAAAAGTGTAAATTAATTTTGGAAGTATTGTCATTTTTATAATATTGGCATGACCTAACCATGAACACTGAATATTTTTCCACCTATTTAAATTATTTTATTTCTTAAAGGAGCACTGTTTAATTGAATCTATACAAATCTTTCATATATTTTGGTAGATTGATCTTTAGTTTTGATTAATTTTATAGTTTATAGTTATTTGGAATGCAATTTCCCTTTTTTATTATTGCTTCTTCTGTTATTGTTATATAGAAATGCTGTTGATCACTAAGGGTTTTTGTAGCCTGAAATTTTGCTGAAGCTATTATATAAATTAGTAAATTTGCTATTTCCCTGGGTTTTTTCAAGTAGACCATCATATCATCACCAAATAAGGATAGTTTCACATCATCAGCAAAAAAGGAGAGTTTTATCTCCTCTTGTCTATCTTTATAACTTTAATCTATTTCTGTTATGTTATTGCTGTTGCTAGCATTTCCAAAACTATATCAAATAATAGTAGGAAAATGGACTTCCTTGATTCATTCAATTATTAGGAGAAGTTTAATTATATCAATACATTTTTGGTTTTAGATGCTTTCTGTCAATTTTTTTTTTAAGGTCACTCTGTGACAATACTTTGTAGGGTTTTTAGTATGAAAATTGTACTTTATCAAAGACTTTTTCTGCATGTAATGAGATGATCATATGATTTTGGATGCTTTGATTTTTATTATGATTATGATGAGGTGTGAGAAAAGGGGTGAGGGGACCCCCTTTGACCACTCCCGGGTTTCATGGAGGAATCCACAAACCCCAATAAATGAGGTGAGAGGTTTATGGCAAAATGGGTTTATTGTAGCAGAGAAACAGCTTTCTTAGCAGGTCAGTTCCAAAAGGAGAGAAGTAAAGGTGGGTTATTAGCAAAGATTAGTTAACACTGAGCATGGCTCAGTGGGCCTTTTCCCTTGTAGGAATTAGCAAAGATTGGGGTTCAGAGTCATCCTTTTATTTTGCCTTCTAAGGCTTCAGGCTGGGGAGATTAAGGGCTAGTTTCTGTAAAGGGTGGTGATTGTGCTCTAGGCCAAGATTTCTGATTGAATAGGTAGAGATCTTGAAGTTTCCCTATGAATAAATAGATGGGGACACTCCAATCTCAACAGGAGAGTTTTTGGGATTTGGGGTTTCTCCAGTCCTCCCCCCATGATCAGGGGACACACAATCAAGGACAAAATTTACATCAATTATGTTATCTAATGTTGAGTGATCCCTGGTATAAGTCCCACTTGGTCATAATAAATGTTTTCTTGTTTGATAGTCTGATAGAATTTTGTTTAAGTTTTTTTGAGTTAATATTCATTTATATTAATTTGTAGTTTTTCTTTCTATGTTTTATCTTTTTCCTGACAGGCTTTAGAACTATATTTATCTCATAAAAATATTCTGTTAGGATACTTTATCAAGTTTTAAAAATAATTTGTGATATATGGATGCCAACTGTTTTCTAAAAGTCTTATGGAATTTTCTTGTGAATCCATGAAGATCAGGATTATTTTTCCCTTTGGTGTTACCTTTACAACTGTTATCAATTGCCTTTTATGGATTATTTAAGATCTCCATTTTTCTGATACTTTTGATATTTTATATTTTTAAGGGTATTCCTCTATGTCTTTTGTGTTCCTAGTTTTGTTAGCATATAATTATACATTATATGTTCTGATTAGTTTTCTTATTCTGGTTTTATCTTGATTTTACCTTGTTCATTTGCTTTGTAGTGATTTGATTTTCTGCTCATTTCTTTTAACAAGATTAGCTAAGGGTTAAACAATTTTATTGGTCTTTTCAGGTATTCAACTTTTGATTTTATTTATCACATCTATGGGAATTTTTGTTTCTAATATGTCTATTTCCCTGCTAATTTTTTTAATAACTCTTCTTTTATGCTTAATTTAGGTTTATTTGTTCTAATTTTTAAAGTGCACATTCAATTCATTAATGCCACAACCTAGAAGAGTTTGCTTCATGGATTAGAGGAAGCTACTTTCTCCTAAGGGATTCTATTTCAAATTTTGGACAATTCTAATTATTAAATAAGTTTTTACTTAAATTGAACTAAAATTGACTTTTCTGTTGCTTCAATCCATTGTTCTTTATTCTGTTCTTTGAGGTGAAATGAAAACAGTCTAATTGCTCTTCAATGTGGCATTCTTTGGAATATTTAAAGGCACTTATCATTCTCTTTCATTCATTCATATATTCAAAAAGCATTTATTAAGAATCTGTGTGCCATACACTAAATGCTGAGGACATAAAGTCAAAATTGAAAAAGGCTTGTGTGGGACAGTATTAACTTCAAAAGCAATCAGAGATTCTGTAAGAAAAAAGCAAAAAGGAGTTTATTACAATCTCACAAGATAGGGCATATCCCATCTGGCAAGGTGTTTGTCAGTAAAAAGAGAAAGGAGTGCAAAGTAAAAACTGCAAAATACAAGATTAAATAGTCTGAATGCAAAAGCCCCCTACCTTTCCCCCAACCTGGTCTTTTCTCCCATTGTTTGGGGGAGTCAGGGCTTACAAATCACAGAAATCTAACCCAGAAATAAGAGAATTTTAAAAAAAGAGATACTTAAATGCTAACCAAGAGATGGTGGAAATGGGAGGGAACAAACACTGCAACTTTTTTAGCTATAACTCTATTTGTTATTATAAAGTCTCAAGTCACAATTAAGGTATAGTTTAAGGCTATATTCCCATGAGAGTGTCTTCACACAGGCTCTACCCTCAAAGGAAGGTTGAGGGGAAATAACATATATTATACAAAAAAATTAAATATGAAATATATACAGTGGTCAGTCTTGACAGCCAAACCTATTTCCCAAGCCAGTTTAGGCATTTCCTATTCCCCAGTCATGGGATCCCCCTCTTCTCCCCAACTCCAGACCTGTGACTATGGGTGGTCTATAGGGAACCATGTGCCTCTCAGGCTCTTTCCTTTCAACATGAGTGGTACAAAAGGAAAATGGTTCCTCCTCCCTTTTATTGAACCTCAAACTACTCTCAGGTCTTGTTGACTGTATACCACCTTAGCTGCTTCCTCCCAGTCCTTTCCCTGTGTCAATCCCCCATTGTAGTCCTAGTAAAACTGTTAGATCAAAGGAACAAACTTCTCATTTTATATTTGAGAAAACTGAGACCCAGAGAAGTTTTGCACAAGTTAGCAGGGAAATAGATACATTAGAAACAAAAATTCCCATAGAAATGATAAATAAAACCAAAAGCCGAATACCTGAAAAGATCAATGAAATTGTTTAACCCTTAGCTAATCTTGTTAAAAGAAATGAGCAAAAAATCAAATCATCACAAAGCAAATGAACAAGGTAAAAGCTATAAGTAACAGAGCTGTCTGTCTCTTTAAAGTTTAGCATGAAAAGGTTGCATTTTCCCTGACTATATTATGCATGTGTATCTGTGTGTGTATTTACATATCCACATATGTATATTTATATATCGATATAGACATATGTAAAACTGCCTCTTCAGTTGGTCATTTAAATAGAAATAAATGGACTTTAAGGAAGCACCTGTCTGTTTCTGGTCCCATTTCCTTCCTAGTTGACTATTTCTGTTTTTGCTCTGACAGGTCAAATCAAGGTTGCTTTATCACCTGGATCTTTAATTGAATAGTGTGAATTCCATGCTTCCAGCCATGTGAAGCAAGGAATTAGCATTTCAAAAGATGCCTAAATGGCTGCAGAGGATTTTTGTTTATTTGCCTTTTTTCTTCTTGTTCCTGGGAGCAGTTCTATGCATTCTTGGACTTGGAGAATGGCAAGATTAGGATGAAAACTGGAGGGGTGGGAGAGTGGATAGAGGGAACTAACACAACCAGGGGCTCATCAAATTCTGAAGTCCTAGGTATCCAGGTGGCTATTATTAGTGAAAGCCAGAAACTCAGTAGGATTATAATACTCCATGTGACAATCAGGGAAGGGCACTAATGGGATCACCTCAGCCTTAAGTGGATCTTTTGTTCTTAAGTAGTCCTTTTTGATTATAGTCCTTTGCCAGGTGGTGATCTTTAGAAACCCCACTTTTATGCATCCAATCAGAAAGCCAAGTTATGATGTCAAACCCTGGGGGTTATATTAACCCTATAAAAATCCTGCTCATAATGTAGATCCTTACTAAATTTCCCTATGAATTTGGTCTACAATTGATTGACTTGTTATAGCTAAACTCTTTTTTAGGGTTAGCCTGCCAGTCAATGGTGTAATCCTGCCTCATGACTCAAAGTGTCTTTCCCTTAATTGTTTCATCCTCCTGGTCACTGCTAGGGAACTTGTCTTCTCTTTTGTTAATTAATTGTTAAAATCATTATCTTTTTAAAAATCCTTATGGATTTGGCCCACTCTTAGCAGTGTAATAAAATCTTTGCCCCTTGATTTGGAGGATGTGTAAATCATCAAAATTATACCAACCCATAAACCCAATATACTTTGGGGGCATTACCTGTACCCCATCATTTAGTGGCCAATCTCAACATTTTGAGGGCCTGTTATAGAATAGTCTGATGGCATCCTGTAACCTCAATAAAATCATTACCTTAAAGTCTTTTTTTTTTTTTTTTAATAGAAAATTTGTCAAAGGCTTTTTTTTGGGATAAATTATTTAAAAAACAAAAGCTTTTTTTTTTTTTTTTTCTGAATGTAAAAATACATATGGAAACAAAATGCTTGTCTACAAGTTCCTAGATACATATCACAGATCAATTCTAACATTATTAAGCTCTTCTTCTGTCCTCTGTACTGCTAAGCCTTCTGGATACAAATAGGAAAAATAATCCCCTACCCTCCTGGAATTTACTATCATTTGGTGAAAGACAAGCCACAATTTGGGAAGACAAAAGGATGCTGAAAGGATGGAGAGGGATACCCACCAGGTGGTATGGTGTTACTGTGAGAAGACTAGAAGAATTGTTGGTAGTAAATTGAGTTACTTGGAAGGTTGTAAGTCCTCTCTAAGGGAAAGATTTGGAAGGAGTTTAGTCCTTAGTTTTCTAGCATCCAATCACAGAGAAAAGACAACTGAGAGAAAGCTAAGAAAAGGTGTTGAATAACAACCTGAGTCATTCTGCTTGCTGATGAGATTTCAGGTAATCAGCTTATCCTGGGACTGGGCACAGTGTTCAAGCCAAGCAGAGTAGCTGATGGAAAATAGAGTAGATTAAAACTAATAAAATATTAATGTGATGCCTTCTAGGGAGAGAATAGAGTCTGGAGAGGGGTGTGGTAGAGAAAGATTCTTTTTGTCCTAATGTATCTATTTCTAGGTATGCATACAGAGTGACTAATGGCAGGGAGGGAGGAGTTTATTTTTCCCTTTCATATGGGGAGGGGGGATCTAGGCTACCTTAAAAATATTGGGTTCCTCTTTAAAAACTACAAGCCGTTTGAGGAAGACTGGTCTGCCACTTTTGAGCATATTTAGAGGGGATTCCTGTACAGTTTGGATTAGGGACCTCTGAGGGTCTCTCCCAATTCTTGAAATTTTATGATTCTATGATTATTCATGAAGGGGGGTGTCAACTTAGGATAAGTACATCTTTTTTTAATTTTTACATTTGCCTTTATTATTTATCCTTGAATAAGTCTTAACCATTATAATTCCTGCACACTCCCAGAAACTGAGTCAACTGAATGTTGTGGTTGCTATTATGATTTGTTTCTTGTGCTTTTGCTGCTTCTGGAGCACGGGCCCTAGGATGCCAGGTCTGCTGGCCCACATCCCTGTAGTGCTTCTCTCTGGGGACTCAAGATATCAAGCTAGGACAGTAATCACACTATGCTAAGAATATTTCACTCACTGCTTTCATCAGTAAAAAGCCTTCTATCCATTTATACTATGTCGGAGTCGTCCATGGTTAGCCCTCTCCCATCCACTTTTAATCTCCTCCTATCTATGATAATTAATCTTAGATTTCCACAGAGATGACTTTCCTTCCTAATCTGCTCTTTCACTCTCATTCACCACAATCCTAACTCCTCAATGTCCCAATTTTATCAGCCTCCTGCTATGCTCCCTGGAAATCTTATTCTATAATTAGCAAACTTCTCTTCATTTCAGATCTCTTCCTCTCATGTTCCTTTCATCTTCTGGCTTTCCCCAAGACCCATCTCCTGGATGGTATCTCCAACCTCCCTTTTCATATGGGATGTTGTACCCCATCATATACACACACCACTGATCCTGGAGACTGAGTCAGAATATTCCTTATTCTATTTTGGCACTACCAGATTGCCCCTCTATTTACCATCACCCATATCGTTTTCTCTATTGAGGTTTACTCTCTCTAAATATGTCACCCAATTCAGATTCTGGTATCTTCTAATCCCAGGGACAGTCTTACTTTTCCACTGAGTTTAGTGTATAGCTCACAATTTCCCTCTCCATTCCAACTTTCCTCTCATATGAAGGAATGTCAATATATTTGTTACTGTTCCTTCAAATAACCCCAATCTTCCAGTTACTTAATCCATCCAACTCCCATGATAAATTCCTCCTCTTATCCTTACTGGCTACACCGAAAAATGGTCATTCCTATAATCTTGCCACCAAACACAAGGATTCTACTTCTGTGATCAGGAACTCTGAACTTTTATTATATAATCATATTCTTCTACCAATCCATATCTTCCCATGTTTCATTTCTCCTAAACCGATTTTTCATGCTTTCCACAATCTGATCTCTTTACCCCTCAGTTCTTTATCAGATTGTCACTCTTAATGATGGTTATGCCTTCTTTCCAACCCAGTCTCAATCCATTAGTAAGCCAAATCAAATCTACCCGGTCCTTTACTCTTGAATCCCTCATTCCCTTCTATTATTATTTATACCTTACCAAACCCTGATCATGGTATGCGACACCTTTTTTCATCCTCTACAAATTCTCTTCTTCCCATCACTGTTATCAATACCCCCTCCTAGAAATATACTTGCTACCACCCAGAAATGTCTTCATGTTATATATATTCACATAACATTATGGTCACTCCCTACATCTTTTAAAGTTTTTTTTGTTACCTTTTGTTTTTTACACCATTTACTTTTTGATAGCTCTCCCTCCCTTTTAAATTCTTTTTTTTTTAAACAATCAGCATAGTAGCATTTGAAGGTATATACAAAATTCTTTCTCCACAGTACCTTACTTTTCTACCAGACAGAGAACTATTTTTCATCATTGATTCTCTAATTCTCTGCAATAAGATTCCAGACCCTTAGTAGGAATAATGGGTTGGAATGGACCTGTCCAGTTTCAGGCAGAATCAATTTAGAATGCAGAGGAACTTCCAGACCAGCAGTCTCCATAATAAACTTCTCCTCTACACCAGGCAATGCCATCTTATTTGGAGCAGCTCATTACAACATGTTTTTTCCATTTAGAAAGTCATCAGAATAGAAAGTCAACAAAATATGAACCTTGAAAAGCAGTGTCTCTCTCTGGGACAATTGAGTTCTATAATTGTTATAGTTGCTATTTGTCAAATCAACTGGAATTAGATTTAATTATAGATTACAAACTCCTTGATGGCAAAGTCAATGTCTTAACTTCAACTGTGTATTCCTAAACCCGGTGCCCTGTAGGATGAAAAGACTCTTCTGGGGAAGTGAGAGGTACCATTTATTTAAAATATTTATTTCACTCCAATTACTAGAAATCATTTTGAGTATGGTTTTTTGTGTTTTGTTTTGTTTTGTTTTTTCAGCTTCTGCTCTTTGCAAATAATGATAGTGTCCCTGATCGGGTGAAAAAAAAAATCTATGAACAATATAGTGGAAAGGTCTTAAAATACTTATACTATGTGACCTAACTTCTTAACATAGTTGAGGGACTCTCAATGCAAAATAAGACATAGATTTTCAGATATAGCTTGTCTGGTGTGTGTGTGTGTGTGTGTGTGTGTGTGTGTGTCTGTGTGTGTCTGTGTCTGTGTCTGTGTTTTCAGTAGAGGGGCATTTGAGAGGGAGAAAGGAGTTAAGTTGAAGGTACTTTCTCAAAAAAAAAAAGAAAGAAAGAAAAAAGATCATTTTTTAAAAATGCACTACAGAGAACAGAAGGAAGGTCAGGGGAAGAAATGATAGACAATCAGGAGAGCTTTGAAAGCTAACTGTTGGATTATACATAAATATATACATACATACACACACACACACACACATATATATTTGCCAAGGCAATTGGGGTTAAATGACTTGCTCAGGGTCAAATAGCTAAGAAGTATTAAGTGTCTGAGGTCAAATTTGAACTCAGGTCTTCGACTTCAGGGCTGATTCTCTACCCACTATACATCTAGCTGCCCTTGGATTTACTATATATTTTAAAAGAAAAATAAGCTATAAATAATAGACAGCTATTTCATATACAAGTCTCCTTTCCTCTGCTACTTTGTATATGGAAAAACTCATTTTGTTTGGAGTTCAAGTTCAAAATTTTTAAAATAGCACCTATACTAATGGCTATTCATGTGTACCGTACTTAAAACAACTTTACATTTAATCCTACTCTGCTCCAGATGAAGGACTTGTGAAGAGATAAGAACACATTTCCTAAGTTATAATGAAAGTCAATAGGTAAAGATGACTTAATATGTGAACTGACTACAGGTGAGATAGGAATCTCAATGCATAAATTAACTCTACCACAGTAGAGATAGGAAAATCCTAGCTGTGTGAAGACTTGATCAGGGAAATATCTTCATCTGAATAGTTTGAAAAAAAAAGAAAAAAGAACAAGAACAAGAAGTTTCACTATCTGTTTCCAGGAGTTTATCCCAAATTCCCCAAAAAATAATTTTTGAGCTAAATTGAGGGCTTTCCAAGTCCTAAATTTCTTAAAAGAAATTCAGAAAAGAGCATCAATAAAACAAAACAAAAATACATAGAAGCAAACAAAAAAATTCAGAAGGGGATATAAACAGAGTGGTTATGGGTGTGCTAGATCTAGCTAGAGTTCTAAAGAGAGTAAGCAGATTATTAAATTTTCCATTTTGACTGCACCTCATTATTGTTCCATTGTGTTAGGTTCTTCATGACCTCATTTGAGGTTTGCCATTTCCTTCTCCAGTTCATTTTACAGATTGGGAAACTGAGGCAAACAGGATTAAGTAACTTATTCAGGGTCACAGCTAGTAAGTGTCTGAGATCAGATTTGAATTTAGGAAGATTAATCTTCCTTACTCCAATCCTGGCACTCTGCTGCACCATTTAGCTACCTTCACACTACAAATTTGGACTTAATTGATTGTTTTGGTGATTATTTAGTTTTTAAAAGCAATAGAATAAATGTTAATAGTACAATTTATACTTAAAAGTCTATCTATTGTTATAAGCATCATTTTTCCTTTGGAGAGTTGATTGTTAAACATTTTACCACCATACCCCTGAAGGATATTTTTTCACTACCTTACTAAATTTAACAAAGCTCTTTAAAAAAATAAGAAAAGCATAATGCAAGAATAATAATAGTTAAAATATACATAGTGAATTAAGATTTGAAAAGCACTTTGCCATTATTATTTTTATAGCTCCGGGAAGTAGGTAATATTATTATCTCAATTTTACAGTTGAGGAAATTGAGGGAGTCAAATGTTAAGTGTCAGACACTTAAAATCAGCTAAGTGTCTGAGATAGGATCTGAATTCAAGTTATTGTTTCATATCCAAGTTTTCAACAATTCTCTTAAAAATATTTTGTGTAAAAATATGAGGACCAAGTTCACAATTAAAAAAAAAAAACTGGGAAGAGGTTTGATCTTTGAATGGAAGCCAAATGACCAGTTGCTAGAGATGCTATAGAAGAAAGATAGTGTGCTACAAAGAGGAAAGAGTCTAGATTCGAAGTCAGAAGACCTGTGTTCAAATTCTGATTCTATTACTTTGGAAAAGTCATTTAACTTTCCTAACTTCAGTCTGCTCATTTGTAAAATGAGGCAATAGGACTAAATCTCATTTGGCTCTAAATTTGTGGTCCTGTGTTCCTAAAAATTAGACTAAACCACCCATGAAATACTGCTGAAAGGAACCTTAGAGATCATCAAAATCACCCTATGACTAGGTGACACCATAATGTATAGAGTCAAATCTGACCTCAGACACTTACTAGCTAAATGCCTCTGGGCAAGTCACTTAACCCTGTCTGCCTCAGCTTCCTAATTTGTAAAATGATCTAGAGAAAGAAATGGAAAAGCACGCTAGTACCCTTGCCAAGAAAACCCCATGGACAGTATTGGTGTGCTATGGTCCATGGGATCACAAAGAGTTAGATATCACTGAACAACTGAATAAACAAACAAAAAAAAATTGAATACATATGATTGTATCCAAGGATTTATTCTCCCTCACCAGACCCTAGCTTTACTAGAAGGTAGGAAACTCAAATTTTAGTCAACTCCAATAGTAGTACCCTTTCTGAGCCTTGTTCTGCCTTGCTATAAAATAGGGATAATCATCCCTGCCTTATCTGCTTTCTAGAATTGTTATAAGCATCAAATGAGTGAGATAATGTAGATAAATGTGCTTTGAAAAATAGATTTATTCTATACAAATCAAAGGTGATTTCCTCTTTTAAATTGTTCTTTAATTTTTTTAGTGGTTTTTTTTTCCCCTATCTTCCTTGTTTGTGGTCTCCATTCATTTGTTTATGAAATGCCAGTTTTTCTATTAGCTTATTATTGTCCCTAAATATAGCCTTTAAGACAAAGTATGGAATAATGAGTGGCTAGAGGGTTGACCTCATTGCTAGAAAGACATGGGTTCAGCTTCTGTTTCTGACATATACTAGATATGTGACCTTCAAGTCCTGTTTCTGACACAAAGTAGCTATGTGAAGCTCTGTTTCTGACATATATACTAGTTATGTGACCTTCAAATCCTGTTTTTGACATATACTATGTATCCTGTTTTTGACATATACTAGCTACATGACCTTCAAATCCTATTTCTGACATATACTAGTTATGTGACCTTCAAGTCCTGTTTCTGACATATACTAGCTATGTGAAATTCTGTTTCTGATATATACTAGCTATGTGACCTTCAAGTCCTGTTTCTGACATATATTAGCAACATGATTTTCAACTCCTGATTCTGACATATACTAGCTACATGACCTTCAAGTCCTGTTTTTGACATTTACTAGCTATGTGACCTTCAAGTCCTGCTTCTGACATGTACTAGCAACATGGTTTTCAAGTCCTATTTCTGACATATACTAGCTATGTGAGGTTCTTTTTTATGACATATACTAGCTATGTGAAGTTCTTTTTCTGACATATACTAGCTATGTGAAGTCCTGCTTCTGACATATACTACCTATGTGATCCTGGGTTAGTCATATATCTCTTGCTATTCCAGGGAACTATTTAAGATTCTTAAGTTATAGAAAGGGTAGCAGCTTTCATTGGCCAAGGAAGCCTCCTCACTTGAGAGTTTCCTATATTAATGAAATCACAGGATTAGTCTTTATATGTATATAGCCTTTTACCTTAGTTCTGGAGGTAAGGGGGTATTATTATTATTATTCCCTGAATTGATGAAATTAGAGAGAATTATGGAGAGAATGCCAGAACTTAGAGTCAAGAAGATGCATCTTCAGACACTTAACTAGCTATGTAATTCTAGGTAAGTCACTTACACTCATTTGCCTCAGTTTCTTCATCTGTAAAATGAACTGGAGAAGGAAATGGAAAACCACTTCAGTATCTTTGCCCAAAAACAACATCCAAAGTGGAAACAAGAACAGTCAGAAATAATTAATACAATTGAATAATAATAGCCAAAATTGGATAGAAAAATCTGGATCCATAATGATTTAAGAAATGAAACTACAGCATTTACTAGATAAGATTTATCACTATTTTTTTCTGACTGGTTGTTATGCACTTTAAGGGATATGTTATCTCATTAATGACAATGTCCCTACCAATGTAGACCATCACATATGTTCACCTTCTCAATCTGGGCAGTTTTTATGTATGTTCTTCCATAAATACTTAGAAAATCTACTCAGTGCTGAGAAAGTCTTCCTATCAGTTTTGCAAAATGATCTGGATACTTATGCTGTTTATGTGTGACCCCTCACTCTACAACTGAGCCCCCTCCTTTTCCAGTCATATATGTGTTCTTGTCCTATTATTTGAAAGCCATTAGTGTTATAATTATTACATATTACTACTGTTATGGATATTACATCTATCCATCATAAATTTTTTTCTTCCCTTTGAATCAGCCCCATTTTTACTTCTTTGGAGATAAAAAATAATGGTGGTGAGGATAACAATAACTATCATTTAGATATAGTGTTTTAAGACTTAGGAAACATTTTCCAAGCGTCTTACCACAACCCTAAAAAGGTTGTTTTTACAGATGAAGGGAGTGAGGCAGATACTGGTTAAGTAACTTTCTCAAAGGTCACATGGCTGGTAAGTATCTGAAGCCAAATTTGAATTCCAGTCTTTCTAAATAGTATTCTGTCCTCTGTGTCACCCAGCTGTGTTGATCCATAAGCCATATAGCTATGTTTTCTTCCCTATTAGAATATTAACTCATCAAGAATAGGGACTGTCTTAACTGCTTATATTTGTAATTCTAGCACTTCACACAGTACCTGGCATATAGTACCCATTTAATAAATGTTTTTTTCATTCATTTGTTCACTCATACATCTTTATGACATCACTAGTAGAATATTTGTATGCAAAGTAAACTCTATTTTTCATTAAAGCTTTTTATTTTCAAAACATATGCATAGATAATTTTAAACATTCACCCTTGCAAAACTTTGTGTTCCAATTTTTTTTCCTCCCTTCCACCCACTCACTCCCCTAGATGGCAAGTAATCCAATATAAGTTAAACATGTGCAATTCTATACATACTTCCATAATTATCTTGCTGCACAAGAAAAATCGGATGAAAAAAATGAGAAAAAATAAAATTCAAGCAAACAACAACAAAAAAGGTGAAAATAATATGTTGTGATCCACATTCAGTTCCCACAGTCTTCTCTCTAGGTGCAGAGGGCTCTCTCCATCACAAGATCATTGAAACTGGCCTGAATCACCTCATTGTTGAAAAGAACTGCATCTATCAGAATTTATCCTAGTAAATAATCTTGTTACTCACTTCACTCAGCAATCTGTTCATATAAGTCTCTCCAGGTCTCTCTGAAATCATTCTGCTGATCATTTCTTATAGAACAATAATATTACATAACATTCATATACCATAACTTATTCAGCCATTCTCCAACTGATGGGCAT
>JAJPUD010002789.1:137118-160335 GCA_023553655.1 Myrmecobius fasciatus
TGAGATATAAATGAGATCAGAGTACTTTTTCACATAAATTTTCCATCCCCATCACAGAGATTAGGGGCACAATGTCCCCACAATATGGAAAACCTGCATAAAACTTTTTGGCCCTCCTTTCATATCAAAAAAAGAAATCTGAATTTTTTTCTTTTTTGTTTATGGAGTGTTTACAGTAACTTCTTATAAAACTTAGGTCAATATTATATACTACTACACACATATTTGCATATTTCTGAGTTTCTAAACCTTTAGGTGTTATTTGCTGGCCTTCATAGGTCATCTGTGGCTTCCATAAAACTCCCAAAAAATTCCCATTTAATTTCTTATGTCACTTTGATATATTAAAACCATGATGGGGAAAGTCTAGATGGAGAAAGGATAACTGTAATCAAATTAAGCAGTTCATGGCTTCTCTTACTCATGCCCCAAAGTAAAGGGGACATGCTAAGGGGATTCCTCATCTAGAAGATTTCTCATTGTCCTTTTACTCAGAGAATCCCTCATCTATATAGTTTTCTGTCATTGAAATGCTTGTAGATTACCTGTAATGTGCAAGGCACTGTGATAATTGCTTTGGAGGGATACAGAGAAGAATAAAACTCAATTTCTGTCCCCTGATTCCTTATAGTCTAGTATGAGAAATAAGACATGAACAGAAATAATGATAATACAAAGTTGCATGTGAAAATTCAGGGTTAGTCAAAGGAACAGAAGATGACGTTGGAAGCAGTGGATAGTGGAGATAGCTGGTCTTGGAATCAGGGAGATCTGAGTTCAAATCCAGCCTCAGATACTTACCAGCTATGTGACCTTGGCAAGTCTTAACCTCTACCTATCTCAGTTTCATTGAAAAATGGGTATAAAAATAGCATCTATATTGTTGTAAGGATCAAATGAAATAATATTTGTAAAAAGCACTTAGCACAATGCCTGGCACATAGGAATCTCTATAGAAATACTTATTCCTTTCCCCTTCCAACCTGATTTGGAAAGAAACAATGGAGGAAAAGGGAAGGGATATAATACATCAGGAGCTGAAATGACCAAAAAGAACTAAATGATTCTTTCCCTCTATTCTTTGTCTTTTTCTTCTTTCTCTTTGTCTTTTTCTTCTTTCTCTTTGTCTTTTTCTTTCTCTTCTTCCCTTGCTTTCTTCCTTCTTTTTTTTTTCCTTTTTTTCCATCTGTTTCTTTCTTTTCCTTCTTGGACCTGTGATTTCATCAGTTTAGGAAACCCTCAAAGAGAATATTACCTTTACCACTATAATTCACTTTGATGGATTATTTATCTATTTCATTGACCTTTCACACTCAGAAATATGCACATTTACACACACACATGCTCATTTAATATCTTACCTTAATTTGATATGGAGCTATTCAATTAAGTTAAATTCAACAAACATTTATTAAGCACCCCTTACATATAGTCCTGAGAAACCTGCCACTTGTACTTTGAACTCCCAAAAAAGATATGGTAGGTTCATATCTATTCAAAAACATAGATCATGAGCACCAAGCAATGTATTTACTTTTACTAGTCAAAGTATATAGTAGTTCAAACAAAAAATATTTATTCAAACAGTGCAACAAAATGACAAAAGAAAAATCCCCCCCCATGTGCACAGAGAGTGTACTTTCATACAGATTGCCTCATCACCAAAGAACATATGACCCATGCATAGAAGGTATACCCTTAGGAATCCTTTGTGAGCAGAGAACATGCTGGAGAAGTCACATATCTGCAATCCTTATGGTCATGGCAAAGTAGTCGATCAACATTTATTTTTTAAAATAGTATTTTATTCTTTCCTAAATTACTTACAAAAATAATTTTTAACATTCAGGGTTTTTTTTTAATTTTTTTGAGTTTTAAATTCTATCACTCCCTCTCTTCCTCCTTCCCAGAGATGATAATCTGACATAAGCTTTATACAAGTGCAATCATGTAAAACATTTCCATATTAATCATTTTGTGCAAGAAAGAAAGAAAGAGGAAAGAAAGGAAAGAAAGGAGGAAGAGAGGAAGGGAGGGAGGGAGGAAAGAAGCAAAGACGGAAAGGAGGGAGAAAAGCAAGGGAGGAAGAAAAGGAATGAGGGAGGGAGGAAGGGAAGGAATCAGGAAGGGAGGGAGGGAGGAAAGAAAGAAAGAAGGGAGGGAGGGAGCAAGGAAAGAAGCAAGGGAAGGAGAAAAGTAAGAAAGAGATGGAGAAAAGGAGAAAAAAAAGGGAAGGAAGGAGGGAGGAAGGAAAAAAGGAAGGAAAGGAGTGAGGAAGCAAGAGAGAGAGGAAGGAAAGACGAGAAGAAAAAAATAGTATGCTTCAGTCTGTATTTAGATGACATCAATTCTTTCTCTGGAGGCAGATAGCATTTTTTATCCTGAGTCCTCTGGGTTGTCTTGGATCACTGTATTGCTGCAAAAACTTAGGTCATTCACAGTTGTTCATTGTACAATATTGTTGTCATTGTGTACTCTGCATTATTTCATATGTCTTTCCAAGTTTTTCTGAAATCAGCCTGTCTTTCCTTTCTTATAGGACAATAACATTCCATCACAATCATATCCCACAAATTATTCAATTATTCCCCAATTGATGAGTATCCCCTCAAATTTCAGTTCTTAGCCACCACAAAAAGAGCTACTATAAATATCTTTGTACAAATAGGTTCTTTTCCCTGTTTTTGAACTCTTTGGGTTATAGGCCTAGTAATGGTATTGTTGGATCAAAGGGTAAAAACAACTTTTACAGCCTTTTGGGCCTAGTTCCAAATTTCTCTTTAGAATAGTGAGATTAGTTCACACCTCCACCAATACTGCATTAGTTTTTGATATCTATTAAGTGCCCACTATATTCTGGGCACTGTGCTGAGTGCTGGGGATACAAAAAATAGGCAAAAGACAGTTTCTGCTCTCAAGGAACTTACACTCTAATGGGGGAGATAATATGCAAAGCAAGCTATAAATAGAATAAGTAGGAAATCATTAATATAGAGAAGGCACTAGATCTAAGGAGTGGAAAAGACTTCCTATAAAAGACATGATTTTAGTTCAGACTTAAAGGAAGCCAGGGAAGTCAATAGGTGAAGTTAAGGGAGGAGAGCAACCCAGGCATGGGGACAGCCAGTTAAAATACCCAAAGTCAAAATATGAAGTATCTCGTTTATGAAACAAGGAGGTCAGTGTAGAGTAAAAAGATAGGAGGGGGCTATGTAATGAAGGGCTTTAAATGAAAACACATACAGAAGAAACATAAATAATCAGAGCATATGTATAATTAGCTAAGCTTCTCCCTTTAGTGTTGCAAATGTCCTCCAGTGATAGTCAAATGATTTTCTACAGCTTTCAGCTGATTTTTACAGGTCTCTACTACGTGCTTTGTCTCTATGCACTATTTGTGGAGTAATCTCAGATACAGGTTATTCTGGTAATTGCTGCAGAATCACCTGCTAGTCTTGCTGTTTCTGGAGATTCTTTCTGTTATCAGTTTCTGGACTTCATCCCCTAAGGTCTATCTGCCATCCATTTTAATCACCTCAGTTCCCCTCTGATAGGATGCAATGACTAGAAAATCTCTTCCCTGACAAAGACCTGCAAACAGCTCTTTTAGTGAGAGCTGGAAGCTTTGAACCCCCATACCCATCCGAGGAATGGCTAAACAAAAGTCAGGCAGTCCCTCCACCCTGAGATGAGATTGATTCTTTTCTTTTACCTTCTTGTGACTAGGTCTGAATGGCAGTCTTTTGTTCCAGACAGCTGTTTGACTTAGGGTTAGAAATGTCTTCCCTGGTTTAACAGATAAATAATATTAAACCAAATGCTAACTGAAGGAGGCAAGGTCACTGTTCTTTTATAACATCACCATCTCAAAAAGATCTTAACCTTGGTGCTGAATTTTGACAATACAGTGAAAACATAGTTTCTCAGTATTTCTCCATAATAAAGAATTTACATTTGTGTCAAATTATGTTTATATCTATGAATATACAAAATAAATCATGTAAACTGGCATACAACTCAATCATGGGTAATCATCCTAAATATACAACATAATGAATACAGAAGTACCTGATACTTGGTTGAGAGTCGATTGTTAAATTTTTAGTGTGAGAATTTTCACTTTAAAAATTATCAAACACTATAAATCAAACCCTGACAAATATCTCCTTGATTTCTAAACTTAAGAAAATGATGGAGAAAATGCTAATAATACATATTAAACCTTAAACTGTATTATTCATAATTCAGGGGAGAGCCAATTGTTAAAAATTTACTGGCACACCCCTACATGGCATTCACTTTTAGGCTGCATTCAGAAAATTATAGTGCATGTGACAAACATAATGCATAACTCATAGTTAATAGAATATGCAGAATGGCATATATCCAATTGACAAATTTCAATATAATTCAAAAAAACACATTACATCACATACCACAGTTCCATAATGACCAAATACATAGATTGCATGTAAAAACTCATTGTGCACACATATAGCATAACAGAATAATAAAATATTATGGAATAGCATGTCATCTCCAGTGCAAAATAGCATATGTTCCAAGTATAGACAAGGCACAAATGCACTCTAATAATGGATATCATTGGTTTCATGGGTAACTATTTCTCTCATTTCTCCTACATATTTATAAATAAAGTTAGTCAAATGCCCCTGGTAGTTCTGCTATATCTAAGCTTGTCTCAAGCTTATCACTATCTCCAGGCTCTATGGAAGCCTTCTTTTTCCTAAGTATCTCTACACCTTGAATATAAGACAATAAAGAAACTTCTTCTGAGTTGAGAATCCCTTGCCTTGTCTGAATGAGGGAATAACAGAGCCAGAATAATTTCAAGTGAGTTCTGTAATGCTTGAAGGTTACCAACATCCACTTTCTTCTTCATCTAATTTATCATCTTTTGAGCTACTATCTAGATCAGAAAATCTTCCTGTAATGAGTGATTTGACTCTTCTTGCAGTCCAATTGCAATTCTTCATCTCTCTTACTACTTGTGAGGAAATTCAGCCTACTTCCCAGTAGACAATAGGTTATGATAATTTTTTTTTCAGATTCCCAATCATTCTGAGTCTATTTTGTAGATTAACATATTGCCTAATCTGTCAGCTAATTAGTATGAGGTGACTTTCCAATGGTCAGCTATTTTGTATATCCTCACACATCATGATTCTATAACTCAGAGTTTTAACTGTAAGTGAAGATCCTGACATCAAACTCAAGCCTCATAACATCTCATGTTTTTATCAGAGCTTTTCTGAGCTGACACCATATGGTTTGCTTCCTTCAGCCAACAACTCATCCAAGAAACATACTGATTGTGAATGTCTACATCTTCACCATCTTCTGAAACTCTAAAATATAGTCAGGAGGTAAATGTGACCCCCATCCAGGGTAGATATGGTGTTTCAATAGATATAGTGTAAACCTTGACATTATTCTCAGCAATATTGGTTATATGCACTTGAAAGACCACATGTTGACTCCAGAGAAATTTCTGCTAATCTGGCTGCAATGTCATTGCAATGGACATGCTTAGGCTGTGGGTTTCCACAAGGTGATAAAATATAGTCTTAGACTTCTTGATTCCTACCAAAGCCTTAAGTAGTTAGCTTTCAAAGTATCTATTTTGGTGAGAGTAAGTCCCTGTAGGAAAAAAAAAAGCCATACAATTCCCCATCCTTTTAGCAATTATAAAAACTTTTTCATACCTGGACATACTGGATGAAAAAAAAAATATATCCCCACTAGGATATATTATGTTTTCCTAACTCCTTCCAAACATAAACTTCCCTGATGTCATGGTCCTCTTCGAGAAAGATAAACAATAATAAAAAGACATAAACCAATGTGCACAAATTCCAGTGACTTACTAATGTGCATTTGCAGCATAAATTGATAGCACTTTCCTTTGGGCCTGCTGAGGACATCTCATATTCTTTTTTTTTTTTTTGCTGAGGCAATTGGGGTTAAGTGACTTGCCCAGGGTCACACAGCTGTTACGTGTCTGAGACCAGATTTGAACTCAGGTCCTCCTGACTTCAGGGCTGGTGCTCTATCCACTGCGCCACCTAGCTGCCCCAGACATCTCATATTCTTATAAATATCTCCTACCATCATGGGTAAATAGAATCTATTTTATCTTCATTCTAGAGCTTTCTCTTGACCCAAGTTTCCAACATTATCTTATAATTTTCATGGTGATCAAATGAGATGGCTTAGGAAGTATCAACTGCCTCCTGCTACTATATCTGGGATTAAAGAAAAATGCTACATTCTACCTCATAATTCCAAGTTTTACCACCCCTCACCAAAAAATTGCCTTTTGAAAAAAGAAGCTAAACTCCCCACGGATTGTGCTAATTGTCAAAACTACCATTTTTTCCTGCCATCAGTCTCCTAAGAACAAATAAGACAAGAAAGAGTGATTCCATGAAACAAGATTCATATTCGTTGAAGGTACACTCTCAGGTAGAAGTCCCAGACTCTCTGCTGAGCTGTCATCAATATTTATTAAGTGCCTACTACGTGTTAGGCATTATGTTAAATACTGGGAATAGAAAAAGAGACAAAAAACAAAACAAAACAAACAAACAAACAAAAAACAGTTCCTTTCCTTGAGGAGTTCACAATCTAATGAGAAATCATAATCTAATGGGGACCTTCTTATATACCTTCATGTACAGCGAACTAGCTTCCTGAAAATTACAGATAATTTTTACCCCTTTTACAAAAACCATAATACCTTTGGATTCTCGAGGCCCGAAGGATAGGGAATTGGAATCAATATTTGTCTTCCTTGAGATGTTTTACAGGTTGAACTCCTAGTTAGATGGTGTTCAATACTATCAGGTAGCATTCTACTCAACACTAAAAGAATGAAAGGCAACTCAATACCCAGTCTAAAGACTTCTCAGTGACCATCTACTTCAAAGACAATAATGACCATTTATGTATGAAATAAAGAGCTTCTATGCCTTCTACAAAGAAGCTGACTTCATGCTGCTCTTGCTACTCCATAACTGAGCCTCCCAAGACTATGCGTAGAACTTAGATTGCTTTGCTGTTATTGTTTGTCCTTTGTTCTCAAAGGGGACTGGGACATCAGGAAAGTTTATGCCTGAAAAGAGTGAGGAAAACATAATATTCCCTAGTGGTGATATATTTTTTTCACCCAGTATGACCAGGTTTGAAAAATTATTCCTAGTCTTTCCAAATTCACATCAGTATGCAGCATAAAAAACTTTGCCTATATTCATGCATGTATGAAATAGTTAAAAAAAAGTCTTTAAAATCTTGTTTTTGTTTCTTATTTCAATGGTCTGCCAAATGATCTTTTGTTTTTAGTTCTTCTCAGCCACATACCTACAGATGGAAACCATTATGATACTTAATGATAACAGCATAATTTTTCACAAAATTTTAAAAAATGCTAACCATTAAATCCTATAAAAATTCTTGGACCTTGAACATTATTTGAATAAGGCCAGCTAAGGAGTGATAAAATCTTCTCAAAGTCAATACTCACTAACACTGCTGAAATGCTATGTGACTAACATACTTGACCAGGACTCTGCAAAAATGACACCTGTCAATGGACAGCTTCAAACAACCTTCTAAATAACTCCAGCTTTCACCAGTCTTTCCTCATGTTCCTCTGAGGTGTTTCCAAAATCCTCAAATCATCCAGGTACACTAAGCCATCAAGACTTGGCCAGTGTTCTTGGCCATAACCTATTCATGAACTATTCCACACCAGTCACAACAGTGAATGTCTTCCTCAACATTCCTTGTATTTCTCAGGTGCTGGAAAGTTATCAAATCAAACTCCTCTGGATCAAATGGGAGGGGGAGTGATTCTTTGAGATTGTAATTATTGGCTTCTATTTTTTTTTAAGGAAGGGAAAGGTAAGGAGAGAGGAAGAAAGAGAAGAAAGGGAAAAAAAGGAAAAATGGAGAAAGAAAAGGAAATGAAGGGAAAGAATGGATGGGGAAGAAAGAAAGAAGATTTTATTAATCACTATATGCTGTATATTATATTAAATTTTGGAAAGACTCTCTTTACCTTCAAGGAGCTTTCATTATGACAGTGGGAGACCATCCCTATAAGGGAATGTGGTTAGCCTCAGTGATTGTGGGTAGAATAATAGGGCAGTCAATTGGCATATTCTTTCCAGAGCAAGTGATAGTTTTAATTTGATTATAAGTCTTAGTGCAGGAGGGGGAATAGGTGGAGCAGTCTCAGTGGCAAGGTAGAAAATGGCTGAATTCAAGAAGCATCCTAGGAATTTCAGAGCTGAAGTTCTTCCAGGTATGTCTTGGGAGGCTCAGTTTGGAACCTGGAGCAGCAACACCAGTAGGAAAAAAGTCAGCTTCCTCCTGGGAGGAACAGATTGTCAGCATGTCTAACCATTGGGGCCTCAGTTTGCTGCCTGCAATGTCTCTCATTGAACAACTGGAATATAATTATCATTTGTGTTTCACTATCCAACAGATGAGGATACTTTACATGAGGATTTCCAACCTTTTCCATTGTCTGTCCCCTTTGGTTTTCAATAAAACTTTTCTCTATCCCCCATTCAGTGTGAAAGAAAATAAATTCTACAGTATTTTAAATATATATATATATATACATATATATGCATATATGCATATAGTACTGCGTATAAATATATATACACATACATTTGTATAGAAGAAATGAAATAAAATAGATTAATTCTTCATGAAGAAATTTTATTCAATTTATAACATTTATAGTATCATAAGGTTATTAAATATTTATTCAAGCCACAAATTTTTTCACTAAATACTACTTTTTGGAATATTTCAATAAGAAAATATAGTAACTTGTTAAATATTCTCTGTACCTTATTGCCAAACTTCTCATGCCTCCTTAGGATACAAGTTGGGAACCACTGCTCTAAATCTTCAGTCCTCACAGCTACTATTGAACAAAGTCCTATGAGTCCAGACAGAAAGGGCCTGAGGACAGTGCAAGGGGTATGACACAGGCTTTTTCAAGTCCATATGTGGCCCCCACCCCTGATTAATTTCAGTGGAAATCAGTTTCTGATGGAGCCACAACTGGTTCTCCCCTTACGGTCACAATACATTTATGACCATTTAGTCTATATTAGTAACAAAACTCAGCTGCTTTTCAGATTTCCATTGCTTCGAGTCTAGCCTTTTTTTCCTCTCCTAAGAAGGATGTGTCTGCTCACCAGGCCTTTCTTGATTTTCCTAAAGCAGAGTCTGAGCAATTGAGAGTAGCATCTTACTTGATTTCAGGGGGTCCATACCTAGAAGGATAGAGAACACTGCATGACCATTTTCTCAGCACTCCCTCCCTATTCCTATGCTCTTCCATGGGCTAAATTTATATATGCAACAGTTTTTTTATAAGTAGGCCTATTTCTTTGGCTCATAGAGTCAAATGTCAAGGTCAATGTCAATGTCAAGGCTTCTTGCACAATCCCTCTGAGAACTCTTGCAAGCCTTGCATGGCCCATGCCCTCCACAGGCAGGATATCTCTGATAACAACCTTCTTCAATAAATCCTCCAACTCTGACCCAGAATTGGAGCCCATCTCTTCCTTTTTTGGAGGAAGTACTTAGGAACTTGGATTATAGACATTCCTTGAACTTCCAGGGTGGCCATCAGATCCCCCATGAGCTTTCAAGTATTATATTTTCAATATATGTCATATAATGTTTTTTTGCAATAGGAAAGCGTCTGAAAAGTCATTTAGCACTCAACTTTCCTATTTTACAGATGAAGCAGCTAAGGCCTAGAGAGATCTTACAGCACTAAGGTCACACAAGTATTAAATCACAGAGTCAAGCTCCTCCTATTCCAAATACAATGCTCATTATTCTAAAACTACTCATTTTTCCCCTTTATTTTTGCCCAGAGTCATACTGCTAGTAAGTGTCTGAAGAGAGGGTTTTCCTGACTCTATTCTTAGCACTCTGTCCAAAGCATCTATCAGCTTTAGAAACAAGGTTTCCCGACTTCCTGCTTCAATTTTTTTTTTCCTGCTTTACTACACTAAGACAAGTGGCCTGAGAATGTGTTGCTGTCCTAAGAATGGTCATCCAAAAGTACTGCTTAGCTCAAAATCCTTCTTCTGGGGGACGGAAAAGCAGTAATTGTCATGTACTTCTCTTGTGAATGACCCTAAAGAAAAAGAACTGTTCTCTCTATTGTTTTCATTTAAATTAAACAATTCAGTTTTATTCAACACACATGTGTTAATTGCCTGGTCACTATATAGGAATATAAAAACAAAATGAAAAAAAAACTGTCTGCCCTCAGTGAATTTAAATTATCAAAGGAGGGACAGGGTAAAAATCATCTGTACACAGAGAAATAAATACAAGATATTGCAAAGTAAGTAGAGGGGGATAGTGAGGGATGCACATGTAGGCTGCTTGGCTAGAACGCTGAGTGTATGTGAAGGGAAGTAATAGAAATAAGTGTGGAAAGATAAGATGAATCCAGATGGGAAGACCTTTAAAAGCCTAACAGAAGAGTTTGTATTTTATCATAAAGACTGCAGAGGAAGTCACTGAAACTACTGCAGTGAATATTTCTTTTTCTCCTTTTCCTGTCCTCCTCCTCTTTCTCCTACTCTTCTCTTTCTAAAAACAATTATCTTAAATTCATATAATTCTCCAGAATGCTTCCAATCTTGTCTTATCTACCCCTATTCCTCCCCCACAAAAAGTGATTTTTCTAACCCCTAACCCTGTTTTCAATAGCACCACAATCAGTGTTTCCAAAAATATTGCTAATTTTCCCTTGTTTCTTGTCAAAAACAAACAACAACAACAAAAAAAGATGCTAAAATATGAATGCTTTGAGGGAAGATTACTTGATGATGTTTATTTCTGCCATTCCAGCATTTGTGAAGTTAAACTCCTTGATCTCAGGAGCCCACTGAAGTTACTTGAGCAGTGGGTGAAAGATATAGTCAAAAATGTGCTTTAGGAATATCGAGTTGGCAGCTGAGTGGGGGGCGGTTGGATGGTGAAGGGAAGGCCTGAAGACAAGGAGACCAATTAGAAGCCTTTTACCACGGTCCAGACAAAACTGTACATCTGCTGAGAATCGTGCAGGGAGAGCAAAAATGGAAGAAGGATCACCCAGCTAGGGAGAGATCCATTAGCAAATAAAGCTGATGTACATCTTTCAATTGAATAATTCTTTGAAATTAGAAGGTTGACCTCCCCTTACCTTAAAGACTGTATTTGAACATTTTAGGGCTGCTCATTTGAGGCTTGTTATTATCTGGAAAAGTGTTTGATCTCCCCTCACCCAGATGACTCGCTTTTGTAGAGCAGAAAAGGTACCAGTGTAGAAGTCAGGAGGTCCAGGTGTAGCCCTGGCTCTGACCACTAGCTGGGTCAGTTGGGCAAGTCTTCAGTTCTCTGGGCCTGTTTCCTTACCTGTAATATGAGGAAGATAGAGCAGATGACCTCTACGGAGGTTCCTCTCAGCCTTCCTGTTCTGTAGCCCATTGCTATTTCCCAAACCAGGCAAAGAGCCAATAAGAAAGAAATGTATATAGCATTTTGGCTTTGCTTTCTTATGCATTTGCCTTTAATTAAATTTGGAATAAAACATACTCTGCGATTAAACCAAGCAGGAGTGGTCAGCAGAAAATTAGGGGTTCAAGAGACAGGGAATCAAGCCAATGAAAAACAAGCTGTGCTGAGTCATAACACAGGCTTGAAGCATATTAAATGCAGCAGAGCTTTAAGAGGCCCTTCATTTGTACAAGAAGGGAGAGAAAATATCATATAGGCATCAAATGAATCCCAGGAGTATTGTGCCAGGATCACATGGACTTAACTGACTGGAAATCCTTCCATGTGGGATTCAGTTCTTTAGAATAAGCCATATGCCAATGAGAACTTGGCAAGCATCTTTCAGGATTTTAGGCTATGGCGAAACACAAACCTATTTGGGAGCAAAATGGAACAATTGATTTAGATTACTAATGGCTCAGTAATTGAATGTCTGAAAAATGAATGAATAAAAACATTTTATTTGGCATTTTCTATGTGCCAAGCTTTGTGTTGGGTAGGAAATACAAATGCAAAAATGGGAAAGTCTCTTTTTAAAAGAAGCTTATATTCTAATAGGGAAAAATACAACTTGAATGGAAGGAATGGTTAGGGAATGGTAGTCTAAAAAAACCCAAGAATGGTCATTTGATCTATAGGGCAGCCATTTGTGAAGATATCTAAGTTGTATCATCCATAGTCAAGAAGACTAAAGCTCAAATACTACCTCGTATACTTACTTTAGACTGTAAGCTCCTGGAGGGCAGAGACCATCATTTGCCTCCATTTGTATCCTCAGCACTTAACACAATACATAGTAGGTGTTTAATAAGCATAAATTGACTAATTGATTACTAGTTAGTTATGTTATGCTGGGCAAGTCATTTAAGCTCTTTGAGCTTCATTTTTCTCACCTATCTCATAAAGTTGCTATAAGAATCAAATAATATGTAGATATATATAAGGCATATCACAAATCTCAAGGTACTAAATAAATACTCTCATCATCATCATCACCACTACCACCACTATGATCATTCTTATTACACGCCCTCTCCAGATACTGCTTTCAAAACATCTGATTGGTAATGATCTGAGTTCAAATCTTGACATACAAGTGTAATCTTGGATAAGTCATTTCATTTTCCTGGCCTTCATTTTTTCATCAATAAAATGGAGAAAGGGAGTTAAATTTTCCTTAAGGGTCCTATGATCCTAAAAATTTAATCAGTTTTTGGCTATTTTTTTCAAAGGGTTTTGTGAGTAGATAAAATTTAAAAGATTTAGAAAAAAGATAGGATCCTACATTAAAATTCCATAACAGATGCAAATAGGAATGAAGAGCTATATAAAAAAAAAGAAATCCTGAAGATATAAAGAAAAATAGTTCTGATGAGGAAAAGGGATAGTTGCCTAAAAAAAATTAATTTAGGTACCCAAGGCACTCTAGATTTTTAAAAGATGGAAGCAAGGGGAGGTAACATATGATAAAAGTGTGGCACAGTTTTAAAGAATATTTTCAGAGGCACAAAAGCTCTGGATGCCTGAGGCCAGCAAAGAAAACTAAGGATATGAAAATTAATTTTTAAGTTGTTTTATAGCAAAAGGGGGATCAGAACAAGAATAGGACCACTGATTAGTATAAATTATCTTTGATGTTGCTGGCACTTGCACCCATAATTGGTTGGACTCCCAGAAGCTGATTGCCTCAATACTATTTAATTTTTCTGAATATATGTAAAGATAGTTTTCAGTATTCGTTTTTGTAAGGTTTTGTGTTGTAAATTTTTTCCCCTCCATCCATTATCTCCCCCCTTCCCAAGACAGAAAGTAATCTGATCTATAGATCATACATGTATAATACTTTAAAATATATTTCCATATTTGTCATGTTGTGCAAGAAAAATTAGAGCAAAAGGGAAAAAATTATGAGAAAGAAAAAGCAATCAAACAAAAGGTGAAAATACTGTGCTTTGATCCACATTCAAACTCCATAGTTCTCTCTTCAGATGCAGAAGGCATCTTCCATACCAAGTCTGTTTGAACTGATACAAGTAACTCTTACCAAAGAGTTTTTACTAGGATGCTATAGTAAAAAAAAAATAGTTGCTGTAAAACATGCTTCTCATAATTTGGGGGCATACTTGCTCACAAATGCATACAAAAACCTTCTGTGGAAAGTATAGGCACAAACTTAAAGTGCAGTGGTAATTTGGCACACATGTGAGAAATGCATGTGGCCAAGGCCATTCACTACTTCTAATACTTAGAAGTTCTTTTTCTTTTTGTAAAATCCTCTCTGTTGTCTAATCATAATGTTCTCTTCTGACTCAATCAAGAAATGTTCATAATTTATGAAAGAATCACAGGATTTGGCAACAATTTTACAATTATTTTTAATAGCTTTGTAGTCTGGGATGGAGAACATTGATCAAAACTCAACTATCCTAAAAGGGAGGAATTTATGACCAAAGAAGAACTAGAGATCATTATGAAAGGTAAAATGGACAACTTTGATTACATTAAACTAAGAAGGTTTTGCACAAACAAAACAAACAGAAACAAGATTAAAAGGGAAGTACAAATCTGGGGGAAAATGTTTACATCCATTATTTCTGATAAAGGTACCATTTCTAAAATACATCTAGAACTATATCAAATTTATAAGCATACAAGTCATTCCCCAATTGATAAATGGTCAAAAGATATGAATAGACAATTTTCAGATGATGAAATTAAAGCTCTCTATAGTCATATAAAAAAACCCTCTATTATCTTAATGTTTTCTTATCCAATGATAAAGATCCTTACTTTAAAAAGAATAGGAATAATATGGTTAAGTTGCCAGGACCTAAGGAACTACAGAAAGAAATGGTGGATTTGATACTGACTCATTGTCAATAATCTGAAAAACCATGGACAAGAGGAGTAGTACAGCAGGAATGAAGGCAGGGAATTGTTTTTTTCCAGTATTCTAAAAGGAAAAAGAATGGAATTAACAAACTACAGATCTATGAACTTGACTTTGATTCCTGATAAAATTCTACAATATGTGATTAAAGGCATAGTTAATGAACATCTAGAGAGTGATCATAAAAAGATAACATACCTCTATCAAAAATCCAATCAGATTAACAAGGTTATATGGAGAGAAATAAAAATGAATATAAACTGAGTCAACTTAAAACAAACATAATATGAGTTTGGGGAAATCACTATTCTATGTGACATTTATATTCACTAGATAGGCTCTTATATAGAGCCCTAAGGCTCTGTGGGAAGATAGTGTTCATTCAAAACCAGCTTCATTTTCTTTCAGCGTTTACTAGACTGATATATTAAAGGAATACTATAGATATCATTTGTCTGGATTTTATCAAGACATTTGACAAAGAATTTTTTGCTATTATTATGGATAAGATAGATAGAAACTAGACAATAGCATGGTTAAGATTTGTAACATATTGAATACTTGGACCCCAAAATGGTCATCAATTGGTTGATATCAATTTAGAAGAGGTCACTTCTACCTCTGAGTTTCTGGAGACATCCCTGTTTTCTATAATTTTTCACATGTGAAGAAATTTTTTTTTTCTGAGACAAAGGGAAAATCATGATAATAGAAAATACCAGTAAGGCAAGTCATCAGCCAAAAAGAGATATAATCCAAGGCAAGGATTTATGGGAGGATATGTTAATTCCCTACTTTCCAAGGCCCATGGGAGATCACCTATTCTGACATTTTCTTTTGATAGATGAGAAAACCGAGACCCAGAAAAAGTGAAATGATCTGCCCAAAGAGCAAAATCTTCTCTTCAAACTCTCTTGTAGTCTATGTAGTAAGTTTGAAAATTGAATTCAACAATATGTGCAGAGTCATCCCTGTAACTCAAATTGCTTGTGCTTTAAATTTATATCACTCATCCATTTGTACTACTCCTGTCTAAATTTTTGTCTTTCCTCACAAAGAATTTTTAATCTCATTATCTTTTTTGTTCTAACAAAGACTACACAATATGGTACAGGCTATAGAAAATAGTCTAAGGCTGAGGTTGGAATCAAATGGATGGATGCTAGTAATTAAGGAATATCAACATAGTAGAGCAATATTCTACAAGGAAACAGATGGCAGGATCCAAGTCTTGAAACTTAAGTTCTGTGCCAAGCCCAGCTAGAAGTGTTGAAAAGAGTGAAATTCAGAGGGAGAAGGATGGATTTCCAACAGAGGTTGGTTGCAAAATCAGGGAGGTCAGTTTAAAGAAAGTGCTACACAGGGTAACTGTCAGGATTGTCAAGATGATGGTTTGTTCTCAGGACAGCAAATTAGCCACATTTCCTGCCTCTTTCTTATCTGTTGTTCCGCCTGCTTCACTATCATAGGAAGTAATCCCTCCCAGCATGCCCCATTTTCCCTTTATCTGCTGTGTCTTAAACACCAAGAGAAGAATTAGTAATAAACTGGCATTTCTCAGACTCTTTATTTAATCATGCCACGTGCAATCGAGTTTGTATAAAACCTGCATGCTAATAAAATGTTAAGTGGTAAACATGGTGTTAACCTTAAGATCTATGTCGTTCCATTCTTTTATGGGCTGACTTGCCAATGTCTGATGATTGCCCATCCTTAAACCTTAATTGTTCCACACATTTCAAATAAAAGTTGCCATTTGCCTACATTTCTTTTTC
Organism: Myrmecobius fasciatus; assembly: GCA_023553655.1. Taxonomy (NCBI): domain Eukaryota; kingdom Metazoa; phylum Chordata; class Mammalia; order Dasyuromorphia; family Myrmecobiidae; genus Myrmecobius; species Myrmecobius fasciatus. Next base: position 153,391 of record JAJPUD010002789.1, read on the forward strand.
TTCAGAGTGCCATGCACAATAGCACTAAGACTTTGTTAAATGAGTGAAAAGAAAATCAAGAAATACTGAATTTCTTAGAAAAACTAGCTGACTATTCGGCTAGTAAGGAAGTGGATACATGATGATGGGGAGGAAAGAACACAGACCTATTCAGAAGACCTATGTCTGAGTCTTACCTCTGTCATTCATTGGTTACATAGACTTGAACAGGCCTTTTTCTCTCTGGCGTGTAGTTCTTCATTAGTCAAAGGAACAGGTTAGACTGAAAGCTCATTGGATCACACAATTTCACATTTGTAAGTGACTTCAGCATAAGACAACTTATACTGAAAACATGACTGAAAAATTCAGTCATTATGATTAAACATTTATTTATTGCTTATTACATATTACGCACTATGCTACGCACTGTGGAATATATGAAAGGCAAAACCATATCCTAATCTCAATAAACTCATATTCTAATGGGGGAGATAATATGCAAACAACTATGCACAGACACAATAAATGGATAGGTAGACAGAGAGACAGACAGACAGAGACAGACAGACAGATAGATAAGATATATGGACAGACACAAATATAGACATATGCATACAGAATTAAATTGAAGATAATTTCAGAGATAAGGAACTAAGATTAAGGAGGATTCAAAAGACTTCTTGCAGAAGGTAGGGATTTAGTGGAAACTTAAAATAAGTCAAGAGGAGATGAAGAGAGAAAGAATTCCAGATATAGGGGAAATAGTCAGTGGAAATCTACAATCTGGAAATGGAAAGTCTTTTTACCAGGAACATCAAAGAACTCATAGATGCTGAACCTATAAAAAGGGGAGTAAGGTAAAAGAAGACTGGAAAATCCAGAAAGAGAGAGGTTGTGAAGGATTTTAACAGCCTAACATGATTTTGTACGTGATCCTGGAAGTGATAGGGAGCCCCTGGAGTTTATTGAATAAGAAATTACATGATCAGACATCTAGTAATCCTGATCTACAGCAGGATGAGTTCAGAGAGGCCTGAACAAGCTTACATGAACTGATGCTAAGGGAAGTGAGTAGAACCAAGAGATCATTGTGCATGGCAACAAGATTATGTGATGATCAATTCTGATGGACATGGCTCTTTTCAGTAGTGAGATGATTCAAGCCAGTTCCAATGGTCTTATGATGGAGAGACCCATCTATACCCAGAGAGAAGAGTATGGGGACTGAGTATGGATCACAACATAGCATTTTCACTTTTTGATGTTTGCTTGCATTTTGTTTTCTTTCTCATTTTTTACCTTTTTGATCTGATTTTTCTTGTGCAGCAAGATAATTGTAGAAATATGTATAGAAGAATTACACATGTTTAATATATTGAATTACTTGCCATCTAGGGGAGAAGTGGGGGGAAGGGAAGGGAAAAAATTTGGAATACAAGGTTTTGCAAGAGTCAATGTTGAAAAATTATCCATGCATATGTTTTGAAATAAAAAGCTTTAATTAAAAAAATCATCAACATAATCATCTCCATAGAGGAGAAGGGATAAGGAAGCCATGTTTTCTGCTGCTTCTGATTAGACTGGCTACATTGAACCTCTTTATTTCTTCCATACATAAAAAAATTCTGATCTATAATTTCCCACTCTTCCCACGTAGCTCTGTCAGAGAAAGTAAGGCTGGTAACTTTGTGCAGTCTTCCCTTATTTAAATCCAATTCACTTACACATCATAGCATCACCTCCCTGATGTAATGGTCTTCTTCGAGAATAAAAAACAAATAACCACAACTATGGTCAGACATTTATTTGAGAAAAATTTCTTTGATAGTTGAGGGAAGGATGAAATGGAATAAGAAAAACACTTGATGTAGGGGTACTAAATAAAAGCTATTGCAATAAAAGAAAGAATAATGTCTACAAAATTCCTGACAAATCATCCTCTAGCCTTTGCTTGAAGATCTCCTGAGCTAACCTATTTCATTTTTTGACAATTTCCATTGTTAAGAAATTGAGGTTTCTTTCAATACATCAAGCCCAAATTTTCCTCTTTGCAATTTTCATCCTTTGTTGCTAATTCTGCTCTCATAAACCAAACAGCAAAAGCCCAATCCTTCTTTTGCATGGCCATCCTTCAAAAACTTCCAGATCATCATACTGTCATCCCTTAGCTTCACTTGCAAATAACCCTAATTCTTTCATCCAATGCTTATCTGGCATGAATGAAGTCCTTCATCATTCTTTTTCTCTTACTTGGTCTCTCCAACAAATCTCTATTCTTTTTAAAATGTAATGCAAAGAACAAAATACAGTACTGTAATTGTGATCTGTGTCTGAATACAATAGAACTATCATCTCCTTATTCCTGGAAATCATGTGTCTCTTAATGAAGCCCTGAACATTACTTTCTTTAGCTGCCATATCACATTGTTGACTTATATTGGGCTTATAGTACACTTAAACCTCTAGTTCAGATAAACTGCCATATCACCATACCTTCCCTGATATGAAAGTAATTATTTTAACCTATGTGCAAGACATTACATTTATCCTTATTATATTTCATTTCATTATATTAAGCACAATGAATCAAATGTTCAAAGTTTTTTTTTTAAATCTTGACTACCACATAGTAGATCTTTTTTTCTCAGCCTCTGCATCATCTACGAATTTAATTAACTTTCTATCAATGCTTTAACTTAAGTTGATGAAAAAAATAAGCAACATGGAGCAAAACACAAATCTCTGGGATACTCTATTGGAAACTCCCTTCCAAGATGATGTTGAACCTTAAGTCTTTGAATCTTGTCATTCAACCAATTCTCATTCCATTAAATTATACTTTCATCTAGCCCACATTTCTCTGTCTTTTCCACAAAATAGTACAAAACTTTATCCAATGTATTGCTAAAATCTAAAGTACATATGTCTACTGCATTCTTATAATCCAAAAGTTCAGGAAAAAAAAGAAATAAAATTTCATCTGGCATGACCTGTTTTTGAGACCCTTATGACTCTTAGTCATCATTTTACTTTTTTTGGGGGGGAGAGAGGGAAACATTTGGGAGCTAAGTGACTTGCCCAGGGTTATGCAACTAGTAAGTGTCTGAGGCCAGATTTGAACTGAAGTATGTTCAGAAATAAAATCCAAGCAAAAATTAGAGATGCAGGATTTTTGTTATCAGGTACCTTCAGTGAGGAAGAAAGCAGCTTCAAGGTGAGCTTCCACACTGATGGTAAATTCTTCCACTTGAAAAGGCTACAAGCTAAGCAAAACTTGCAGATGATTATATACTCAATGCAGATTCTGAGGCTGAGATACAATTGAATTGTCTTAGTAGAATCTTAGCAAGATTCTGAAAATCATCTGGTAAGATAAGGTACTAGGTTCTGAGCTCTTTTCTTCAGCTCAGCTGCCAAGCATTTAAACTTCACTGCAGAGAACACAACTCTGATGGACTAGCCATTTTTTTTTTGAGGCAATTGGGGTTAAGTGACTTGCCCAGGGTCACACAGCTAGGAAGTGTTAAGAGTCTGAGACCACATTTGAACTCAGGTCCTCCTGACTTCAGGGCTGGTGATCTATCATTGCACCACCTAGCTGTCCCTTGGACTAGCCATTTTTTTAATGACAAATATATACTTGCCTAAAAGACTATTTTTTAAAATAATTATTTATTTAAAATGTAAATGCAAAATTAGAAATACAGAGTAGGAAATTAAAGAGAGACAGAAAAACAAACAAAAATATTGTTATGTGGCCAGCAGAATATTAGGGAGGATTCAAAATATGTAACAATAAATTTCCATTTCAAAAAAGCATATATAATAATAGAAGACATTCTGTTCATAACTATTTATCTTTTCTTCTTTTTAGGTGTTTTTTGTTCTCTGCTATTCCCTTTTTTACTTTATTCTTTTTTTCTCTTTCCTTACTCATGCCTCCACCAAGCAGGCTGTAGCTAAGCATGTATATACATATATATACACACACATACATATACATATATGTATATACATGTATATACACATACCCACACATAGACATACATATACACATATGTACACATACACATATATATATCTAAAACAATATTAATATGGATGACATATAATACGGATTTCTCTCTTGGTTGAATATTTTTAATTTTGACTTTGTCCAAGGTCAGTGCCCCTATTTTTAAAAATCTTATAATCAACAATATTTTATTTTTTTTCAAATACATGTAAAGATAATTTTCAACATTCATTTTTATAAGACTTTGTGTCCTAAATTTTTCTCCCTCCCTCCCTTACTTCCCTCTCCCCAAAACAGCAAGTGATTTGATCTAGCCTACTTTTTTCCTAATAAATTCTACTCCTGATCATTGTTATAATTTTTGTGTATATCTTTTATTTCCTATTATTGCTAACTCTTCCACTTCATTTCTACCTGCTGACTTGCCTTGCCACTACTTAACCTTCCCACTGGACCATCCCCTACCATGGATCCTCCCTTTCCTTCTCCCCCTACCCTTTCCCTCCTTCTGTATCCCATTTCTATTAATCCACACATTTTATGCCACTTCCATTAATTTAAACATCCTTCTGTAACCCACTTTATCCTATCCCCCCTTTCCCTTCCTCTTTATTTCTTGTGCATTAATCTATACAATTTATCCCACTCCAAGTGATTTACACCCTATTATATCTCACCTTATCCTATTCCCTCTTCCCCTTATTTCTTTATAGTTTCTATATTTATAATTACATATAGTTATAGTTTAAAATATTTATAGTTTCTATAAATATTTTGATACAACTAGGTTCCTTTTTAAAAAATCTCTTGGGATTCATGCCTATTAGTGGTATTGTCAGGTCAAAGGATATGCATGACTTTATAATCCTTTGGTATAGATTATATAGGACATAAGCTCTTCGAGGGCAGGGATTGTTTCCTTTTTGAATTTGTATCCATGGCACTTAGTACAATGAGTGTACAGTAAATTATTACTAAATGCTCTTATTTATTCATGTGGAGTAGTCATACAGTTTGGTTGGTTGTTGCTCTTCCTTCTTGCAGAGAACTAAATGTTGGAATCAAGGTTACCCTGTATCCATCTCTGGCCAATCAGACCAATATGAGCTCACAGGTCAGATCCCAAATAATCCACATAAATATTTGAAGTGAAGATGTCTCTAAATTTGCACATTTCTCATTTTTTTTAGTAAATGTATTTTTTTAATATACATTGCTTTATGAATCATGTTGGGAGAGAAAAATCAGAGTAAAAGGGAAAAACCATGGTAGAGAAAAAAAATAAAAAAGAAGTGAACATAGCATGTGCTGATTTATATTCAATCTCCCATATTTCTTTTTCTGGATGTAGATGGCATTTTTTATCCAAAATCTACTGGGACTGCCTCAGATTACTGAACCACTGAGAAGAACCAAGTCATAGTTGATCATCACACATTGTTGCGGTTATTGTGTACACTGTATTCCTGGTTCTGCTTGTTTCACTCAGCATCAGTTAATGTAAATCTTTTCAGGCCTTTCTAAAATCATTTTGTTCATCATTTTTTAAAGAACAATAATATTCCATTACCTTCATATACTAGAAATATTTCTCATTTTTTTTAAAATGAGAAAACAAAGAAGAAAGAGGGAGCCATGGTGGCGGACATCAGACAGGAGTCTCTGTAACCTCCTCTAACCTCCCCTCAAACCAACAACATATGAAGCCTCTAGACTGATTCTGAAGCAAAAAAATCCACAATATCTGGAGAACAACACGATTCTAGAAGAAGATACTCTGGAAGAACCTCAAAACAGGTCTGTTTTAATTGGGCAGGGGGGGGTGGTCTACTGAACCCAGACTGCAGCACAGGGAGACCGGGGCAGGGAGCTGGAGCAGGGAGCTGGAACAGGAGTCGGAACAGGCGTGGGAGCGTTGTGCTTTTCACACACCTGGGAGTCTTCTGCGGGCCTCTTGGAACAATTTGTCCTGATTGTGGGCAGGTGGTTTGGAGGGTCTGCCTTTTGAGGGGGATAGATTGTGAACCACTGAACCCCTGATGAGCATTGGGACCGGGCTGCCATTACACAGCACCTTAAAGCAATCAATCAAACAACAGGACTGATCAGCACCAGAAATAATTCAATCAGCTGGAGCTGCCCAGTACCTAAAATAATTCGATCAGCAGAACTGCCCCAGGGCAAATTAAAGCAGCTGTCCCACCTTTGCCCTAAACAGACCTCACACCTTTAAAAAAAAAAATGAATAAAAAACCAAAAAGAGCTCTCACCATAGACAACTTTTATGGAGAGAGGGAAGAACAGACCTCAAATCCTGAGGCCCCTAAAGGTAAAGCAACTCCAGAAAAAGCCCCAAAAAGAGACATAAATTGGTCTCCATGTCACAAGGCTTTCTTTGAAGATTGCATAAAAAATCTTAAAAGAGAGTTAGAAGAAACATGGGGAAAGGAAATGAGATCACTGCAAAATAAAATAGAAAAAATGGAAAAAGAATGCAATGAACAAAAAAATGTAATTGGTCAATTGCAGAAGGAACTAAAAACAGTAACTGAAGAAAATAAGACATTAAAAATTAGAATCAAACAATTGGAAATTAATGACTCATCAAGACTTCAAGAATCAGTCGCACAAAAACAAAAAAATGAAAAGATAGAGAAAAACATGAAATATCTCCTAGGAAAAACAACTGACCTGGAAAATAGATCCAGGAGAGACAATCTAAGGATTATAGGGCTTCCTGAAAGCCATGATGAAAAAAAGAACCTGGACACTATCTTCCAGGAAATCATAAAAGAAAACTGCCCTGATATTTTACACCCAGAAGGCAAAATACTCCTTGAAACAATCCACCGATCACCTCCTGAAAGAAACCCAAAAATTAAGTCCCCCAGAAATATCGTGGCTAAATTCCAGAACTATCATACCAAGGAAAAGATATTACAAGAAGC
>JAJPUD010002789.1:167241-185050 GCA_023553655.1 Myrmecobius fasciatus
CTGTTGGAGGGGATGTGGGAAAACTGGGACACTGATACATTGTTGGTGGAACTGTGAACGGATCCAACCATTCTGGAGAGCAATTTGGAGCTATGCTCAAAAAGTTATCAAACAGTGCATACCCTTTGACCCAGCAGTGTTTCTACTGGGCCTATATCCCAAAGAGATTTTAAAGGAGGGAAAGGGACCCACATGTGCAAAAATGTTTGTGGCAGCCCTTTTTGTAGTGGCAAGAAACTGGAAATTGAAAAGATGCCCATCAATTGGAGAGTGGCTGAATAAATTATGGTATATGAATGTTATGGAATATTATTGCTCTGTAAGAAATGACCAACAGGAGGATTTTAGAGAGGATTGGAGAGACTTGCATGAACTGATGCTGAGTGAAATCAGCAGAACCAGGAGAACATTATACACAGCAACAAGACTATACGATGATCAATTTTGATGGACATGGTTCTCCTCAACAATGATGTGATTCAAACCAGTTGTGCTGCGATGAAGATAGTCATATACATCCAGAGAGAGGCCTGTGGGAACTGAGAGTGAACCACAACACAGCATTTTAACGCTTTCTGTGAATATTTCCATGCATTCTGTTTTCCTTCTTAGGTTGTTTTTTTTCTTCTTCTCTTTCTAGATCTGATGTTTCTTGTGCAGTAAGATAACTGTATAGATATGTATACATGTATTGTATTTATCATATAATTTATCCTATCTAGCATGTATTAGATTACCTGTCATCTAGGGGTGGGGGGTGGGGGGAAGGAAAGGAAAAGCTTGGGAAAAAAAAAAGTTTTTTTGCAAAGGTCAATGTTGAAAGGTCACTCATATGTTTTGCAAATAAAAAAAAGCTTTATTAAAAAAATAAAATAGAAAAAAATAGATTTTTTATGTTTCTATTTAATTCCTCCTTCCCCTTCTCTTCTCTTCCCTCTCTCTCTACATAATCTACATATTCTACATATCCTTTTCCCCTCTCATAATTAAGTGCTTCACAGATATTTGCTGGGTTGAATTTGTCTGAAATTCCAAGGGTTCCCTTTCATATACAACATGCTCTCCTTCTAAAATATGAGGATCTCCCCCAAATCCCCCTCCTTCCAGTCTTTACTTCCTCCAAATCTGGAGTGTTCCCCTTCCTCATTTTTCATCACTGAATCTGAGGATCTTCCTCAAGAACCTTTTCTTCTCTATCTCACAAGTACCCTCATTCTAGGGAGCCTTTCCTTCTTCCTTTTATACTTCTTCCTCCAAATCTTAAAGACTTATTTTCTCTTTTTTTTAAATTTTTTTTTATTTTCTCTTTTTTCAGATACTACAAATTCCAATATCCTTCCCTCATAATCTTGAGGACTTCTTTACTATCAAAGTCTTTCTCTCTCCCTCCTAGGTGATCCCTTCTAATTCCCCTTATTTGGGACAGGTGAGACTCACAGTCCCAATCTCATCCCCACAAACATCCTCTTGTCCTTCAGGACATGAAAAGTAAGAGGAGAGCCCTTTTGTTTTGTCCCAAATCTATTTTGTCCCTCCCTTCCAGGAATCCCACACCTCTCTCCAGGGGCTTCACACCAAGACGGTGACAACAGTGATAGTTAAGGGTCCTTGGAAAATCATAGAAAAGAACTATGAAGGTTCTATAATACTGTGTGGTACAGTGAAAGGAACTCAGGGTCACACTTGAGATGAGATTTGAACTCAATTCTTCCTGATTCCAAGTACCACATTTTATCCACCATGCTTCCTCGTTACTACAGAAGTTAATAAATGAGTCATTAATGATAAACATCAAGAAACACCAACTATTCTATGCTAGTAAATGTCAGACTAGATGGATCCCCAGAGTTGGAGTCAACACCTGAGTTACTGTCCTGTCTCAACTCAACTTTGTCATCTTCATCACAGTATAATTTCCTTCAGCCAATTCCTTCATCTATAAAATGGGACCGACAAGGTTTATTCTGTGTGTATGGCAATATTATTAGGAAGATCCAATAAGAATGAATGGAAGGGATTCTCTAACTGCAAATTTCCACATAAATATATCAGGAGATATTACGTTATAGTGAATCAAGCAAACTCTGAAAATATCTGTGTGCTGAGTCATCCAGAGCAAAGGGGAAAAACAGGCTGAGCAAATAGGGAAAAAAAAGTATTTCATGTTTTATTAATAATAGAACTCTTTGAGGGAAAGTGCATTTGGAAGATACTTTGTTGGATTGGTGATTTCATTGGCACGATCTTACCCTACAGAATAAAATACATTCTAAATAGTTGACTGAGCATGTCATGGAGTAGGCAGAAAGAATACATGTTGGGAGCATCAGAGACAAGAAAAGGAAGAGACTTTGGTTCCAGGGATAAAAAGAAAAAATTCCCAATCCTTGGGTGGGAGCATTTGTTCTTGGTATTTTGGGGAGATTTCCATGGGGAAGTGCTCTGACCCCAGTTTCTCATATCAAGACTATTAGAGTTTGTTTTGAAGACTGATAATTGGTAGGAGTCAAACTGTATGATATACAAGAACCCATCTAAGCTAAGTTTCTATGAATATTGTCAGAGTATATCTGGAGTATTGTACTGTGGCTCAAATGGCAACTATTTATTCTCTTCTCTCCTACCCTTTTTTATTTTTTTGTTCCCTATTGCCACTAATAATCCTAAAACACTTTCCTCAACAACATTTATTTTGTATCTTGCACATAGATATCCATAGGAGATTCTAGGGACAGCAAGGTGGTATAGTGGACAGAGTACCAGGCCTGGAATCAGAAAGACCTGAGTTCAAATCTGGCCCCAGACATTAACTAGCTGTGTGACCCTGGGTAAATCACTCTGCCTTGTTTTCTTTATCTGTAAGATGAGCTGAAGAAAGAAATGGCAAGTTACTCTAAATATCTCTGCCAAGAAAATCTCAAATAGGTCATATAGACAAAGACAACCAAAAAATGACTGAATAACAACAAAGAAATGATTTTATAATTTCACTCCTATAGGGGATTCCCAAAGTAGGAAATTTCCCTTACCAATGCAACTCTAAAACTAAATTGTCTACAATTTATAGTCTTAAACAGTTGCCTAGAGCACTGGATGAGGTGATTTGGTGTTAAGTGTCTTGCCATTGCTAGTATGTTTCTCAGGCAAGATTTGAAACCAAGTTTTCCTGATACCAAGGCTAACTCTTTATCCACTATGTCAAGCTGTATCTTATTCTTAGGCAAGTATCTTATGACTCTTCAATGAGTATTTGCTATGTGGGTGCATAAATAAGACTACATTGGTTAATCTTTGCATATCCTCCACTACCTAAGGCAATACATTTACCAGATACATAAATGTTTGAAATGCATGTTCAATAAATATTGATTTGAATAAATTAATTAACTAACTAATCAATCACAGCTATCACATGTTAAGGACAAAAAGAAGTTGGAGTACATTCAGGTGAAGTCAGCCACAATGACTGGGATCTTAGCACCCTCAGTTTAATGGGGCAGGAGTTTACAGAGACCATCTTTTTTAAATCTCTCTTTTAACAAACAAGGAGTCTGATAATCAGACAGGTAAGAATTTGTCCAAGGTAGAACAACTGTAGAATAGCAGAGGTAGTTTTTGAGATTTTTTTTGTTTGTTTTCTTATTAAAAACTTTTTATTTTCAGAACATATGAGTGATTTTTCTACATTGACCTTTGCAAAACTTTTTTTTTTGTTCCAAGCTTTTCCCCTCCTTCCTCCCACCCCTAGATGACAGGCAATCTAATGCATGCTAAATATGTTAAATTATATGACAAATCCAATATATGTATACATATCTATACAGTTATCTTACTGCACAAGAAACATCAGATCTAGAGAGAAAAAAAAAAAACAAAACAACCTAAGAAGGAAAACAAAATGCAAGGAAGCATTCCCAGAAAGCGTTAAAATGCTGTGTTGTAGTCCACACTCAGTTCCCACAGGCCTCTCTCTGGATGTATATGACTATCTTCATCGCTGAACAATAGGAACTGGTTTGAATCATCTCATTGTTGAAGAGAACCATGTCCATCAGAATTGATCATCGTATAGTCTTGTTGCTGCTGTGTATAATGTTCTCCTGGTTCTGCTGATTTCACTCAGCATCAGTTCATGGCAGAGGTAGTATTTGAAACCAGCTCCTCTAACTCCAGATCAAGCGCTCTTATGGTCTGGCCACATTGCCTTAAAAAAAGGCATCATGTGAGAAATTATTAAAGAAAATGAGGATACTTAGCCTGGAGAAGATAAGTCCAAGGGGAAGATTAAAAGTTACCTTAAAGAAGGGAATAGTGTGGAAAGAAGAATGAAAAGAGAAGGATAATTTGTTTTGTTTTGTGACAGAGGGAGAAGCCAGGCAGAAGAACTTTTTAATAATTTTTTACCCCTGCAATAAAGCAACAGATTTCCCTTTCATTGGAGGAAGGTTGAAAGACTACTTGTTAGTAATGCTATAGAAGGCAGTCCCAAGTTAGGGAGAAAATTGGATTAGATGACTTCTAAGGTTCTTTCCAACTCAAAGTTTTATCATTCTAAATTAAAATTTAATATGTGGTTCATAGGAGAGTCTGCTATGAATTCAGTCTGATTTTCCACTTCATATAAGCCTAGTTTGCAAATTTATCAGCTCAGAAAGGATTTGTACCAGCTCATCCTACATTTAGTAAGTCCATAGGTAAAGTCAACATAATTTTTGAAACAAAATCAGGGCACAAATCTGCCATTCCATTAGCAAATCTTATGAAAAGAATACTATTTTTCTTGATAATAGGACTGACCTGTAAAATCTGAGACATTATTGTTGCTTTATCCATGTGTAAGAGGTCCAGCCAATGGACCCACATTCCCAAAACACACCCAGCATACTTTGCATAATTACATAATGGAAGAGTTCTGATATGGAATATGCACAAGTTTGAAAGGAAGAGAGAATAAATGTTTGTAACTTTTGTTCTTGCTATATCATCATAGTAGATATCCCTTTGTAAAAAAGTTTAATTTACATTGTTTAAAAAAATCTACATAACAAAAATTCAATTTTATTGATAATACTCATTTCTGTTTTTCATATACTGAACTACTCATGCTAGTTTATATTTAAATTCAAAATGAAAGAAGAAAAAATTTAAACATAGATTTTTAGATGATATAAACAGAATTCTCTCTAGGATTAAAGAAGGATTACAAAACCAAACTCAGCAACAACACACTGAATAGATCTGTTTATAATATCTGACAAGATGTGAGTTACAAGGTATCTCTTTCCCTTCCAGAGTAAGTTCTAGCTAATCTGTTCATATCAAAAAGAAAAACAAAGCTGGGTCCTAATTTTATTCAATATAGTCAGATAAATCAAAAGCTTCAAGTGAATGACCAAAAATTAGAAAATCTAGCAAAAACTTGCAGGAACTGAAATGGAAATGCATACCAAGTCAGGGGAAGTGGAAAATCCAAGAAAACAACAAAGAGTATTTATGCACAACCAACTCATGAAAAAGTAGAAGGATCAGCTTATCAGGAAATAGCAAAAGTAAATGGGCTATTTCCATCATCATCTCTGTTCATTTTGACTTCAGGTAAACCTCAGAGATGTGAAGGAATCCTTAGGCAAAAACTGCTGCATTATGCTGTGTCCAGGTCAAACATTGGTCTTCTTCATCTATAAAGGAGGTATCCTACAGTGTCCAAGTCTCCAGTGATGATGCTTAAACTTCATTGTTTGGTGGAAAGTAGATTGGAAGTTGTGGAATTAGGAATAGGATCCCTGGTCTATAGATGTAATTTTCCCAAAGGCCATTCCTTTTTTTTTTCTGAGCCTGTCAGAATTCATCTACTAGCATAAAGCTCCAACAAGGCAACAAGACTTTCATAGAATAAATTTGTAGTGCCATATTCTTATGGTTATCTCATCTTGGAAACAATGCCATCTGTGTGATACTGAAGCACATGTCTTACTCTTCCAAGATCTCAATATCTTACCTTCCAGATAAAAAGGCTGAGCCAAATAACTTTAAATTTCTTTCCTTCTCTAAATCCTATGATCAGTCTTCTTTTCTCCTTCAGATTAAATAGGATATTTCAGTGTCCTCTTCAAAGCCGTGGAGGAAAAGAAAATCTTTTTCCCTGCTCCCCACAGGGACAAAATAAATCCTCTCAGCAATGACAGAATTACAGGCAGCATGATGTAATGAACAGACTGCTAGCTTGATGTTGGAAAGATCTGGATTTAAATCCTACTTCAGATAATTGGTTAAGAAACAATATTTTGTTAGCTTTAATCATTGAAATGGATTTAGATGGAGATTCTACCAAGCCCAAGCAAAGGGAACAAGAAAAAAAATCCCAGAAGATAAATCAAATTTATGATTTATAACAATAAGTATGTTCTGAATAAATGATCTGAATTTCCTCATTAAACCAAAAAAAAAAAAAAAAAAAAAAGGAAAAAATAAAAGGTCCAGAAACAAAGAAACCCAACCATTTTGATCTTTACAAGAAACACATCTAGTGCAAAGAGATATATAAGTAAGATGAATTAGATTCAACTAGTTTTTCTCCACACTACACATTTTGAGATCTTTACTATGGACACTTGTGATTATTACATTAGGGTAGAAGTTAGACAGACCCACTCTCCAACCCCCCTCATTTTACGATGAGGAAAGTGAGACTAAGAAATGTAGAAAGTAGAAGAATCATAATTCATAGCCATGGCCTCTTATTCCAGAAATGGTCCCTTCCTCATTAAGAGTGTGATCCTTGGCAAATCATATAATCTCCTGGACCTTTCATTCCTTCATATGTAAAATGAAAATAATAATAGCAACTGTTTCACAAGGTTTTCATGAGGGTCAAGTGAGGGATCTCATGTATGGAAAGTGTTTTGCAAGCCTCAAAGTACTAAGTAAATGCAAGCTCCTAATACTATGTATAAAATTTAGAAAGGCTTCATTCTGAAGGGCCCAAGTCTTCCAAACCATGGCTCTGAAATCAGATTGATTTCTTTATTGCTTTTCTCCATTGAGGTTTCCTGTCCTTATCTTTTCTTTACTTCTTGTCCAATGATAGCATTTTTTTTAAATATTAGTAGTTAGGTGTGGGATGATTCAGGTCTCTGAAGGAATATATGCTTTTCTAGCCCAAAATTTCCCTGACCTAGTATATGGGGAATTTCAGAGTAAGACTCAGTATTACAAAAAAGAAATGAAAGAAATGTGATGAATCGGAAAGGAAGTCATAGCCACAGTCAAGTTCACCCATGTGTTGGCTGCCCTTGTAGATCAAAGTGATGATAATGCAATCTGGGGGAACTTTCTTATTTCTCAGCCTCTAGTTCCCTGACTGTGTTCTTTCAGCATGCATATCACTTACTTTTATGTCATAAAATAACATGAAAAAAGAATACCCCTGGCTTTGTATCAACCTCCTGAGGTGGAAAGTCCCAGAGATGTTAAGGCTCACACAGCTTCTTCCTACTTCATTATATTAGATAAAAGGATAACTGTCAACCTTGTCTGACACCAGACAGCAGTCTTTCTGTCAGGCCATAGCTTTGAGAAAGGGCATTTCATCTCAAAGGAAAGTCCCTGTGGCACTTTGTTGGCATTTAATATGTATCTGCAGATCCAAAGCTTAAAATGGGTTAAATAGCATCATGGGATATTGCCTGCTGATATTGCAGAAAGCATGAAGAACTTGATTTCCAGAACATGTGGAAATGCACTGAAGACATTGTTTTCACTCTTCACCCCAGCAGTGTATTGGGGGTAAACTCCTGTGTACTCTCTCCAGGCTTGTTCAAGTGGTTAATCAAGCCTGCATCTCTATGCTCAGAGAGAGTGATAAAGGATTTTCTCAGACTTATTGAAGAACACCCTCAATGGCTTCCTGTGGCTTTATACAGCATGTTGGGAAAAGAAAAAAAGTAGAGAAGAAAAGCTCTTCACCCACTGTGGATGGATTTCTGAATGGCTTTGCACAGGCATTTCATGCTGACATCCCAGCAGAAGTAGGGCAGTGTGGCTGGCCATTCCTTGGATTGGAGATGCTAATCTCTTCCTCTTACACAGTGCCCCTTGATTCATTGCCTTTCAGAAGCTTGAGGACTCCATGTTTATTCTCTTTGTGCCCCGGACAGTGTAGTAGCAATACATTCCTGGCCAAAGGAGAACTGAATCCACATGCTATGCTTATGTGGCCAAAGAGAAACACCTTGGTGGAGGAGAGAAAGCACTAAACTTGAAACCTGTCCTTGGGGGTAGTTCTGTTTCTGCTTAACTAACAGTTGACTCTATGCATATGGCTTTACTATTTTTTGAGCCTCAGTTTCCTCATCTGTAAAATGGGATAACATTCATACCTTTAACTTTAGGGCTCTAAGGAAGAGAACATTTTATTAGGATATAAAGTGTTACACCTGTGCAAGAATGTTTGTGGCAGCCCTTTTTGTAGTGGCTAGAAACTGGAAACTGAAGGGATGCCCATCAATTGGAGAGTGGCTGAATAAATTATGGTATATGAATGTTATGGAATATTATTGCTCTGTAAGAAATGACCAGCAGGACGATTTCAGAGAGGCCTGGAGGGACTTGCATGAACTGATGCTGAGTGAAACGAGCAGAACCAGGAGATCATCATACACAGCAACAACAGTATTACATGATGATCAATTCTAATGGACATGGCTCTCTGCAACAAAGAATTGTCTCAAACCAGTTCCAATTGTTCACTGAAGAAAACCACATACACCCAGAGAGAGGGAAATGAAATATGGACCACAACGTAACATTTTCATGATCTCTATTGACATTTGCTTGCATTGTGTTGCCTTTCTCTGATTCTTTTTTTTTCTTGTAGATAGGATTTTTCTTGCATAACTTCTCAAGCATTTCAACATTATTAACATGTAGTGGACTTCCTGCCATCTAGGGGAGGGGAGGGGACTGGGGGTAAAATTTGTAATGGAAAGCTTTGTAAAGATCAATGTTGGGGAACTACCCATATATATGTTATACAAATAAAAAGCTTTAATAAAAAAAAGGATATAAAGTGTTAGAGATATATTCATTGTCATTGTCATTACTTTTACTAACATTAAAATTCAATTAATGGCTAATAATAATAATGATAGCTAGATCCATAGAGTATTTTTAAGAGCTATACATTTTAATTCATTTGATCCTTACAATCTTGTGAGACAAGTACTAGTCTTATACCCATTTTACAGATAAGGAAATTGAGAAAGAGAAAAGTTAAGTGACTTGTTCAGGGCCATACAACTAGCAGGGATCTAAGGCAGGACCTAACTACCTCTCCTTCAAGTCTTAATAGAAGGGGAACCAATTTATAGCTATTGCAAATTTTAAAGACCTCTACTTAGTTGGAGAAGAAACTAGAGAGAGTGTATTCATAAAAATCAATTGATCAACTAGCATTTAAGTCCCTATAATGTACTGAGAGGCAACATGGTGGCATGGATAGAGACTCATTATTTGAGCCAAGAAAACCTAGTGCAAGTCCTGTCTCTGACAAACACCAGCTGTGTGACTGGCAAGTCAAATATTGAAGAAAGGTGGATGTTCAACACAGTATTATAGATTTGCTTTAAAACCTAGGAATTGGACTTTAAAACCTAGGAAAAGGACTGAAAATTACATTGTGAACATTTTTGGATGGGAGGTGGGAGGAAGAGAAGAAATCAGAAGAAATCAGAAAAGAGGAGAGCATATCCAATTTTTGCAGCTCAAAACTTCTGATTTCACATGTGAAAGAATACATACTCCTCAACCCATATCCCTATTCTAATCAGCCTGACACCACCAGACCCATTCCATAAAAATGTGAATAACTTCACCCACAATAAATTTGTTACACAACCTCATGTGGGTCTTCTGCTTGACAATCCTTCCACTAGACCTTCATATACTCTCTATCTCATGTCCTAAATATATGTTTCAAACCTCTTGGCCCTTGGTGTCTCCTCCATCTTTCCCTTTTCCCACCCCATCCCCAACAGATAATCTAATCTCCTTCTTCAAAGTTAAGGTTATCTGATGTGAGTCTTATCTAACTCTTTAACTCCCATTCCTTAACATTTCTCATTCTCATCTTCCTTCCTTCTGTCCCCCAGAAGAAGTCATCTGTGCCCTTGAAGAAATGGCACCAGAATACATCTCTCTGTGTGTGCATGTGTGTGTGTGTGTGTGTGTGTGCGTGTGTGTGTGTCTCCTTCTGTGTCTGTCTGTATCTTTCACTCTTTCTTTGTCTTTCTCTGTGTGTCTCTCTTTCTCTCTTTCTCTCTCTCTTTCTCTTTCTCTCTCTCGCTTTCTCTCTTTCTCTCTCTCTCTTCCCCCCTCTCTCTTCCCCCTTTTTCTTTCCCCCTATTTCTTTCTCTCTCTCCCTTCTCTCCCCCTTTCTCTCCTTTCCTTCCCCTCCACTGGATCTCCCCTGTCTCCTCATAATCTCTCTAGTCTTAGAGACAAGCTTTGGTCTCTCCATTCCTTAAAAAAAAAAGTCCTCATATTATTGTTCTGTAAGAAACGACCAACAGTATGATTTCAGAGAGGTCTGGAGAGACTTAAATGAACTGATGCTAAGTGAAATCAGCAGAACCAGAAGATCATTATACACAGCAACAAGACTACATGATGATTAATTCTGAAGGACATGGTTCTCTTCAACAATGAGGTGATTCAGACCAATTCCACTTGTTCAGTGATGAAGAAAACTATCTACAGATGATGTACCAAAGAGAATAGCATGGGAACTCAGTGTGGACCACAACATAGCATTCTTACTCTGTTTTTATTTGCTTGCATTTTGTTTTCTTTCTCAGTTTTTTTCCCTTCTTGATCCAATTTTTCTTGTGCAGCAAGATAACTGTATAAATATGTATACATATATTGGATTTAGCATGTATTTTAACATATTTAACATTTATTGGACTACCTTCCATCTAGGGGAGAGGGTGGAGTGAAGGAGAGGAAAATTTGGAACAGAAGGTTTTGCAAGGGTCAGTGTTGAAAAATTACCCATGCATATGTTTTGAAAATAAAAAACGTTAATAAAAAAATAAAAATAAAAGTCCTCACTAAAAAAGCCCCATCCCATCTATCTACCATGTGGGAATTTTCTTTTTCCCTTTACTATTAAACTTCTTGAAAAAGCTTTCTATGCTTCCATACCTTATTTTGTCTTGAATCTCTTGTAATTAGGTTTTTGTCTGTACCATTCCAATGAAACTACTCTCAGAGGTGAACAATGATTTCTAAATTGTGAGATACAATTACCTTTTCTTCAGTCCTCATCTTTCCTGATCTCTCCTATTTTCATTTTCTCCTCAATCACAAACTTCATACTATATCATCTTGATCCTTGCTATCTTTCCAAGAAATATCAAATTGATATTTCCAGGACTCGTGTACAAAAATATTTATAGCAGCTCTTCACAGTGCCAATATTGGAAACTGAGGTAGTGCCCATCAATTGGAGAATGGCTAAAAAAGTTATGGTATAGGAATATGATAAGACACTACTGTGCTGTGAGAAATGATGAGAGAAATTATTTCAGAAAAATCTTAGACTTAGGACGCTGATCCACACAGTGACCAACCACAATTCCAAAGAACTCCTGATGGCACTGCTCATTTCCAGAGACTGGGGTGATAGGCCTCAAAGTGCATATTGAAGAATATTTTTGACATGCCTAATTCAGGAATTAAGGAAATGTGTTTTGCTTTATGCTACATGTTTATGTAAGGCTTTGTATAAGTCCTCAATGGGTGGGGACAAGGAAGAGTTATGGAAAGGAAAGAATTTAGAGCTGAAAATTACACAGAATTGAATTTTTAAAAAATTTTCATAGAAATCAGTAGGTAAATAAATAGAGGAATGGATAGAGTAAGAAAGACCTGAGTTCAGATCCTTCCCTAGACACTAACTGTGTGATCCGGGGCAAATCACTTCTTAGGCTCAGTTTCCTCATCTGTAAAATGAGGGAATTGTATTTGATGTTCTAGCTGTATAATCTATGATTCTGTGTCATTGTTTTCAAAAATATTTAGTGACTCTCTATGATCTAATGAGTAAAATTCAATCTCTTCTGTCTCCTCCACATCTTTTGCCAGCCTCCTTTTCAAACTGTCTCATATTACATGGTATATATTCTGCACATATCAAGTCAAATTAAGTAATTCTCTATTCCTGACCAAATAACATATCCCTCTATCACCATGCTTTTGTTTACATTATTTCCTTTTCCTAGGATATTCCTTCTCCCTCTCAGCCTGTTGAATTGTTATCCATCTTTTAAAACTTAACTCAAATATCTCTTCCTTTGTGAAATTCTTCCATAATTCTTTTACCTACTGTAAACTTCCCTTAGTAATGACCTCCCTCTAGAGAGCTCAGTAGAATGGGATCCTTCATGGATCCTTGAGTAGTGAAATTAAATGCATCCCCACTCATCACAGAACTTAGACATGTTATAAAACACGGTTGCTTTTGATGCATTAAACTGTGACTAGAGATGAATCCAAGGGTGTTGTTATGAGACTCAAATGAAATAAAGGATATAAAGGACTTTATAATGCCACTGTTATTATCACCACCACCATCACCACCACCATCATCATCATCATCAGCTAGCCTCAAGTCACTAGGCATCCTGTCTGATAATTGCTTCATTCCCAGAGTCTTTTATTGAATTCCTGCTAAGCTTACGAAGTGTACATAGAGAAATACAAGGGTGAGCTAGGAAATGTTTTGCAGCTGACCTTTTTTTGGGGGGGAATGGGGAATTGTATCTATACACTTAAAATTTAATCTGCATTATTAACACTTTCTTGGAACAGTTAGGTGACACAGTGGTAGAGAGCCCAGCCTGAATTTAGGAAGTCTTATTCTTCTGTGTTCAAATCTTGCTCCAAATACTTATTAGCTGTGTGACTCTGGTCAAGTCACTTCACCTTGTTTACCTTAATTTCCTCATCTGTAAAATGAACTGGAGAAGAAAATGGCAAACCACTGCAATTATCTTTGCCAAGAAAATCCCAAATGGAGTTATGAAGAGTTGGATCCGACAAACAAATGAACAAAAAAATTATCACTTTCTAAGGCTAAATAACCAACAAAAATAATAAATCAAGCCCTGATTTGTAGTGAGTGCCAGTTTCTGAGATATAAATACTCATGCTGGAAATTTCACAATAAGTTGTCTAAAGTCAGAGTTGACTCTACCACACCCCTGGATATATCATTTTTCCCCTTAAGTATTCTATTATTCAATGATAGTAGAGTTTGGTTAATTGTGTATAATTTTGTTTTTTGGCAAACCAAATGAAGAGATTGTAAAATCAAAGCCCTTCTCTAAAAGTACTTGATGTAGCTAAATAAATTGTGGTGTCTGAATATAATGGAATATTATTATACTTGGAGTATAAAGAATTCAAATAAAATGAAAAGACTTGTATGAATTGATACCCAATCAAGTAAGCAAAACCAGGAAAACAATATATTCAGTGAAAATGGAAACAACAACAAATCATCATTTTTTCCTTGCACAATTACAGTGACCAAGCTTGACCCCAAAGAAGAGATAAGCAAAAGTACCTTCCTTCCTTTATTACAGAGTTAAATAAGGAGGGCTGCTTCCACGTTGCATGTACTGTCAGACTTGGTTGATAATTTAATTGGTTTTGCTGAGCTGCTTTTTAAATTTTCTTTTTAAATTCTTTATTATCAGAGATGACTTTATTACCAGGAGAGTGGGGAGAAATACATTTGGAAATTAAAGTAATGTAAAAATAAAAGATAGCCAAAGTTATTTTTTTTTTTTAGCAGAAAGGCCTTTTTTGTGTTGGATACTTTTTCTTCCTAACAGTTTTCTAATTTCCACTTGGGCTTTCCCTTACCATTACTTGTCTCATCAATAAAAAAATCATCTAACAATAAAGAAGTGAGGGCAAGACCTCCTGGAAGAAACTGAGAAGACAAGCCTCTACTTGCCTATGACAGAAAACTGAGAATGAAAACAGTTTCTCAGTACAGTTAATTGAGGATATCTGGGGACTTTCCTGTATCTTCATTATCACCATTCATAAGAGTCAGGATACAGGGATCTCAGTGACTGTATGAAAGGAGTTATTTTGGAACAAAGGGTAGATGCTTCTGAAAGTGAAGCTGCAATAGCTTACAATAAGGGTGACTTGGGAAAGCTTCACAAAATACTCACAAGGCAAGCAATTGGTGGATAAGAGAGATCACAGAACTAAAGACATAAAGCTTCATGGGAAAACACATTCCAGCACACCACCCCTTAAGGAAGAGGCAAAGATTTTGGGATAAAGACAGTGGTATTCATAAACATGGGGTACTAGAAGGTCATGAACAAGAACAAAAAGCATGGTGAGCTGGTTCCACATTGGGAGTAGTATTCTTAACTACATCAGCCATTTCATCAACCTTTCTAGAACCTGCTATAATTCCAGTTGCCTTAAGCCTCTCCCCACTCTTTTCTATCTACACAAATGCCTGAGCCTCAAGAAGATCCACTCTGAGGCTGAATCAATGATTTGTGGATCTTCCATATTCTGAGATGGTCCCAAACTTACTGCCTATTCTCCACTATCTCCTCAAGCCTCCATAACATCTATGTGACCCCCAGGTTCCATGATAATATACCTTTACTCATTTCTCAATGATTAACATATTCTTACTCAATCGTGTCTTCCCCTCTCAGTCAGGCTGAATCCCCAGTTGTCATTGTACAAATCCCATTCCCCATCCCTGACTTGTTCCCTTGTAATAACAAGGGAATTCCTCTCTAAGATTCCACTCAACATTTACTTACTGCTTTCACTATGCTCTCTGGAATTCTTGCTAAATAGGCAAACCTATGCTTTCATCTACAACCTTTTCCTTTCTTATTCTTTCCATCTTCCTACATGCTCTAAGATGTGGTTTCCCTTTGATGATATAGCTCCCCTGACCACCCTTTCCAGCACTAGATATGCTTTCACTCATTCTTCACCTTCTTTATTGGTCATAGTGAGGGAGCTGTAATATTGCTTCCTTCTCACTGCCACTTCCCACTCTCCTTCCTCCAAAATCACTCAGTAACCTTTCCTCCTTTGAGGGTCATTCAATCCATATTTATCCCTCAATCAAGAATATGGTAAGTGACTTCCAGGACACTATACTTCCTTTCTCAATGAATTCAGTCCTATATTCATTCTGTCTTTCCTGCCCTCATAAATAGGGGACTTCAAAATACATAATACCACACAAGCACCTGAACTTCCCAGTTTCTCAATTTAATTATTTTCCATGACCTCCCCTTCCCTTTTTCCTCAACCTCCTAATGGTAGGTTACCTAATGGTACCAATACCCATAAGTGTCCCACTTTTCTGCTCATTAACTCTGGAATTCCCGATCATAATTTTGTCATTTTATCTGTACCTCTGCCTTACAGTCCCTACATCTGTTCTTCCCCACTGTAACCTTCAATCCCTTCACTTCTCAGTGTCTTTTCAAACCATTAGTCATTCACTAGATATACTCCACTCTCTTCTCTATGTTAAACCCTTCATAAATCAACTCTACATATTATCCTCTTCATCCTATTGCTGATTCTACCCTAAAAAGTCACAACCTTGGATTACTCCTACTATCTGCTGCTATTCACATGCTAGGAAAAAAATTAATTAAACTATGCTGACTGGGTCCACTACAAATTTATGTTATATGACTTCAACTGAACCCCACTATGAAAGGGCAACTTTTTATGCCTCCCTACTTTATTTCATTCACAATAGCTTTTTCAAACCTTATTATACTTTTTCAAACCTGCAAAGGCTCCCACTATCCCTACCCTCTCAATTGAGAAACTTGCCTTATGTTTTGTTGAAAAAATTAAGACTATTTGCTGAAAGTCCCATCTTTTCTCTGTTCCTCATCTCATTATTCAGATGCCTTCTTCCGTCATTTTTGTCTCCCCTGAAGAAGTGTCCCTTCTCCTTGCCAAGGCAAGTCCCTTTGCATTTATAAGGGATCACATTCCATCCTATTTCTTTTTGTTTTTTTTTATTAAAGCTTTTTATTTGTATAACATATGTATGGGTAGTTCCCCAGCATTGATCTTTACAAAGTTTTCCATTACAAATTTTACCCCCAGTCCCCTCCCCTCCCCTAAATGGCAGGAAGTCCATGACATGTTAATAATGTTGAATTACTTGACAAGTTCTGCAAGAAAAATCCTATCTACAAGAAAAAAAAAAGAAAATCAGAGAAAGGAAACACAATGCAAGCAAATATCAATAGAGATCATGAATATGTTATGTTGTGGTCCATATTTCATATCCCTCTCTCTGGGTGTATATGGTTTTCTTCAGTGAACAACTGGAACTGGTTTGAGACAATTCTTTGTTGCAGAGAGCCTTGTCCATCAGAATTGATCATCATGTAATACTGTTGTTGCTGTGTATGATGATCTCCTGGTTCTGCTTGTTTCACTCAGCATCAGTTCATGCAAGTCTCTCCAGGCCTCTCTGAAATTGTCCTGCTGGTCATTTCTTACAGAACAATAATATTCCATAACATTAATATACCATAATTTATTCAGCCACTCTCCAATTGATGGGCATCCCTTCAGTTTCCAATTTCTAGCCACTACAAAAAGGGCTGCCACAAATATTCTTGCACAGGTGGGTCCCTTTCCCTCTTCTAAGATCTCTTTGGGATATAGGCCCAGTAGAAACACTGCTGGGTCAAAGGGTATGCACAATTTGATAACTTTTTGAGCATAGCTCCAAACTGCTCTCCAGAATGGTTGGATCCGTTCACAGTTCCACCAACAATGTATTAGTATCCCAGTTTTCCCACATCCCCTCCAACATTCATCGTTATCTTTTCCTGTCATTTTAGCCAATCTGACAGGTGTGTAGTGGTACCTCAGGGTTGTCTTAATTTGCATTTCTCTGATCAATAGTGATTTGGAGCAACTTTTCATATGACTACAGATGGTTTTAATTTCATCATCTGAAAATTGTTCATATCCCTTGACCACTTATCTATTGAAGAGTGGCTTGTGTTTTTATATATATGAGACAATTCTCTATATATTTTAGAAATGAGGCCTTTATCAGAACCATTAAATGTAAAGATGATTTCCCAATTTGATGCTTCCCTCCTAATCTTGTCTGCATTAGTTTTATTTGTACAGAAACTTTTTAACTTAATATAATCAAAATTATCTATCTGGTGTTCAATTAGGAGTTCCAGATCTTCTTTGGACATAAATTTATTCCTTCTCCACAGGTCTGAGAAGTAAAGTATATTACATTCCTCTAATTTGTTTACAAAATCACTCTTTATATCCAGATCATGAACCCATTTAGATCTTATTGTGGTATGTGGTGTTAGGTATGGGTCAAGTCCTAATTTCTTCCACACTAGTTTCCAATTTTCCCAGCAGTTTTTGCCGAATAGTGAGTACTTATCCCAAAAACTGGGGTCTGTGGGTTTATCAAACACTAAATTGTTAAGGTTATTGCCTAGATTGTCCTGATAACCTATCCTGTACCACTGATCAACTGCTCTATTCCTTAGCCAGTACCAAACGGTTTTGATGACCGCTTCTTTATAATATAGTTTTAGATCTGGTACAGCAAGGCCACCTTCATCTGCCTTTTTTTTCATTAATCCCCTTGAGATCCTTGACCTTTTGTTCTTCCAAATGAACTTTGCTACTATTTTTTCTAGATCTGTAAAATAATTTCTTGGGAGTTTGATTG
>JAJPUD010002789.1:190050-222124 GCA_023553655.1 Myrmecobius fasciatus
TGCCTTTCTGCATTTGATTTTGAGGTTTTTATGCCCTAACACATGGTCAATTTTTGTATAGGTTCCATGGACTGCTGAGAAAAAAGTAAACTCCCTACTGTCTCCATTCAACTTTCTCCATAAATCTCTCATACCTAACTTTTCTAACAATTGGTTTATCTCCCTAGTTTCTTTCTTGTTTATTTTGTGGTTTGATTTATCTAATTCTGAGAGAGCAAGGTTGAGATCCCCCACTAGTATAGTTTGGCTGTCTATTTCCTCTTGCATCTCTCTTAATTTCTCCCCTAGGAATTTGGATGTCATTGCACTTGGTGCGTATATATTTAGTATAGATATTGCTACATTATCTATGGTACCCTTTAATAAAATATAGTTTCCTTCCTTATCTCTTTTGATTAGATCTATCTTAGCTTTTACTTGATCTGAGATAAGGATTGCTACCCCTGCTTTTTTTTGTTCTCCTGAAGCATAATAGGTCCTGCTCCAGCCTTTTACCTTCATCCTATATGTGTCACTATGTTTTAGATGTGTTTCTTGTAGACAACATATTGTGGGATTCTGGTTTTTAATCCAATCTGCTATCCGCTTCCGCTTTATGGGAGAGTTCATCCCATTCTCATTCACAGTTAGAATAACTAATTCTTTATTTCCTGCCATCTTATTTACCCAAGTTATGTTTTCCCCTTTCCTTTCCCCTTTCTCCCTTCCCCCCTCCTCAGTAATTTGCTTTTGATGACCCCCTCCCCCAAACAATACTCCACCCTTTAGGTCCCCTCCCCTATTTTTACTCCTTTCCCCTGATTCTTCTATTTTCCCTTCTATTAGTTTATCCGTTTCTTTTCCTCCTTTCCCTCCCACTTCCCTCTAGCAACAGGCAAGTTTCTATGTGAAAATCAAGTGTCTGATATACATTTTTAGAGCCCAACCTGATAAGAGTAAGATTTACACAATGCTCATCTCCCTCCCCTCTTTCTCTCAATTATATTAGGTTTTCTTTGCCTCTTCAAGAGATTTTACCTTGTTTTTATCTCCTTTATTTTTTTAGATCTTGTTTTTACCACTTTTCCCCTCTTTTCCCCAGTATGACAACCTTTCCCCCTCTGGTTCTCTTTTTCATATTATCAAAGTAATATCTAGTTCATTATACCCCCAAATTTTAAGTATCCCCCTAGTAAAAATAAAGTTCTCAAGAGTCTTTTCCTTTTTACCTTTTTATGCATCTCTTGAGTTCTGTGTTTGGATGTCGAATTTTTTGTTCAGATCTGGTCTTTTCATTAGAAATAGGTGAAATTCACCTGTATCATTGAATGACCATCTTCTTCCCTGGAGGATAATGCTCATTCTAGCTGGGTAGGTAATTCTTGGCTGTAATCCAAGTTCCTTTGCCCTTCGGAATATCTGGTTCCAGGCCCTTCGATCATTCAATGTGGAGGCTGACAGATCCTGTGTGATTCTAATTATTGATCCTTGGTATTTGAATTGTTTCTTTCTAGCTGCAAGCAGAATCTTTTCCTTGGTGCTATAGTCCTGAAATTTAGCCATGATATTCCTTGGGGTTTTAATTTTGGGGTCTCTTTCAGGAGGTGATCGGTGAATTCTTTCAATGGTGATTTTGCCCTTTGATTCTACAATCTCAGGGCAGTTTTCTTTCAGGATTTCCTGGAAGATGGTGTTTAGATTCTTTTTTTCATCATGACTTTCAGGAAGTCCAATAATTCTTAGATTGTCTCTCCTATATCTATTTTCCAAGTCAGTTGTTTTTCCTAGGAGATATTTCATATTTTCTTCTAATTTTTCATTTTTTTGTTTTTGTTTGACTGATTCTTGAAGTCTTATTGAGTCATTCACTTGCATTTGTTCAATTCTTATTTTTAAAGTGTTGTTTTCTTCAGTTACCTTTTAAAGCTCCTTTTGTAACTGGCCAATTTGTTCATTGCACTCTTTTTCCACTTCACTAATTTTATTTTTCAATAAATTGGTGTCTTTATCATATCTCTTTTGGAGGGCTTCTTGCATTGACTTCAGTTTATTTTCCCATTTATCCTTCAACTCTCTTTTGAGATTCTGTATGCAATCTTCCAGAAAGGCCTTTTGAAAAGGGGACCAGTGATGGCCCTTAATAACATCCTCTGAAGTTTTGTCTAAAGGAACCTCAGAATCTGGGGTCAGCCCTTCTCTGTCTCAATAAAAGCTGTCTATGGTGAGAGCTCTCTTTTGCCTCTTCATTTTTTTTTTTTTAAACAGCGTGTATATCTCTTTAAAGTTTGGAAAAACCTCGGCTAAAGCTCCTTGCCCTGGGGCAATTTGGGGAATTAATTTAAGGTGCTGGGCCAGTGGGGGCTAGGACTAAGTGCGAATTACTCCTTCAACAAGGCAAGTCTGCCAGAACACATGCCCCCAATACAGGCAGAGTGTCCCAAGTGCCTCAGATAAACTCCAGGTGTTTGGAGTTTGGAGTTTGGCGTTTTTGCCACAAAGAGCTGAGCTGAGTCCCACTCTCACTTTCGGCCTATACCACTCTTTATCCCTCTGTCTGAGATAGACAAACCTGATGTGAAGTTATTCAGAGGTATCAGCAAGCAGTATCCAAGTATTTCTAAATTTGTTGACTTGAAGATCAGTTCAGAGGCTTATTTTATTGCTGGTTTGAGAGAAGATCGGAGGAGACGCAGAGAGTCATGTTTTCACTCCGCCATCTTGGCTCCGCCCCTCCATCCTATTTCTTCCAGCACTTTTGGCCCCTCTATTTTTCCTACTCTTTCACTAATCTTATAATCTCTCCCTGTTTTTTGACTGTTTTCCTACTGCCTACAAACACATATCTATATCTTAAAAATACAAGAAGCTCTAAGTGTTGGGAGAATCTGGATCTATTCCTACAGAAGTGGATTTGTGTGGGAGAAAGAAGAGAGTGTCAGCAACCAGCCAAGCAGAGGAAAGGAGGAGTATTGGCAGGAAGATTGAGATGAAGGGCATTTCATAGTATTTGATTTCTGCTGGCCCTACTGGATGGAATCTGAACCAGAGATGGAGAGGTGGAAATTAATAAAGGTAAGTTACTAAACTGTTCATACTTTTTGGCTCAATGATTCCTGTATGAAGTATATATCACAAGAAGGTCAAAGCTAAAAACAAAGGTTCAATATATCCCAAAATAGTTGCAGCATCTCTCCTTCTACTAGCAAAGAACTAGATTAATAAAATGAGCATCCATTAATTGGAGAATAGTTGACCAAAAAAAAAAAAAGCCCTGTCAAAAGTTAATATAATGGAATGTTGATGTGCAGTAAGAAATGATGACTATACTTTGAGTTCATAATTCACACTGAGAAGAATGTCAAATGTTCAAGGAACTTTGGGAAAAGGCATTTTAGTGGAACTGTGAATTGATTCAATCATCCTGGACAACACTTTGGAATTATTTTCCCAAAGTTACTAAACTGTATATTCTCTGGAGCACCTATATTAATATTAGGTCTAAGCCCTGAAAAGAATGAAGAAAAAGGCAAAGAACCTATATACAGATATATTTGTAGTAGTTCTTTTCATTGTAGCTAAAAAAGGGAAATCATTAAACAAATTATGGCATATGAATGTAATGGTATATTATTATACTTCAAAAATTACAAAAATGGGCAGTTTCCAAAAAAACTGGGGAGACTTCTATGAACTGATTAAGAGAGAATTCAGAAGACCTGGGAAAGCAATTTATACAATGACAATAGCATTACAGACAAAAACAACTTTGAAAGACTGTAGAACTCTTATCAATGCAAGAAGAAACCATGAGTACAGAAAATTAAAGATAAAATATACCACTCTCCTCTTATCAGAGAGGTGATAACCTTAAAATGCAGAGAGAAATATATATATATATATATATATATATGTACATATGTGTGTGTGTGTATTTGGGGGCATGGCCAATGAGGGAATTTGTTTTGCTGGTCTATGAATTTTATGATTTTTTTTTTTTGGATTTTTTGTTTCAATGATAAGAGGTGACATTTTGGCTGGAGGAAATCAGATGAAATGGAATCACTTGTGCACATAGAGAGGCTTGTTTTGCAAGAAGGAAAGCCATTTTTTTCATGTGAGATGGGATAAAGAAGCTCATTCTCTTATTTCAAAGTTGTAACCTGTCTTTGCACTACAGAGATTGGGAATCTGAACTTATTGAATAGATAGCTTGTTTCTCTTTGTTACAAAGAAGCTTCAGTCTAGAATAAAGGGAAACAGTTTTCCCCTTCCAGAAATGATTGTGACATAGTGACAAAAGGCATTAATAAAACAGTTTTAATTGAAGAAAAAATCATTTCAACTCTTTGGATCAAAGTCCCAGTTCACCCAACCCTAGTATGCTAACCATTGATTTCATGACTACTGTGATTGATGAGAGTCAGCAGAAAGAGATTACAAAGGGACTTTCTCTTGTCAGAGACCAGAAAGCTAGATCAAAAGCTAGCATCTGACCAAGCTCAGTCAAAGAAGTTGACAGAGTAGAGAAGCAAGTAAGTTAGCTGCCTAAACCCCAATGAAGAAAATACTGTCAAGGGTGAGCAGGTAAATGCAAGCTCTGTAAGCAAGGGAACTAATATATGTCAGGAAGTGACTATCTACCCGAAGCATACCAGAGCTTGAAGTTACTTCTCAGTATGATTCAGTGGAAGAGTTCAGTGTTTAATGCAGGGAAATGAGTGAGAGAACCCTGTGGATCCAATTGAGGGTAGAGATTTATAGACAATGGAGAACTAAATCATGCTCCCATTGGATCTGCCCTGCTGTAAGACAACAGGCTAACTGGACAGTGATGAAGCTTGCTGACAAGAAGATTAAAGAGGTTAAAAGGAACTGATAAGCAATTTGAGAAACTTGGTATTGAGTCTCTTCCAGTCACTTTCTTGAGACTAAATGAGTTAAGAAATGCTAAGGAGATTTTGCCTTCTGATACTGGCTGTAGACTGAAGAGGGTAAGCTAGCACCAATGCCTTAGATTTATATGATCCTAGATTCTAAAAATCTCAAAAATGTTAGCTCTGTAATTTCATTAATCTGTAACCCCCCATTGCTATAAGAATGAATTCATTTCCTACAGGGAAAATGAAACTATAGAGAATTTAAATTCATTGCTTAACATCTCAAAGATAATTAGTGTCACAACTGTGACTAGAACCCAAGTTTCTCAACATCTAGTCCTTAACCCTAGCTATTAAATCTATGTTCTATCAAATGTGACCCTGGTAAGGACCCACTGGCTCTCTCTATTCCCCTTACATGTACTCTAGCTCTGTGTAGATCCCTCTTCTCTGGTTTTTTTTTGTGTCAAAACCAGAGACAAATGCTGAGTAATTGCATGTATTAATCTTAGCCTGAGAGATGGGAAAGGTTCTCCTTCCTTTTGGTAGGAAAGAGACTAATGGTGAAGAATTTTATATACACCATCATATGTGAACATTATTGATTATTTTTGCTTAACTGTTTTTCTTTGTTAAAAGGCAGGACTCGGTGTAAAAGGAAAGGGGATTGGGGAACAATGTAGAAATATATGGGAAACTGATACAAAATCAAAAAAATCACTAAAACTCACCTAAACATCTTTGAAGGAATATCATTTCTTGAATTTTTTTAATCTCGAATGCATCAAACAAAGTTTTATAATTCTGTATCATAAAGGTGCTAAAATATATACTGAATGAATTGTAACTTGAAAATTGGCTGAAAAAATAGACAACAGGTCAACATGTGTAAAATATATTTAAATCCATCTTTGTCCTTTTATGTATTTCACATGGTGAATTCTGATCCTCTGGGAAAACTTATACTAGAAGTCATTGATGGGAATGACTATAAATATCCCTTCATTTAAAAGATCAGGATAATCATAAGGGAACACTTGTCTGGGAAAGGAGAGGAATTAACATTTCATTTGAGCTAAAGTAAAGTGGGAGACAGGCCTTCCTGAAAGCTCTGTTAGTAGAAGACTTACATGTGAACTCTAGATCATATTCTGTTTACATATATACAAGAATCATTTGTCCTAAGAATCCTTTTCCTGAAAGTCAATAGCTCAGTTCCGACCATTGTTGTCTCCTTAACCTAGATGTTCAAGGAGGAGGAACTGACCCACATGGTTGGTAGCTGAGTTCCATTGCCATGTTGCAAAAACAATTCCATAAAATTGGATGAGGTGGTATGGTTCTTCTGTTCTTAGGAACTGCATAATTAAAAATGCCCTTCCTTGGCCTGCCACTCCCATTAAATTAGATCTGTCCATCACACAACACTTCCTTGCCTTTGTGTCAAGATTAAATGAATGAGCCTCAGAGAGATGTGGAAACAAATCTGATCTCATCCTCCTCTCTGTATCACAAAATATCAAAATTAGAAGGAATCTCCTAGGTCATCTGGCACAAACCAAACCTGAACAGAAATCCCTTTCTTTAATTTTCCTAACAAGGGGCTAACTAGTTTCTGCCTGAAGACCTGTAGTGCTAAGGAAAACTACTACATGAAGGAGATTATTCTGCAAAAAGGCATTGCTATGTTGCCAGAATCTGTTTCTAAATGACTTATACACATTGCTCCCCAATCTAGGCATTTAGTTATTAGGCTGCATTTAATTAATTTAGATGAAGAGAGCTATCTTTATCCTTTGGACCTAAAATTGGCTCAATCCTGAGCCTTTGTTTTGGTTACATATATATGTGGGTTAACCCCTATATTTTATCCCAATAAAATCCCTAGCTCAAACTTTGCCTAAATTAGGGAAAACATGCTAGAAGGGATTAGAATCAGGGTTACAGGATCAAAGATTTGTAGATGAAAGAGACCTTAGATGCCATCATAATCCAATTCCCTCAGTTTATTAAAGTTAAATGATTTATTCAAGGTCACACAGTGAGTGTAGTATTTGAGACAGGACCTTAAACAGAGGCCTCCTGACTCCAAGGTCAATGCCTCAAATACTGCTCCATGTAAAATTAGTGACTATCACTTCAGTCTCCAGAAACAATTCCTAATGTTGGGATGCTGATAGGGAGAATAGTGTTAGCAAAAAAAAAAAGAAAGAAAGAAAGAACAAAACAAAAACAAAACCAAAACCCTAAACCCTATGTACTCTAAAATCTACTATTGAGATTTTTTTTTCTTTCTTTCCTTTTTTGACAAGTGGGATTTATGTAGTGCTGTAGAGTTTATAAAGCATTTTAACATAATCTCATTTGAGCTTCATGGCAATCCTAAGAAGTAAATATTGTATGTATCATTGTCTCTATCTTATAAATGAAGAAATCTATTCTGAGAATTTTGAGAATTCCAGGAATCAGATGTTCTTGAATTAATATGTTAATAGGATAGGAGAGATTCTTTCTTCTTCTTATTATTTATTTATTTATTTATTTATTTTTACAAAATTTGATCCTTATCCCAATAGATCATAGGACATTCATCACCTTTTTATATGTTCAGTAGTTGTGTGGGCAGCTGAATAGAAGCAGGGGTGGGATGATGTACTTCCTTTGACAAGCTGCCTGGTAACTATCAACTTTTATTGGATTTAGTCAAATTTTGTGAGATGGGAGAGAGTTAATTGAACTGTGCAGAGAGATAATTGGAAGTGCAGGTCATAGTGTTCTTTTGATCCTCACTCTTCTCTCTCCATCTCAATTTGCACAGGAAATCATTGATCAACCCATTCCCACAGAAAGCACATCAGACTCATGGAATCAGAATTGGTATGTGATAAAAACATTCCCATCAGGCCTGAGCTTATCCCAATTTACATAAGGAACCAATGGGGAAGCCCTGGCGTCAAGGTCAAACCAAAAGGAAACAGATATGGTAGAAAGATTACTTCCTCTAGAATGAGAGGACCTGAATTCAAATTAAGCTTCTGGGCAAATGACTTAATTTTTTTTTTGGGGGGGGACCATTCAGTAACTTCATCTACAGAATGATCTACAGAATGAGGAAGTTGGATTAGGTGACCTCTAAAGGTTTTCTGGATCTAATTTTATGACTCTAATATCACTACCTGGCCCCCAGGAGTATCTCCAAGGGAATATCAGCTGGCTTGCATTTTTCTTTTGTACTATAAGTGCGACAGCTCTTTCTATTCATTATTCTCTGGAGCTATGGCATTGACCAAAACATCATCTGAGGGTTTCTGCACTTCAAAGCATTACCTGGGATATACAGACCTGTCCTCTCCATCTCTTAGACCATGGTTCATTCAGAGGACCTGGATTTAAATCTCTACTTGCTCCCTCTGCAAATCTGGATAAGCCATTTAACTATCCATGTTTCAGTTTCTTCATCTGTCAAATGACCAGATTGGACTAAATGACTACCAAGGTGTTTTCTGACTTTCAATCTATGATCTTATTATCTTCATTTTCTCAAACTGAAGTAAACTGTACTACCCACTAAATACTGGGGCAGCTAGGTTGCCCAGTGGACAGAGTGCCTGAGCTTGAGTGAGGAAGATTCATCTTCTTGAGTTCAAATCTATTCTCAGATATTTACTAACCGTGTGACCTAGGCAAGTCATTTAGCTCTATTTGCCTTAGTTTCTTCATCTGTAAAATGAGCTGGAGAAGGAAAACTCCAACATCTTTGCTAAGATATCCCCAGATGTTGTCATGAAGAGTCAGGCATGATTGAACAAGAGCAACAAATGCTAAGGCTCCTAGAGCTGGAAAAAAAAAAAGTGGAGGTGAAGAACCAGAAAAGCTATTTATACAGTCAAAGCAACATCACAAAGGAAAAATTACTTTGAGACTTGAGAACTCTGATCAATACAACATTCAAATGCATTTCAAAAGAATTGCAGATGAAGCTTGCTAACTATGCATTCCCTAACAGAAGAGATGGATTCTACATGTACAGTGACGCATACTACCTTGGACATGATGTGGAAATTTGTTTTGTTTGTTTATTAAAAAGGACTTTTTTATAAATATATATGTCTATATTGGATTTACATATATTTTTACTGTGTTTAACATATATTGGATTACTTGCCATCTAGGAGAGGGGGTGGGGGGAAGAAGGGAAAATTGGAAGACAAGGTTTTGCAAGGGTCAGTGGTGAAAAATTATCCCTGCATATGTTTTGAAAATAAAAAGCTTCAATACAAAAAAAGGGGCTTTTTTCCCCAAGGTGAGGAAATAGATGAGTTAGAGGGCAGGTGGGGATAGAAATGGGGGGGGGAGAGAAAAAAGAGAATTATAGAAGAACCTTATTTAAAAAATAAAGACAAAAGAAAGATGGGGAGAAAGCAGAACAGTTTTGATACCTACAAGTTGATCTTACTATATACTTAAAAAGCAAGCAAGATATACTATTCATGAGATCTGCACTTTCATGTACAATCCTTTTTTTCCCCATTCTACTATATACACTTCGATTATGATTATTGTGAATAACAAATCCCCTGAAGTAGTTAAATTATTTGAATTTTCACTGCATATTTCCTTTGGGCTGGAAGCAATGACCATATTTTTCATAATTATAACTTCAAAAAATATGAATTAAAATACATGCAACTACTTTAAAGGATTTATTATTCATGTTAGGACCTGGCTGCTTATGAAAATGCTCATTCCATTTGGTATTTAAGAATTTTTTTTTAATCAATTAAAAAGGAGTGGGGTGGGGCTGAGCTGAGTATTCCCTGTATACTGACTTTATCCTTGCTTGTTTTTTTTTTTTTTTGTTTTGTTTTGTTTTGTTTTGTTTTTTGAGCATGGATAGAGGCTCCTTCATTCCCCTTTTTCCTTTTCCATCTCCAAATTATTTAAAGGCTGTAGAGTATAGTGAGGTTCATTTAACATGAGAAGTATTGGAAAATAAGGACTTTTCTTAGTAGTCAATCCTATCAAAAGCAACACATACACTTATAGCTCAGTTTGAGAGAAGGTGCTAAATATAGTTTTCATCAAGGTTAGAAAACTATCCATTGAAACTGCTGAATTTTACTTTCATGTTTTGAAGAATTTCTGATATTGAGTCAGAAAAATGACAGGTAGCCTAATGGGCTATTTGATGTCCAGGTAAAGAAAAGTAATATGAAAAGAAGGAAAGGGAGGAGCATTATGACCAAGGACTGTAATGTATTCTAGCTATGGGACACTTGTGACCAAAGTTAATGGTAATAAAGGGAGGAGAGTGGCTGTCAGAAGTTCCTGTGGAGCCCTCAGGTAGCTGGAGAGATAGGGGCTGCTGCTACCTGCAGCAGTACAACAGACAGCAGGCAGCAAGCAGCATCTGCTGGGGAACCATACATATTCTGTAAAATCCTGCCAGGCACGTCTGTTCTGTGAAACATAAAACAACCTCTGGCAGAGGGAAAAGCTGTAAATATTCAAAGCAGCTGGAGGCACCTTATTCCTACATAGCAGGGGTGGGGGAAGGGTAGTTGTTTGGGTCATCTCAAGCCAAAAGGAGGAACTATCATCTTAGGAATAGAATTGGAAATTCCATCCCCAAAAGTCAAACCTCTTCTGTCATGGCACCTTATCAGCCCTCACCTCCATTCAGAACTCTTTCTGTAAAACTCCATTTTAGAACTCTTTCTTGGGGAATCAATGAAACTAGTAGTCAAGCTGAGAACACTAAGCAGTGGAAATTGGCTTCTTGTACAGAGTGGGACATAGTAGCAAGGGTCTTGGCAGAGGATTTCCAGCTGCCTTTTCCCTATCTCTAGTACAGAATAATGCCCTCCAGACCAAGGGTATTATAAGCTCACTGTATATAAGCAAAATGTAGAATAGATGTTCTGCTAGGAGACAGGTTTTTCACAGAACCAGAAAACAAAAAAATGGCCTTTTGGTGAGTAACATTTCTTTGTACTCATTATAATATCTTAACCCAATCCCACTTATTTAATACCTGCATATGTGTGTATATGTGTGTGTGCATTTTCATATACAGAAAGATCCTGATTAATGCAAATAAAGAACCCTGTAAAGTTGTTGCATGTAATTTAATTCACATTATTTAAAGTTATAATTATAGAAAATATGGTCATATATATGCATATATGACTTAAAATCATAAACATACATGAACATTCCACCATTTAAAAATGTAGTCTATATATAATACATAAAGTATATATTATATATATAAAATATATAAAGCTGAGTTTCAGCTTTATATATTTATCACAGCAGTGACAAAGTTGCCTTGTTTACTTGTGTCTACTTCTGAACTTCATTTTGTTTTCTTCTATTTTGGGGGGGGATGGGGAGAGCAATTAGAGTTAAGTGGCATCCAGCTAGTAAGTGTCAAGTATCTGAGGCAGAATTTGAACTCAGATGTACTGATACCAGGGCTGGTGCTCTATCTCCTTCACCACCTAGATGCCTCTTCTAAAATATGTCTTTTTTTTTTCTTTGCATCTCAACCTCTACTCATTTCACTTCCTTGAGACTAATAATGTTCATCAAGCATTAAGACAAACAATTTCTTTCATCAAGCTTTCATTGAGACTATCAATAAGCATTTATTAAAATCAATGAAGTTTTAAAAAAAGCATTTATTAAGTTTTTATTTTGTGCAGGCACTATGGCAAGTGCTAGGAAGATAAAGAATGATAATAACATAGTCCCTACCCACAAGGAGCTCACAGTCTAGTGGGAAGAGATAACATACAAAGAATTATATCTGAGCACCTTGAAAGGTTTGCAGTACCTTCATTTTCAACTCTACTGGGTGTAAGGAGCTACAAACATTCAATTCAGAGACAAAGAACTTTCCTGCAATTTTTAGTGATAGATATTCCATTCAACTAAAAGAAGGGGAGAAAAAGGTCAAAGACTACAAGAAGCTTGTATATCTTTTCAAAAAGCTACAACATGGTTAACAAGTTAGCTCTTCTGGCTTCCACATAGAAGGGTTATCCCTTATCATCCTCATTTTTTTTCTAGTTTTCCCATTTGTCTTCGTATAGATTTTGTTCTTCTCTCTGCCTTGTGAAACATCTCCATCTTTCTGTCCCTCACAGGCAGAGCTATAGGTAGGAATTTTTGCATCTGAAACAAGTAGCATAAATTTTGTGGAGAGGCAGGAGGGAGGAAGGTACCAGAATATGATGTAAGAAATAGGGATGAATGTTGGAGGGGATGTGGGAGGGCTGGGACACTGATGCATTGTTGGTAAAGCTGTGAACGCATGCAGCCATTCTGGAGAACAATTTGGAGCTACACTCAAAAAGTTATCAAACTGTGCATACCCTTTGACCCAGCAGCATTTCTATTGGGCTTATATCCCAAAGAAATCATAAAGGAAGGAAAGGGCCCCACATGTGCAAGAATGTTTGTGGCAGCCCTTTTTGTAGTGGCTAGAACCTGGAAACTGAACAGATGCCCTTCAATAGGAAAATGGCTGAATAAATTATGGTATATGAATGTTATGGAATATTATTGTTCTGTAAGAAATGACCAGCAAGATGATATCAGAGAGGCTTGGAGAGACTTACATGAACTGATGCTGAGTGAAATGAGCAGAACCAGGAGATCATTATACAAGGCAACAACAGTACTTACTATATGACAATCAATTCTGATGGACATGGCTCTCTTCAACAATGAAATGTTTCAAACCACCTCCAATTGTTCACTGAAGAAAGCCATATACACCCAGAGAGAGGGATGCGAAATGTGGACCACAACATAACATTCTCATACTCCTTGATTGATGTTTGCTTACATTGTGTTTCCTTTATCTGATATATTTTTTTGTGTAGATAAGATTTCTCTTGCACAACAATGATAAGTTTGGAAATATGTATACATATATTCGATTTGCCAATATTTTAACATAATTAACATGTAGTGGATATCCTGCCATCTAGGGGAGGGGTGGGGAGTTGGGGGGAAAAATTTGTAACAGAAAGCTATGTAAGGGTTATTGTTGAAGAATTACCCACACATATGTTATGCAAATAAAATAAAAAATAAAAAAAAAGAAATGGGGAGAAACACTGGCATAAGGCCATCTCTGAGGAGTCTGCCATGAGAATCATTAGAAGAAGCATTGCTGGTAAATGAAAGTAATGGAATATAATTGTTCTATTAAAAAAAAAAAAAAAACCTGATTTTAGAAAGGCCTGGAAAGATTTACATGAACTGATGCTGAGTAATACAAGCAGATCCAAGAATACAATGTACACAGTAACAGCAAGATTGTGTGATGATCAACTATGAAAGGCTTAATTCTTCTCAGTGGTTCAATGATCCAAAGCAATCCCAATAGACTTAGGACAGAAAATGCCATCTGCATCCAGAAAAAGAACTAAGGAAACCAAATGTTAATTAACACATGCTACTATCACTTCTTTTTTTCTGTTTTTTTTTTCTCTCTTCCATGGTTTTTCCCTTTTGCTTTGATTTTTCTCTCCCAACATGATTCATAAAGCAATGTGTATTAAAAATAAATAAACTTACAGAAAAAAGGGAGCATATCCCAACCAACCATTCAATAGCATTCTTCTGGCTAAGTATCTAGTTAGCTATTTTTGTGCTAAGGATGTTGCTAAGTGTTGTCAGCACCCTCTGTATTCTGGACCATGGGGAAGAGCCCTGGCCATCCAGTCAAAGCTGTGGCTCCCTAGTTCTAGGTTTTAGTTGTTTGTTTTACATATAATATATTGACCATATAATATATTATAGGCTCTCCACTTTATTTTTTTTCTTATAAGGAGATTAGTAGTTTGGGGAAAAGATTATTGTTAGAATTCTTGCATCTATTAAAGACTGAACAGTAGTTTGGAGAGGAGAGAGGATTCCCATGTAGGATTTACCAAATTGTAATAGACAAAACAAAGTGAAACCAAAAAACTAAAAAGCACAAGTTTACATGAATAATTTTGCTGGCTCTTGTCTTCTTTAGTCCTTTTAAACATCCTAAGTGATCTTTTTCAATATTTATCAATGTGCTTTTATGGAATAATCCCCTACTTCTAGGTTCAAGCTATATGTGGCATGCCATGGTAAAGCAATCCACAGCCACATAAATAAATATCATGAAATGATAAGCTTAGGTAATAAAGGCAACATGGCTTGGTGACCAGAGGGCTGGCTTTGAATCCAGGAAGATGAGGATTTAAGACTTGCTTCTGTTAACATACTGGCAATGTTTTCAAGGGCAAGCCACTTAACCTCTCACTGCCTTTGTCAATTTCTCAAAGATTATGAGTTGCAGATGAGTTGGCATTCTGCACTGGCAGAAGGATTTTCCATACTGGGAGTCTCCAATTACAGTGAAATCATAATTTTAAACTCGCAAAATTCTTGGACAAGTGAATTTACCTTCTGGTCCTTTGCTTCCTCCATTATTAAAATGAAAATGTTACACTAGGTGATTTTTAAGTTCCTCATAGCGCTAATTTTCTGTCATTCTGTAGACTGAGTAATTAGTATTCAATAGTGAATTCCTTTTGCAAGCTTAGAGGGTTTAGTTGAAGTGAGCATTTTATGCAAATATAATGATTTACAGAGCCTTTAAAAAGTCTCTCTAACCTTAAAGGCCTTCAGTAACTTGCTGTTGAATAAATGAAACCTTCAAGAAATAAGGCTTTAGTATTTTAGGGCTCATTCAGGCTCTAAGCTAAAGATGATGAAAGGCAAACTAGAGTCAGAGCTTAAGGAACCAACCCCTGCCACTATGACATATTTGTTCTCTAAGGTCTAAATGTCACCCAAGTAGCTAAAGTATTGATAGATTGGGAATCTCTTGTTTTGCATAAAGAAATGTTGCCCAAAGAACCTATATCCACCTATGTCTGTGGAAGTACAGAGACCTGCCCATGGTCAACACTGGATTAAAAAAGAAAAAGATATTGATTTCCCTCAGAACAAATAAATTTATAACCTTAGAATATTAGGATTAGAAGAGATTTCAAATTGTCAAACTTCATTTATAGATGAGAAGAGGGAGAGGGAAGAGAACAAACATTTGTTAAATGTCTGCTATGTGCCAGACACTATACTATGTGCTCTACAAATATCTCATTTGATTTTCCAAACCATAGAAAGTAGATGCTATTATTTATCCCTATTTTTATAGGTGAGGAACTGAAACAATAGTGGTTAAGTAACTTGTCCAGTAATTGTCTGAGGTTAGTTTTGAACTCTGGTCTTCCTGGCTCACAGCTATTCACTAAACTAGAGAACTGAAGTAGAAAGAATGTTGGGTCTGGAATCAGTGGACTTGAATTCCATCTTTGCTACTTACTAAATGTGTGAGTTTGAGCATGTTAATTACTTATTCCCAGCCTCAGTTTCCTCATCTGTAAAATGAAAGGAATGGATGAAATGACCTTTAAATCTCTTCCAACTTCAAAAATACCACCTTATTTTTTGAAGTGAGTTGGCACAAATCAGAGTGGCCATGACAAGTTTAGGATCCAGGTCTCAGATCTCATGAGTCCCAAAGTAGAGTTCATTCTACTGAATTACACTAATTCCCATATATATCAACAGTTTAAAAAGTCTCTCATGCATTTTATATAACATTCTTTGACAAATACAACCAATGAGATGAAATGTCATTACTCAAAT
Source organism: Myrmecobius fasciatus (assembly GCA_023553655.1). Lineage (NCBI taxonomy): Eukaryota > Metazoa > Chordata > Mammalia > Dasyuromorphia > Myrmecobiidae > Myrmecobius > Myrmecobius fasciatus. The sequence goes on from JAJPUD010002789.1 coordinate 205,614, forward strand.
GAAACTGCTCCTTTCAAGAATACCTATGACATCTTAACAGCCAAGATATTATAGCCTCATCCTCCTTGATCTGCCTGCAATGTTTGACACTATTAACCATATTCTTCTCCTAAAAAGTCCCTCCTTCCTAAATTGTCATGGCACTGCTCTCTCCTGGTTTTCATCCTCTCTGTATGGCTGAGCCTTCCACGTCTCCTTTCTTGAATCATCATTCATATTTCTCTGCCCCCCCCCCCACATGTGTGGGTATACCTCAGGGCTCTGTCCTGGGAGTTCTTTTTTTTTCTTTTTTTCTCCCTCTCATCACCATCATCAGGTTCCTTGCGTTCAACTATCACCACTAAGCAGACAACTCACTGAATTTTTATATCCAGCCATAGTCTGGATCTATATACCCAGTCATCTATATATCTTATTACCCAGATTCATAATTTCCATTCTTTCTTCGCCTTCAATTTCCAAATTCAACCATTTGCCAAGTCTTGCCAATTCTAACTCCAAAACATCTCTGGGATCCATGCCCTTATCTCTACTCACACAACCACCACCCGATTCAGGCTCTTATCATCTCCTATTGGATTATTTCAATAGATTCCTAATTAGTTTCCTTGATTTCAGTATCTCCCTATTCTAATCCATATTCCACACAGCTACCAAACTGATGTGCCTAAAGCATAGATCACATCATCCTTCTGCTGGAGAAGCTTGAAAATATCCCAACTGCAACAAGGAGCAAATAGAAACATTTCTATTTTGCATTCAAATCTCTTCATAATCTGGTTCCTTCCATCTTATACTTCCAGGCAGATCATACAATACTCTCTTTCATGGACCTTATTTTTTTTTTTTTTTTTGGTCTCAATTCTTTATGTAGCCCTTAGTCACTGGATGGATATTGCCTCAGACAAACTGAAGCCTGGGGAAAGCCTTAATTTGGAAAGGCCAAGGTCATCTATTGCATCCACATCCATTTCTAGTCTCTTTGACTTTTGTCCTGTGCTGGACTTCAATGACTTCTGAACCTGACAACTCTGTACAGCTCTATCTCACTTAAATTCAATTCACATGCAAGTGAAGACATTACCTTTGTGATTTCAATGCTCCTCTTTGAAAATGAATGATGAACAACAATCCCAGACAAAGTGGCCTACTTGCTATTTGAAATACATGACATTCCATCTCTACTCTCCATGTCTTTACATAAATTGTTCCCCAATCCTAGAATACCCTCTTTCATTACTCATAGAATCCCCAACTTTCTTCATGTATAAACTTAAGTACTAATTAAGCCTATCCTAATTCCCCAGTTGCTAATGTCCACTCCAGTATTTTATAATGATTTGCATGGGCCTATGTTGTATCTACTCCCCAAAATGAAATGCAAGTTGAGAGGCAAGAAAACTACTTTGATAGTGTCAAAGGAGCCATCACATGATTTAGAATAAACATAACTTTTTCAGACTGTGATTCCATTTGGGATTTTCTTGACAAAGATACTATAATAGTCTGCCATTTTCTTCTCCAACTGATTTTTACAGATGAGGAAACTGAGGCAAACAGGGTTAAGTGATTAACCCAGGATCACACAACTAGGAAATGTCTGAGACCAGATTTGAACCAGAACTTTCTGATTTGAGACATTCTATTCACTATGCCACCTAGCTGCCCTAGAATAAATAGAAGCATTGTCAAAAATCAAAAATGCTTTGGATGCAAGGTAGAACAAGACAATTTGAAATATCAATCTTCAAAACATGATATAGTAACCCAAGTTTTAATACTGAATTTAGATCCACTGGAAAATTGCTGTTCCCAAAGCCCTTCAGTGCCCTGGGATATTCATAATGATAGACTTACTTAGGCTTCTATTTGAACCCCAGAAGCATTAGATCCGAACAGCTATTTAGTCCATCCTTAGCAGTCTTAAATCCAGGTATTGATTTCTCTTCCTTGGCAATGCCCCTTTAGGACATTTTTTTCCTCTCAAAATAGCTTCTTCTTGTCAACATTTAAAAAAAAAATACTTAGCACACTCTCCTGCATTCATCAGCTAATTTATTAGGGAAATCACTAGCTGTGTACTCATTATCAGTTGCTATTTCACTTGTACCCTTGTGTTTCATGAATTAAATCTTGCTTTGGAACAACTGAAGCAACCCCTTCACCTCCTTAATAGAATGTTTTATCCAAGGTGTCTCACCTCTTCCTTGTCTCCAGTCCTTGAAAAGACTTACAGCCTGAAAGATTGCAAGGCTTAGGGAGACATGGTGATGACGCTGGGTTCAGTTTGTCAATCCAAACAAGGAAAAATATCTTTGCTGTTGACAGCACTTTCTCACTGCTATAATTTCCTTACAGTCTCTGGTCATACCTTTGATATGATCACCAAAGCGATATGAGGCAGCATAGATTCATGAGCACACCGGGTTTTATTAATACTCCATCAGTTTTATCATTTGGGTCTTGAAATAAAAAACAAAAAACAAAAATAAAAAACAGCAGACTTCCTAATGTAAATATTCCTTCTACCAAAATATCCACCATCACTTTTTCTATTGTCTTACCTAAGTGAGGGTTAGAAAGGAAAAAGTGTCTTCCTATAAAATCAATCAGTGATTATTCGTTCAAGTACAGAGTTGGCCTAAATGATCTCTCAGATCTTTAACAACTGTGTTACTCTGTATGACAGAACCTACTAGTGATCTTTAATTTCTTTTTCTGTACATAAATTTTTTCTCCTTCATGGTAGAAAACTGTTTTATTTTGTATGTTGTCTTTATTTGCTTTGTATATGTACTAGATGCTCACAGCAGAATTTAAGCTCCTTGAGGGCAGAGTGTTTAAGTTTTGTCTTTGTATCTTTCCTGCTTACTCCAGAGCCTTGCGCAAGTATGGAGATAGCAGGGTTTCTTAGTTCTTTTTTGTTTTGTTTTTCAAAGTTTCTTTGCTGGCAAAAAAACTTAGACCAAAGTCATGGGATTTAGTTATTGACATATATAGATAATAAAGTAGGCCTAGTTATTAAGGGCCTATGTTTCCTTCTCTTACCTTTTATTCTGGATCAAAATGAATTGCTGGAAGAGAAGAGGCGGAGAAAGTGGAAAAAAAGAAGGAGGAGAAGGAGAAGGAGGAAGAGGAGAGAGAGGAGGAAAAGGAGAGAGAGGAGGAAGAGCAGAAAGAAGAAAAAAGAGAAGGAAAGAGAAGAAAAAGAAGAAAGAAGAGAAGAAAGAAGAAGGAAGAGAGGGAGGAGGGAAAAATAAAGGAAAAGAAGGAGAAAGAGGAAAGAGAAGATAGGAGAAGAAGGAAGAGGAAGAGGAAAAGGAAGAAGAGGAAGACAAAGAACAAGAAGAACAAGAAAAAGAAATATGGAATATGACTTCTATAGCTTTGGAATTTAGCAAATCACAGAACAGAAATCACAGAAAGGTTTATTGCTGGCAGATACATATAATAAAACCAGAAATGTAGACCAGAAGATCAAAGATTATAGCCTTGCCTTCATCATTTAGTTTTGATTCTTGTCCATCTTCATTTAAACTCTCAACTTAGTCCAATTTTTATTTTACACCCAAGAATTTGATTGGCTTGCCTTCTTCATTGATTCTGTCAATTTGGAGGAGATAGGTATCTTTTAACAAGATATTTCCTAATCCTAAATCAGATAGTTATATGAGAATGTGAACTTTGGATAAGCAATTTCTTAGTTACAATGAGGATAGGGCAGCATACTATATTAAAACTTCTCATGTGAGGAAATCTAAGATAAGGAAAATGGCAGAGAGGACTGGGAGCAGAATAGTTGAGTAACTTGCTCTTTTTGGTCCCATAAGAAAAAAAAATAACAACAGTGAATAGAAATTGAAAGCAGAGAGACTTGGGCTCAATATCAATACATGTAGCACTTGTTGGGGTTAGAAGTCATATTACAGGCAATCAGCTATACCCTCTTTAACTAGCCCCCATCTTCAGAATGTGGGTAGACCATTCTTTCCCAACTTAATCAGTTCCAAAGGGTATGACTTCCCTTTGATGTTAACACTGGTGTGCGGGTAAATGTTTAACAACTGGGTCTCAGAAAAAAAAAATTCTATGCAAGACACACTTCAAAGTTTAATCTATATTATTTGAATTTTCCCCATTGCTTTTTAAAATCCAGACAATAAGCAAAACTATAAATCAAGTCCTGGTTGTCAGTTTCCAAGATATAAATGTTAACACTGAAAATTTAACAATTTGTTCTCTTAAGCCAGTTGGGGCTGGCTCTAGCACAGCCAATAACTGTGCTCAATAACAGATTAGAAACAGAGAGAAAAAAGAAGGGAATGAATTTTCCTGATTTGGAGGGAATCTTTATTCAGCCAGCCTCCCATACATCACTTTAATCTACTTACTCATTACTCAGACTCTATTTGCCAACATTAATAGAGGGAAAAGGGTCCAAGACCATTTTGCCTTGCTTCAGGAAGTATTACAAACATCAACACATCAAAATTGTAAGATTCTTTATCATTTCAATCAAGTTAGGATAAGATAGCACTTTGGCTTCAACCTTTTTTTTTTTATTTTTTGATCTCTGCATGTCATTTGTCATTCACTATTTCCCCTTTACCAATAATGAATCACAAAACTAAGTACTATTAGAATTGATCTTATTTTTATCTAGAGTAAGCTGGCTTTAAACTACTAATTAAATTAGCAAGTAAACAACCAGAAAACCAGATAAGATTTAGATTTTACATTCACTGTCTAGGGGAAGAAAGTGGGGAAGGTCAAGAAAACAACACAGTCTGTCTTAGTTGTCTTGCTAGGATAAATTCAATAGTGACTAGATTGACCTTTACTTAAGACATTACAAGGCTGCCATACTATCTATGACAGGCAAAGTTGGCTGCTTCAGAGATCCCAATAGTAACTCAATGTCAGCTTCAACAAATCATTCCCATTCTACTCTCTTGCTCCAAATTAAAATCCATCTCTTAACTCAAATCTTTCACACAAAACAACCTCTCTCTATTCTGTGTCTTCTTGCACATCTCCCATGAGAATCCTTCCTTTTCTCTCTGATTGTGAAGAAAACAACACTGTTTCTTGGAGTCCATATTGCTCAAAAGCTCATGCATCTAGTTCTGAAAGACTCCTCTCTGCAAGCATAGAAAAGAACTTCCCTCCCCACAAAAATGCTACATGAACAGGAAAATTTTTCCAAACAACTAAAGCTGGCCAATAGTGGAATACATTGTGTTAGAGGTGATGGATTGTCTCCTTTTATACTCCTTGAGCATAAACTACATGATTGTCAGATATATTTTAAAGGCACTTTTTGTTCAGATGTGGATTAAACAGGCAAAATAACACCATCCATGTGGAAGATGTGAGGGAAGTGCTTTGGGGAAAATAGAGAACTGAAAAATGTCCATACATTTTCTGTTGGCCCACCTCATGTTTAGGAGCAACTTTTTTTCCATTGACTTCATAGCCAAACTATAGGCATCCTTAAAAAGTTCTGACTTAGCAATAGCCATATTCAATGTCTAAAGATGGAAGTGGCTCCTCCAGTCATACCACTGGATAAAGGTGAGAAATCATCCAGGCCAGATGTTGTAAACCTTCCAGCAGAGATGCTCTGGGGAACATGAGGGGACTTGAGCCCAGCAAAAGCTAGCACCTGTCAAGTCAAGCTTTGGAATATGATGTTTAAAAAATTGAAGAGACATCATTTCTAACTAATTAGTCATTTTATTAATAATGCTAGCATTGTAATAAAAAGAGGTCAGGGGCACTTCTGAATTATGGTGGGTTCACAGCTTATATGCCCTTAGAAAGAAAAGTGTTACAGAGGGTGGCAATCAACTCTGATTAGCTAACAAATGATGAAAGAATGAATATTACAATGAGGGACTAGACCTATTTTTAAATAAACTTTGATTATGTCATTTACTTCTAAGTTACCCCCAGCCTTGGACAATCTTTTCAAAAAATATCACCCTGCCCCCCCCCCCCCAAGCTGAGTAGAAACAATGACTTCCTCACTTGGCTAGAATTTGAACAAAATTGATAAGAAAGTTAATCCAATCTTATGATCAGTTATGTCCTTCACAAGAGGCTAAACTTTGAAATAAAGACTTTAGAAAAAGAGAGAATTCTGAATCTCTCCAGATCATTGATTATTAAAAATCATTTCTCTCAGCATTTAAACTCAATGGGACTAATGCTTTTTAGGAACAGGTAAACAGTGAACCTAATTTTACCTCCCTCAAGACTGAATTGATAGAAGAAGATTATTCCTCCCAATATTGAGGGAGATGTTTATATATATATATATATACATATATATGTATATATATATATATATATATATATATATATATATATATATATATATAAATACTAGAAGAAAATTTCCCTTGTAAAAGCTAATTAAATGGTTCAATGGGTCTGGGTTGCTAGTCACCTGACCCCTAAAAATAAGAGACATAGGCAATAAATGGGAGAATGAAACTCAAGGCAATGACCAAGAAAATAGAAATCCCAGTTTCACATGGTACAGGAGAATCCTTAAGGAGTTAAAATATAGCAGGTCTAGTCCTCAGAAAGGCCTGACCAAAGTACTATGTTACATAGCAGCATAACAGGGAAGATCTGATTCCTATCCTTAGGAGACTTCTAATGTAATACAAAGAAATCAGTTATCACTTTTTCATTCATTAGCCACTTACAACAGTTAGCTCAGGGAGTAACAATAAAAGCAGCTGCTATTTCTCATTTGATCCTCACAATAATTATGTTAAACTAGTGCTATTATGCTCATTTTACAGATAGAAAAACTGGGATTCAGGTAACAAACCTAGTTAATATCAGGATCTGAATCTGGGTCTCCTTGCTTCCAGATCTGGGACTTTTCACTATTTCCACTTGTCTTTCAGTAACCTGTAGTGTAAAATGTTTCTTTTAAAAAAGAACTGAAAAGACAAAAGAAACAGGGAAATTGGGCTTCAGGGAACCAGCAGTCTAATGAGGGTATGTTATTTGGTCCAAAGATTGAATTCCCTATGATTTTTTTTCCCTTCCAATCAAGATCCAGTTACCTCGGTAACCACTGCAGTCAGTCACTCATTCATCTGCATTTGAAGCTCTCCTTGTCAAAGTTATTTTACATTGAAAATGGCTTCTTTGCTGAAACTCTGCATTTTCCAGCAGGGTGGTTTTTATTATCATTATCATTATTATTATTATTATACTAAAGATTACACTTTAACTGTGCTCTAAGTTCCATAATTAATTTTTTAAAAATAGCACTTTGGGCGGAGCCAAGATGGCGGAGTGAAAAGGTGACTCTCAGCGTCCTCCTCCGAACTTCTCTCAAATCAACAATAAAATAAGCCTCTGAACTGATCTTCAAGTCAACAAATCAGGAAATATTTGGATATTGCTTGCAGATATCTCTGAAAAACTTCACATCAGGTTTGTCTAGCTCGGACAGAGGGATAAACAGAGGACTCCGGGGTCAGAGAACTCTGGTTGGAGGCCGGAAGTGAGGGTGGGACTCAGCTCAGCTCAGCTCAGACTGGCAAAAAACTCCAAACTCCAAATTCCAAACACCTGGAGTTTATCTGAGGCACTTGGGACACTCTGCCTGGATTGGGGGCAGGTGTTCTGGCAAACTTGCCTTGTTTAAGGAGTAATTCGGACTTAGTCCTAGCCCCCACTGGCCCAGCACCTTAAATTAATTCGCCGAAGCGCCTCAGGGCAAAATCTTCAGCCAGCCATTTCGGACGCCGTTTTTTTTTTTCCCCTACCTTAAAGAGATATTCACGCTGTCTAAAAAAAAAAAAAAAAAAAATGAAGAGGCAAAAGAGAGCTCTCACCATAGACAGCTTTTATAAAGAGAAAGAGGAGAAGACCCCAGATCCAGAGGTTCCTTTAGACATAACTCCAGAGGAAATCAGCAAGGACCATCACTTCATTTCCCCATTTCAAAAGGCCTTTCTGGAAGATTGCTTAAAGAACCTAATAAAAGAGCTGGAGGATAAATGGGAAAATAAATTGAAATTAGTGCAAGAAGGATACAATATCTTGCAAGAAGGATATGATGCCCTGCAAAAGAGATATGAAAAAGACACCAATCTATTGAAAAATAAAATTAGTGAAGTGGAAAAAGAGTGCAATGAACAAAAAAAATTCAATTGGCCAGTTACAAATGGAGCTTAAAAAGGTAACTGAAGAAAACACTTTAAAAATAAGAATTGAACAAGTGCAAGTGAATGACTCAATAAGATTTCAAGAATCAGTCAAACAAAAACAAAAAAATGAAAAATTAGAAGAAAATATGAAATATCTCCTAGGAAAAACAACTGACTTGGAAAATAGATCTAGGAGAGACAATCTAAGGATTATTGGACTTCCTGAAAGCCATGATGAAAAAAAGAATCTAAACACTATCTTCCAGGAAATCCTGAAAGAAAACTGCCCTGAGATTGTAGAATCAAAGGGCAAAATCACCATTGAAAGAATTCACCGATCACCTCCTGAAAGAGACCCCAAAATTAAAACCCCAAGGAATATCGTGGCTAAATTTCAGGACTATAACACCAAGGAAAAGATTCTGCTAGCAGCTAGAAAGAAACAATTCAAATACCGAGGATCAATAATTAGAATCACACAGGATCTGTCAGCCTCCACATTGAAGGATCAAAGGGCCTGGAACCAGATATTCCGAAGGGCAAAGGAACCTGGATTACAGCCAAGAATATCCTATCCAGCTAGAATGAGCATTATCCTCCAGGGAAGAAGATGGTCATTCAGTGATATAGGTGAATTTCACCTATTTCTAATGAAAAGACCAGATCTGAACAAGAAATTCGACATCCAAACACAGAATTCAAGAGATGCATAAAAAGGTAAAAAGGAAAGGACTCTTGAGAACTTTATTTCTACTAGGGGGATGCTTAAAGTTTGGGGGTATAATGAACTAGATATTACTTTGATAATATGAAAAAGAGAACTAGAGGGGGAAAGGTTGTCATACTGGGGAAAAGAGGGGAAAAGTAGTAAAAATAAGATCTAAAAAAAAAGAAGGTAAAAACAAGGTAAAATCTCTTGAAGAGGCAAAGAAAACCTAATATAATTGAGAGAAAGAGGGGAGGGAGTTGAGCATTGTGTAAATCTTAACTCTCATCAGGTTGGGCTCTAAAAGTGTATATCAGACACTTGATTTCACATAGAAACTTGTCTGTTGCTACAGGGAAGTGGGAGGGAAAGGAGGAAAAGAAAGGGATAAACTAATAGAAGGGAAAATAGAAGAATCAAGGGAAAGGAGTAAAAACAGGGAGAAGGGATCTAAAGGGTGGAGTATTGTGTGGAGGAGGGGGTCATCAAAAGCAAAGTACTGAGGAGGGGGGAAGGGAGAAAGGGGAAAGGAAAGGGGAAAACATAACTTGGGTAAATAAGATGGCAGGAAATAAAGAATTAGTTATTCTATCTGTGAATGTGAATGGGATGAACTCTCCCATAAAGCAGAAGCGGATAGCAGACTGGATTAAAAACCAGAATCCCACAATATGTTGTCTACAAGAAACACATATAAAACATAGTGACACATATAGGATGAAGGTAAAAGGCTGGAGCAGGACCTATTATGCTTCAGGAGAACAAAAAAAAAGCAGGGGTAGCAATCCTTATCTCAGATCAAGTAAAAGCCAAGATAGATCTAATCAAAAGAGATAAGGAAGGAAACTATATTTTATTAAAGGGTACCATAGATAATGTAGCAATATCTATACTAAATATATATGCACCAAGTGCAATAGCACACAAATTCCTAGGGGAGAAATTAAGAGAGATGCAAGAAGAAATAGACAGCGAAATGATACTAGTGGGGGATCTCAACCTTACTCTCTCAGAATTAGATAAATCAAACCACAAAATAAACAAGAAAGAAACTAGGGAGATAAACCAATTGTTAGAAAATTTAGGTATGATAGATCTATGGAGAAAGTTGAATGGAGACAGTAGGGAGTTTACTTTTTTCTCAGCAGTCCATGGAACCTATACAAAAATTGACCATGTGTTAGGGCATAAAAACCTTAAAATCAAATGCAGAAAGGCAGAAATAGTAAATGCATCCTTTTCAGATCATAATGCAATAAAAATCACATGCAATATAAGGCCAGGAGAAAATAAACCAAAAGTTAATTGGAAATTAAATAATCTAATCCTGAAGAATGAATGGGTGAAAGAGCAAATCATAGACACAATAATTTCATCCAGGAGAATGACAATAAGGAGACAACATACCAAAATTTGTGGGATACGGCTAAAGCGGTTATAAGGGGTAATTTTATATCTCTAGATGCTTACTTGCATAAAACAGAGAAAGAGAAGATCAATGAATTGGGCTTACAATTTAAAAAGCTAGAAAAAGACCAAATTAAAAACCCTCAATTAAATACCAAATTGGAAATTCTGAAAATTAAAGGGGAGATCAATAAAATTGAAAATAAGAAAACTATCGAATTAATAAATGAAACTAAGAGTTGGTTTTATGAAAAAACCATCAAAATAGATAAGCCTTTAGTTAATTTGATTAGAAAAAGGAAAGAGGAAAATCAAATTGTTAGTCTCAAGAATGATAAGGGAGAACTTCCCTCCAATGAAGAGGAAATCAGAGCAATAATTAGGAGTTACTTTGCCCAACTTTATGCCAGTAAGTTTGATAATCTAAATGAAATGGAGGAATATCTACAAAAATATAGATTGCCCAGGTTAACAGAAGAGGATATAAATTATTTAAATAGCCCCATATCAGAAAAAGAAATAGAACAAGCTATTAACCAACTCCCTAAGAAAAAATCTCCAGGGCCAGATGGATTTACATGTGAATTCTACCAAACATTCAAAGAACAATTAATTCCAATACTACACAAACTATTTGAGAAAATAGGGACAGAAGGTATACTGCCAGAATCCTTCTATGAGACCAATATGGTGCTGATAGCTAAACCAGGTAGGGTGAAAACAGAGAAAGAAAACTATAGACCAATTTCCCTAATGAATATTGATGCAAAAATTTTAAATAAGATATTAGCAATGAGATTACAGAAAGTCATCCCCAGGATAATACACTATGACCAAGTAGGATTTATACCAGGGATGCAGGGCTGGTTCAATATTAGCAAAACTATCAGCATAATTAATTATATTAATAACCAAACTAACAAAAACCATATGATTATCTCAATAGATGCAGAAAAAGCATTTGATAAAATCCAACACCCTTTCCTATTAAAAACACTAGAGAGTATAGGAATAAAAGGGCTTTTCCTTAAAATGATCAGTAGCATCTATTTAAAACCATCAGCAAGCATCATATGTAATGGAGACAAACTAAAACAATTCCCAATAAGATCAGGAGTGAAACAAGGCTGCCCACTGTGACCATTACTATTCAATATTGTATTAGAAATGTTAGCTTTAGCAATAAGAGAAGAAAAAGAGATAAAAGGAATCAGAGTAGGTAATGAAGAAACCAAATTATCACTCTTTGCAGATGACATGATGGTATACTTAGAGAACCCTAGAGACTCAACTAAAAAACTACTAGAAAGAATTCACAACTTTAGCAAAGTGGCAGGATTCAAAATTAATCCACATAAATCATCAGCATTTTTATATATTACCAACAAAATTCAGCAGCAAGAGATGCAAAAAGAAATTCCATTCCAAATAGCAGATGATAGGATAAAATATTTGGGAATCTATCTGCCAAGGAAAAGTCAGAAACTATACTAATTAAACTACAAAACACTTTCCACACAAATAAAATCAGACCTAATCAATTGGAAAAATATTAAGTGCTCATGGGTAGGCAGAGCAAACATAATAAAAATGACAATACTACCCAAACTAATCTACTTATTTAGTGCCACACCAATCAAACTCCCAAGAAATTATTTTACAGATCTAGAAAAAATAGTAGCAAAGTTCATTTGGAAGAACAAAAGGTCAAGGATCTCAAGGGGATTAATGAAAAAAAAGGCAGATGAAGGTGGCCTTGCTGTACCAGATCTAAAACTATATTATAAAGCAGCGGTCATCAAAACCGTTTGGTACTGGCTAAGAAATAGAGCAGTCGATCAGTGGCACAGGATAGGACATCAGGACAATCTAGGCAATAACCTTAACAATCTAGTATTCGATAAACCCAAAGACCCCAGCTTTTGGGATAAATACTCACTATTCAGCAAAAACTGCTGGGAAAATTGGAAACTAGTGTGGAAGAAATTAGGGCTTGACCCATACCTAACACCACATACCAAGATAACATCTAAATGGGTTCATGATCTAGATATAAAGAGGGACTTTGTAAGCAAGTTAGAGGAACGTAATATAGTTTATCTCTCAGACCTGTGGAGATGGAATAAATTTATGTCCAAAGAAGACTTGGAACTCCTAATTGAACACCAGATGGATAATTTTGATTATATTAAGTTAAAAAGTTTCTGTACAAACAAAACGAATGCAGACAAGATTAGGAGGGAAGCATCAAATTGGGAAATCATCTTTACATTTAATGGTTCTGATAAAGGCCTCATTTCTAAAATATATAGAGAATTGTCTCATATATATATATAAGAATTCAAGCCACTCTTCAATAGATAAGTGGTCAAGGGATATGAACAGACAATTTTCAGATGATGAAATTAAAACCATCTCTAGTCATATGAAAAGTTGCTCCAAATCACTATTGATCAGAGAAATGCAAATTAAGACAACTCTGAGGTACCACTACACCCCTGTCAGATTGGCTAAAATGACAGGAAAAGATAACAATGAATGTTGGAGGGGATGTGGGGAAACTGGGACACTAATACATTGTTGGTGGAACTGTGAACGGATCCAACCATTCTGGAGAGTAATTTGGAACTATGCTCAAACAGTTATCAAACTGTGCATACCCTTTGAGCCAGCAGTGTTTCTACTGGGCCTATATCCCAAAGCAATCTTAGAGGAGGGAAAGGAACCCACCTGTGCAAGAATGTTTGTGGCAGCCCTTTTTGTAGTGGCTAGAAACTGGAAACTGAAGGGATACCCATCAATTGGAGAGTGGCTGAATAAATTATGGTGTATGAATGTTATGGAATATTATTGCTCTGTAAGAAACGACCAGCAGGACGATTTCAGAGAGGCCTGGAGGGACTTGCATGAACTGATGCTGAGTGAAACGAGCAGAACCAGGAGATCATCATACACAGCAACAACAGTATTACATGATGATCAATTCTGATGGACATGGCTCTCTGCAACAAAGAATTGTCTCAAACCAGTTCCAATTGTTCACTGAAGAAAACCATATACACCCAGAGAGAGGGAAATGAAATATGGACCACAACGTAACATTTTCATGATCTCTATTGACATTTGCTTGCATTGTGTTGCCTTTCTCTGATTCTTTTTTTTTTTCTTGTAGATAGGATTTTTCTTGCATAACTTCTCAAGCATTTCAACATTATTAACATGTAGTGGACTTCCTGCCATTTAGGGGAGGGGAGGGGACTGGGGGTAAAATTTGTAATGGAAAGCTGTGTAAAGATCAATGTTGGGGAACTACCCATATATATGTTAGACAAATAAAAAGCTTTAATAAAAAAAAAACCAGAAAAAATAGCACTTTGAGAGTTTTGCCTTTTCTCCCTCTGAGTCTTTTAAACATCATTTATATGTAACAGAGGCATTTGTAAACATGGTTACATTTCTTTGATTTCCTTCTCAGAGAAAAGTGAACAAGATCTCACAGTAGTCAAGTTGATATGTGTAGGTAGTCAAAAATGATAGTTCTTAGCATTCTTTGCCACCTTTTTTTGCTCCTCTGCCACTATCACTGCAGAAGAAAGACCATAGGCCATCTTGAGTTTGTCTTTCCTTTGTGAGTTTCCCTGGTTTAAAAAAAAAAAAATTATTCCCTAGTACTATCAATGAAAATCATAAAATACTGGGGGCAGCTAGGTGGCGCAGTGTATAGAGCACCAGCCCTGAAGTCAGGAGGACCTGAGGTCAAATATGGTCTCAGACACGGAACAGCTGTGTGACCCTGGGCAAGTTACTTAACCCCAATTGCCTCAGCAAAAAAAAAAAAAAAAAAGAAAAGAAAAGAAAATCATAAAATACTGTATTTCAGTATGTCAGTGGAAAAGTAGATCAAATTTTTAGGTTTGGAGATTTCAGTTGTTCAAGAAAATGAATTATTGACCATTGCTTACAAACAAGAAAAGAAAGGTCCACCTGTTCTATTCTCAGAAAAATGCTATCTAGAAAAGATATTAGGAATCATCTGGTCCAACTTTCTGACTTTAAAGGAAAGAATGTAACACAATGTAATGGAAATGATACTCAAATCTAGTTCTTCTGACTGCAAGTACAATATTCTATTCAATAAATCAATGAGTAAATCATATTTATATAATACTTTTTATTTGAAACTTATTAAAAGTTTTCTTCATATCAACCCTGCACATGTAGACAGAAAGTACCTTAAAAAGGTTGTGTGGCTTACTCAGGGGTTGCACAAATGGTGTCAGGGGCAGAATACAAACCCAAATGTCTGAACTCCAAAATCCAGTGCACTTATGACTTCCTATCTCTATCTTCCATACAACATATTGAAAATTCAGTAACTTTTTCATTCATTCATTCTCCTTTTTTCATATTTTCATTCATTTATTTATTCAACATTTTTAAGAGCTTAGGTAGCACAGTGGTCTAAGCCTAAAATCAGGAAGATCTAAGTTTCAATTCAACCTCTGACATTTATTAGTGATCATGGGTAAGTTGTGTAACCTCTGTTTGCCTCAGTTTCCTCATCAGTAAAATGGGAATAATAATAGAATATAGAATCCTAGGGTTATTGTGAGGATCAAATGAAATAATTGTTTTTTCCTTATCCATTTTCAAGATGGGTATCAGACTTGATTTATACCTCTCTATCCTATCAAATACTGCCGATCTAAAGATATGAATCTTGTTGAGAACAAAAGTCATTTCCCTAGTTGCTAAGCCTTTGCTTACATTTGACAGTTAACTCCTACCAAATGCTGGTTACACACATACACACACACACCACAAAATCTTCATCACAAATAGCAAACAGCAAGCAAATTCATTTTCCCAAATAAAACAACAAATAGAATTTGGAGAAGTTCTAAGACAAAAATATATCAAAAACACACAAAACTGAATGCATAAGAGAGGCCCATCTCCCTCAAAAGTAAAATCTCTAGAGAGACAAATTGAAAATCAGAGACATGGGCCAGCTTTTCTTATGTCTGCAGCTTTGAAGTTAAGTCAACAAGCATCTATTAAGCACCTATTATGTGCCAGCTACTGTGCTGAATGCTAGGGATATAGACAAAGGCAAAAATCCTTGCTCTCAAAGAGTTCCACATGTCCTCTAAAGAGTGTGTGAAACCTTTGAGTCTCCCTAGAAGCTCTTAAAAGAACTCTACCCTTATTCAGAAACACAGGATCATCTCTGCATTCTCTGCAGCAATCAGAGCTCACTATCTTTTTTTTTTTTTTAATGGAGTACACATCACAGGGATGACCCAACCCCATACCTCTTGAGTTCTCACACAAGAATGGCATTCATACACTTATTGGGGGAATAGAAGGAAGCCAGTGGTGAAGCATTGATTAATGATACAAGAGAGATCTTGAAGGAGATAAGAAAAGACAGGAACAAGGGCACAGAAAGAGGGATTAATCTTTCTGATGAGTAGGCAGATTTCTCTTGTGACCAAAAGAAAGAGAAAGAAGATGAAACCGCTGAAAAATAATTATGAAGGATAAACAGCTTCAGTCTTCTCAGAACTAGGATTCTTTTCCAGATCCTCTGTCTCTGAATGGAAGACTATTTTCATTGCACCATAAATGGGACTGATATCATACCATTAGATCAAGAGTTCCCAATCTGTGGTCCACAGAAATATTATATTAAGATCCCAGTCAGATAATCTAAGATTCACAGGTGATTGATTATCCTATGAAATGTTCACTATGGAAGTACACTTCCATCTTCTCCAGGCTTCTCAAATCACTGTTATCAAATGTGGGCATGGTCAGATGTAAAACACTCAGTGGGTCGGGTAGACTTGAAAGCATACCAAATTCAAGAAATTGATTTGCATCCCAATTTTTTTCCTCTATCAATCACATTTTACTTTTTTTTCCTATAATATAGACATCTTCAAGCTATACTCATGAAGTTCATGCTCATTATATGTATTTCCCCTAAATATCTAGTATTCCCACTGGAGTTCAGACACAATTTTGTTTGTTGTTTTTCTTTTTTACTAAAAGTTTGTTGATCTGGGGTTTTTTTTAATATCACCCTAATTTCTGAATATATACCATAACCACCCACTTCCCTTGCCCAACAAGCCTTCCTTTTTTAACAAACATTGTTAAAAAAATAGAAAGAAAGAAAGAAAGAAAGAAAGAAAGAAAGAAAGAAAGAAAGA
>JAJPUD010002789.1:222134-280110 GCA_023553655.1 Myrmecobius fasciatus
AGAAAGAAAGAAAGAAAGAAAGAAAGAAAGAAAGAAAGAAAGAAAGAAAGAAAGAAAGAAAGAAAGAAAGAAAAACAAGCCATTTTCTAAGACTAACGTCATCTGAGTCAACAGTATAATATTCTATACATGTATTTTTCCTCCCTTGTAAAGAGACCTCTTTTCCAGGGCCAAGATTGGTTATCAGTTACCCACCAACTAGAATTTCAAAGTACTTTGAAGTACTGAAGCCAGGCCCCTTCCCTCATCACTTCCCTAGAATCAGAGATATTCACGTCAATGAGATGCGAAGAAAATGGCATACTATGGTACAGTGTGATGGGAGATCACATGGTGTAGTTTTACACTGAAAAAGAAGTCAACAAACCCTCTAAAGCTTTCATCTAAGCTTTAGGAAACACACAATAGAACATCTATTTGAATCATTCTCAAGACAATGTTCTTAAATCCAAAGAAAACTACCGATTGACCCCAGGATGACTCCTTTTACTTAAGCTCTCATCTAACCAAAGGCAGAATTAAAACTTAAAAGGTAGAGAAGATAGGACAGATTCTCTCCCTTTCAAATGAATCCCTAGCTAGATTGATCATATCTTTGAACTAGCTATTTTCAAAACTGGACCTCTATCAGAGTGCAGCATTAAGTCTTTCCACAACCTCCCCATATGGGCCAATGTAGCATTGTCACAGATTGCTATGATAATTCTACTTAACTATTATCTCTTAAAAAAGAACTCCCTATGGTTCCAACCTAATGGGCTTCCAGCTCCAAGCATATCTATGACTAATGAATGATCAACTGCACTGTTATATTCGGAACACAGATCTTGAGCTCTGGGAGTGGAGGTTGGAGAAGGAGAGAAGGGCAGCTAAGTAGTGCAATGGAAAGGTATATGGGGCACTCAGGAAGAAATAAGACCTCTGATGTGAGAGTTTACTGAGCCCTGCTCATCTATCTTTGCTGTCCACCTGTTACCCAGCTCTCATTTACACCTCCAAAAAGCTTTAGCTTGAACAGGAGCCATACCCCACTGAAAATGTCTTGGCACATACACTAAACTGGGTTAAGGGTAACCAACAGGTCTCAAACCTCTCACTGAGTTAGAGAATGTCTACCTTCAAGCATGTGAAAAATTACCCCTTCCTGACCAAATAGATGAAAACAATTTGTTTCAACAGCTATATCAATAGCCAACATCAAAGATACCAAGATCATTGACTGCACCATTGACCATCACCAATTGTCTTGACTTTTGTCTTGCCACTGGATTTTTATGACTCTGGAAGAGAGAGTGTGGCTGATGACTTTGTGAAACTAGGTTTCACTTAAATCCAATTCACATGCAAGCCAAGACAGCCCATTATATCATTGGTCCTCTTCAAAAATAAAGAACAAACAAGGACAGAGTACTGGACTTGTATTTAAGACAGACCTGAATTTAAATCCAGTCTCAGATAGTTGTATGACTCTGGACATGTCACTTAACCACTGTCTTCCTCAGCTCCCCCATTTATAAAGTAGGAATAATAATATTACCTACTCCCAAGGTAAAGATAATATTTATCAAGCACTTTGCAAAGTTTAAGTGCTATGCAAATACTAGCTTAACAGCTATTGAGTGTTATCATTATTGGTTCAAATCCTGCCTCTAATATTTACTAATGTCATGATCCCAAAGGGCAAGATCCCCTCATTTATAAAATAATAATGGTATCTAATAGGATTGTTATGAGGATAAGAAGAAATAATATATGTAAAGCTCTTTGCAAATCTTGTTATTGTTGTTGTTGTTTAGTCCTTTGGAGCATGTCTGATTCTTTGAGATCCTATTAGGAGTTTTCTTGGCAAAGATACTGTCGCGGTTTACAAATCTTAGAACCCTTATATAAGTGCTGATTATCATCATCATCATTATCCTTATCATTTACCTCTCTCAACTTCTGTTTCCTAATGTGAAAAATAGCAAAAATAATATATAGTGTCTTCTTGGGGAAGCAACTTTGGTATTATAGAGCACTGACCTGAGAGTCAGAAAAACCTGCAATTAAATCTTCCCTTTGTCACATATTGGCATTTTGACCAGAGGCAAGTCATTTAAATTCTCAGAATTCCCATATAATTCTTTAAGACTAGTTTTGAAATTTCAGAGAAGGTGGTGATGTGTACTAGTCAATGAAATTCCTTACTGGGTACTTCCTACATAGATAAAAGCAATGATCAGGTTAATAATAATAATAATAATACTATCCTCTCAATGTGATTGGGCGACTTCTGAGATAGTATGCAGAGGGCTTTGTAAACTTAAAAGTACATAAACTAATATTATCAATGTGACCTGGGGCAAGTGAATTATCTTCTTTAATTTTTTCTTCTGTAAAACAAAAGTTTAGGATAAAGGGTCTCTAAAATTTCTTCTGACTCTAACTCCTATGTTCCATCCTTAAAAACTGTTAAAAGACTGGATCTGGGAGATACCTTCTATTTCCCCTGTTTTTCTGAATGGGCACAGAAAAGTCACAGGCAGATATACTTAACCTAAGCTGAATGGGACTTTGTCCCCAAACATCAACATGGGAAAAAGGAGTGTACTTTAACCAACTAAAGAAATGCTATCCTAACACAGTCACCAATCCCTGTCCCTATAACTAGCCTAATAGTACTCCACCAGTCTCTGTTTTTCTACCTGGGTAACCCATTAGCCAGACATGCCTTATTCCCCAATCATTATAGGGATAAAGGCTCTACCATGATTGTACTCATAAGACCACCTACTCCCTCCCTCCCATTTTGTCCCAGGTTAAAAAAATTTTTTTTTCATCTATCACTTGTCACAAAAGGCAAGAACAAAACATGTTTTATGATTTTAGAGACAATTTCAAACCTGGGTGCAATTTTGAAATAGACCTTTTACTTCCTCAATTTAGAGAGCATTTAGTAAAAAATTTTAAAAAATGGCCACTACCAAGGCAAATTGATGACAACACTTATTTTGCAATTTATTGTCTTCAAGAGTTGGGGGGGGGAGGAAGTGGTGTAGTGGATACAGCACTAGTGAGTGCGAGAGGCAGGAATCTGAGTTCAAACCTTGTTTCAGATACTAGCTGTGTGACCCCAATTGCTATACACACACACACACACACACACACACACACACACACACACACACACAAGTTACATGGGGAACTGAATTGTTCATTGACTTGTCTCTGGTGACAAAGTTAGTATGTGTCAAGAGAAACAATCTGCACCCAAGCCTTCCTAACACTGAGGCCAGCTTCCTCTCCATAATGTCATACTGCTTCTCATTGTGCACACCGTAGATGCTTAATAAATGGTTTTTGTTTTTTTTTAAACTATATCTGATTTTAGAATCACAACTGCGAAGGTAAAAGCTTCTACCTTCTTCCTGATTGAAGGGAAATACTTCAAATAAAGTTGTTTAGAATTGGAACTGTTGAATAGATGCTAAACTCTGTCATTGATCTCTGAGATTAGACATGAATTGCCTAATTAGTATATTAAGTGCTCATTACTAGTCAGAGTGTGAGGACCTGAAAGATTAGAACTCCCTTGCAACTTTAAAGAGGACAGTTAAGTGACTCATTACCTGAGATTACATCAGGCGTTTGCTAGGGGAAGTCTGAAGAGTATACTAATAAGCTCTACTCTTTAATGAGTAAAGTTTTGTTTCATTACTCACAAGAGTGTTGAGAGGATCAAATGAGAAAATATTCATATGCAAAGTGCTTTATAAACCATAAAACTCTATATAAATGTAACATTATTTTTTCAACTATATAGCAACACGTGCTCATAAGTGTTGCTATAGGAAAACCTTAGCTATACCAAACTTTTGGGAGATAGATCATTCTGGATAGCTGAGTTTTACTTGGAGTTGAGGGATTAATTCTTCACATACCCATTTGAAAAAAAAAAAAAAACTCTTTGAATGAAAATCTTTTAAAAATGTATTAAAGTGAAGATGTTTGATAACCCTAAGAAGATAAAATAGTAGAGGAGGTGCTGTCTATTCAATAAGAACTGCTAGGAAAATTGGAAAGCAATTTGGCAGAAATTAGGTTTAGACTCAATTTTTATACCACACAGCACAATGAATACAGAAATTGTACTGGCTCGTTGCCAAATAAAATGTTTCAGCTGATGGGATAATGCACTCCTGGGCTGAGGCAAGAAGTTCTCTCAGTTATTTCATTGGTTTCTCATCAGACTCAACTGTTGCTGTTACTGGATCCAGTTGCCAGTTAAACTTCTGGTTTTGATAGTTCTCCCAGCCTCATTAGTCTCCTGGAGAGTCCCCTCTCAAAATACTTAATCTCCTAAAATTAGGAAAGAATAAACCATGTATCCATAGACATGTGGTAGCCAGGTGGGAGACAGATTAGGTGTTTTCCTCTCTCTTTACCTAGTAGATCACTGCACTTTTTCCCTCCCTCCCACTAAGAAGGAAAAGGGGAAAAGGACTGGGGGAGAAGTATATTGATCCTTTTGTAGGTGAACTTAATTTTGGTTCCAAGCCTCTTGAATCATCAGTTCTTCCAGTTCCTAAGTCAATTTAAAGGCTTTTAATTACCATATAGTATTACTCATAGCCAACATTGGCTTTCAAAGTTTCACATTTTAGAAGATCTAATGGTCTACACATATTTCAACGACTGGGACCTCATTGACCAATCCCCACTATTATCACAGGATCATATGCTAGAGTTGGAAAGGATCTCAAAAATTATCTAGAATAATCTTTCTATTTCAAAGAGGAAACTAAGAATCAGAGGGATGAAGTGACTTTTCCAGAGTCAGTAAGTGGCCAAGCCAAGATTCAAATGCAGATTCTTTATCTCCAAGGACAAGCAGAAAAATTCAGTGTCCTCCTCATGATGCCATGCTGTTTCCTCTCACTGATAGCCAGCTCCAGGGATCCAGCACACACACATGCACACACACACACACACACACACACACACACACACACATACCCCTCACTTACTAATTAGCTCATTCCTTCATAGACTCGTAAGAAAAATTCCTTGACTTATCATGCAGGAACAGGTCACCTTATAAACCTAATTTTGTTTATTTTCTTGCTTATTTATTTTTCATACTTTCCCAATAAATGTGATACTCTGAGTCCTCATTGCAGAGTGGGCATAAGCCTTGGTTCTTGTATCTATCTTATTTGCACACAGTTGCTTGCATCTTCTCTCCCCAAATAGATTATGAGCTCCTTGAAAGGAGAAACTGTCTTTTGCTTTTCTTTGTGTAATTGGGTTTACTCAAAACATGCCCAAATCTCTTGCATCTAGAAACTGAGGATAAATGAAACATAAAAAAAGCAAGCAACCTTAGGCTCATCTCGCAGGGCCACAAGGTAATAAGAAAGAAGAGGGAAGGCATCTCTCCTTCCTGGTTCACTTCATGGCACCCATACTATGGCTGAACAGTGTATAATCTTTGCCTTCTAGACATAGCAAGAAAGCATGCAGCTGTCCCAGTGTTGCAGTTTTTTAAGGGGCAGTGGTTCCCTCTATACAATTAGTCAAAAAAGTTTACTCCCACTTTTATAATAGGAGAATGCAGAACGTAGGGTGCCTCTCCGTGTTAGACAACTTGGATATGCTCCAAGCAAGCCCCAATATGTCTGATTCCAACTTTTAACATGCTGCCTGACACATAGTAAGCACTTAATAAATATTTATTGATTGAATGGAATATGAGTTCTGCAAGGTCCTCAAAGCTAGAAAGGTTTCAAGTAAAAACGATGGGCAGTGAGTCATCTGAGGACCAGTCTACCTAAATTTGGAAAGACAATAGACTCCCAAGTGATGATCTGTTTTAGCCACACCTAATAATATCTAATATGTATGAAGTAGTTTAAGGTCTGTAAATTATTTAATATATTTGACCTCATTTGATCCTCTCAATATGACTATTAGGTAGGTGTTATTATCATCCCCATTTTGCAGATGAAGAAAAAAGTTGACAAATATCAAGTGCCTTTCCCAGGATCACATAGGAAATGTCTGGGATAGATTATAACTGAGGGTCTTCCTATCTCCAAGTCTAATATTCTATTCACTATGTTACTAAGGGGTAACAATATGTACCAATGGAGAAAGCATCTGTGTCATTATAAGTACAGATGTTTTGAAGCTTTTTCACACTTCCTTCATTGGAAATTTCCAAAATTCAGTCTGTCACTAAGAAATTTAACAGTTCAGGAAAGAACTGAGAATGGCAGGTTCATCTAGTGCCATTCTCAAGTTATCTTTTATTTTCTATAGCTCTCAGTCCATAGATAATAAGATGGTAAAGTAATTGAGCTCAATGACTAAAACATTTAGCAAGCATTTAGTGAGTGAGTCAGTAAAAAATTTATGAAGACCCTACTGTGTGCTAGGTACTGTGCATTGTAGAAAAAGACAGCCCCTGTTCTCACAGAGCTCTCAAGTGAATGGGGGAAACACTTTGTAAACAACTATGTACAAAAATGCTACAGACAGGATAAAAAGGAGATAGTCACCAAAGACAAGACAGATTGGTTCTTGTCAGAGCAAGGGTGCTGAGGCCTTAGAGTCTGTGTACATCGTTCCTCCACATCCATGGAAATATAATGGAAAACTATTCTGCCATTCATCTCTTTTCTGACCCTCATACTTTCCATAAGAAATCAAGAGTTGACTACAATATACTCGGGGTAAGAATAATACATTTCCACAAAAGCCATATAGTCAGATAAATACAGCAGAATTGGACAATAAACACAATGCATCCTGAGGGCTTCCCTGAGACACTTATGCCTTCTGAGCCTTGGGGAGAACAGCTGATGAAAGATAGAAACTGATTACTTTAGCACTTCTTCCTAGGCCCTCAGTGCCTTAAGGGAAAAAGAGAAAACAAATCTATATGGAATTGTTCAACCTGGCATGGTCTAATAGAAAGAGTACTGGATTTGTAATTGAAGGACCTATGTGCAAATCCTACCTCTACTACTTACAACCTATCTGTTCCTCAGTTTCCTCATTTGTAAAAATGAAGGGGTTAGACAAGATGACCTCTGGGATGGCTTCCAGTGCTGAATCTCTAATCCTGATGGGAAATAGTGACCACATTGAAAGACCATAGGCAGAGACCAGAGGAAGCTGTCAGCATGTCCAGGAAGCCCAGATCCAGCAATGAAGAGCTGGGCATGTCCCAGTTGGGTGGGGGTATACCTCTGTCCTATAGTCGTGATGTACCAGAGGAATGAGAGCATTCATGGTACTAAGGTGATCTCTCTTTGTGTGTCTGGCCCTATTAGCTACTTACCTAGAAATGGGGATATCTGTGCCTAAGAAAACCACTGAGGATTGGAAATGGACAACCTCAAAGATTCTGAATTAGTCTTCTGTCTTAAATTTTACTTGTACCAGGTTACAGGACTTTGGTAATTCAAGACTTCTGGTAATTCTAAAAATTAGAATTTTTAATTTTCTAACATCCCCTATTAGAGATGATTAAATTTTTGATCAAAGAAAGATTTCAATATGTTTACCCAAGACCAGTTGTCAGATATTACTACTCTATCCCCTTAATCTTTAGTCACTTTAGTCTATTATCCCATCAGTCTTAAAGGGATGAATCCAGGGAGAGCTGATTTATCAAAGCACATAATTCTGTAAGTCTGAGTAATTCCATTCTCAATCCCTTTTCCTTGTAGAAGTATCCTTTCTATGATAACCCCTTCTCTTCTTTCCTGAGATGAGGAACTATGTGAGCAGAATACTACAGGCAATGTCAGATTTTGAGGATCCTAAATTTTCTCTCTTTCTTTTTTCTTTGTTAACCTTTTTTGATTAATTCTCTTAATATTCTTGACTTTTTGCTCTTCCAGACTCTATAAAATGACCTTTTTTTGTAGTTTGGTATAATACTGAATAAGTAAATTAAGGAAGATAGAATTGTCATTTTCATTATAGTAAGTCTTTTTGTATCATGCCCCCCCCTCCACCACCATTCTTCACCCACTTCCACTCCCTCATGCATACACACACACACACACACACACACACACACACACACACACACACACACTGACAGTGTGGTGAAGCTTACAGACCCTTATCAGAATGTTTTTAAATGATTGAAAGAAATGAGAAATTTCAATTAAATGTTAATGAAAATAAAAATACATTTTTTTCCCATCCAAGTTCATGGAACCCCAGATTTAGAATCTTTGTGGTAAGAGATTCAGAAGTGAAAGAAGGAGGAAATGGGAAATATAAGTAATTTTTAAAATAAATAAGTGCTTATGTTTAACAATTTTTAAAAATTTGAGTTTCAGTTTCTCTCCTCCCACTCATTGAGAAGACAATTAATGTGATATCAATTATACATGTGAAATCATATAAAACATATTTCCATATTAGTTATGTTAAAAAAAAGCAAGAAAAATAACGTTAAAAGTACACTTCAGTCTGCACTTAGACTACATCAGTTCTTTCTCTGAAGATTGACAGCATTTCTTTATCATGGGTCTTTCAGAATTGTCTGGGATTATTGTCTTGATCACAGTAGCTAAGTCTTTCACAATAGATCATTATTACAATATTGCTGTTACCATCTAGAATGTTCTCCTGGTTCTGCCCACTTCATTTTGCATCAGTTCATGTAAGTCTTCCCAGGTTTTTCTGAAATCATCCTGCTCATTAAACATAAGCAATATTAAAGCAAAACATAACAGTATTTTTTTTTTTGGTAAATGCCTTCTCTTGATCTCTAGAAGATCAGTTTTCTGGTATTTGAGAACCTAACATATTACATGTATAGGAATTCAGATATCAGGTTGGATTCCTTCAATCTTGACCTGATTAGGAGAACTAGAACCTTCTTACTCAGACAACCCATGATTTAGGGTAACCCAACTAAGTTAGATCAGCTGTATGGTTCAGGGGATAGGTACTGGGCCAGGGGTCAGAAAGTTCTGGTCTAAGATACTTAATAACTGTATGACCCTGGGCAAGTCACTTAACCTTGATTGCCTCAGTTTCTTCATCTGTAAAGTGAGCTGGAGAAGAAAATGACAAATTGTTGTAGCCATCTTTTAAGAGCTCGCCTTGTATGAGCCCTTTGACCACAGAGACAAGATGAATGAGGCAGGGAAACTCATAGGGTATGAAAAGAACTCCAGTTCATTATGCTGCACAGCCTTGTTGATATACAGTTTTGCAAGCATGATCAGCACGTGAACAGTAGGCAATCCCCAATCACCATTCAGAGAAGCAGCTCGTGGGCATTGTGTTTGCATGGTATCTGCCAATGGGAGGAGAGCCGACCCAGCCACGTCAGCAACCCGCTCACAGGCAAGAGGCCCTGTCAAGGCATCCCTGCTCACAAGCAACTAGCTGTGATCCTCAGGCTCAACCCATTCCCATGCTGAGCATCAGTGCTCCTTGCTCAACAGGGGGGTTTCTGCAACATGGCAGAAAACTTATTGTGCACCACAGGTCAAGGTGGCCTCTGGACTCCCTCTCAGCAGGGTCCCATACCCTAGCAATTCCCTCTTTTTGTCTTTTAGATAAAAAGTTTCTTGAGCTGTAACTTCTGAAAAGATGGTGGAGAAAGATCTATAAAGACATCCTATGATCAATTCTGATGGGCATGGTTCTCTTCAACAATGATGTGATTCAAACCAGTTCCTATTGTTCAGTGATGAAGATAGTCACATACATCCAGAGAGAGGCCTGTGGGAACTGAGTGTGGATCACAACACAGCATTTTAACACTTTCTGTGAATACTTCCATGCATTTTGTTTTCCTTCTTAGGTTGTTTTTTTTTTTTTCTTCTCTCTTTCTAGATCTGATGTTTCTTGTGCAGTAAGATAACTGTATAGATATGTATACATATATTGGATTTGTCATATAATTTATCATATTCAGCATGTATTAGATTACTTGTCATCTAGGGGTGGGAGGTGGGGGGAAGGAGGGGAAAAGCTTGGAACAAAAAAAAGTTTTGCAAAGATCAATATAGAAAAATCACTCATATGTTTTGTAAATAAAAAGCTTTTAATAAAAAAAAAGAGAGAAAAAAAAGACATCCTAATATTACAGGGTAACAACAAAGCAATAGCAACATCACAGCACACAGGGCAATCCATGATTCTAATTTTAACCACCATGAAGAGGTATTGTCAAACCAAGGTTTGATTTTTTTTTTAACAATTTTATCTGGATTCAAATTTTTTATGAGAAGCTTTCTTTATGTCAGATATTAGTTTATATAAACTTTCTATGTCATCTTCAATTATGTTATTGAGAAATAAATCATTCAAATGACTCGATACTGTCCCAATCATAATCTTGTCCTGTATGATTATACAGCAAAAGGGACCTATGTATATCTGTAGTCACATTGTAATTGGGTCTAGTTTGAAAAACTCTATTTCTGCTCCTGTTTCCAATGATACTTCTCTTAAATCTTTTACCATCTGATACAATTGTTCATCTATCTTCGCTTGTTGTGCAAAACCTAAGGAAGACATTCTTAGTCTAGTTCCTCTATATATTTAGCTTGTACTGTACTGTTTTGTACATTAGATATGGACATTGCAAGAGAGACTGATGAAACTATAAGTGAAACCAACATAGTGATACTTAATATGACACAGCTGATACATCTCTTCTCTAATGGGACTAAGGTCTGTTTCCTTCTTCTCTATTTTGGTATTGAACATAGGATCAGCCTTAGTATGATACCATTTCTCACTTTTTACAGGAAGCATTGATACATGAGCAGTAACAGTCTGATTTACAATTTCAGTGTCCAAGCAATCACTAACAATTCCAACAAGTAACATTGTAAAAATCTAATGTTTCTTTGGTAACAGTTTCTGAATCTCCCCACATGAACACATATTTCCCTCCCAGACAGGTTTTGGTATAGAATTAGTGTTTAATTCTTGTGCCATTTGTCCAAGAGCCAGGGCTCAAGATGTTTCCCATGTGCCAAACTGCTGACCCACTTCTTGAGGGACAAGAATGTGTCCCATGAAGACCTGTGCTTTATAAGGGGCCAACCTGATGACCCATTATGTAGACAAACTGCTGCAACCTGTCTCTATGACAGGGCGTCCCCTGCATGCCCAGCATGTGTGTCCAATGATACCCCATTCCCCATGAGACAATCCTAGGACATGGTGGGTCCATGGCCCACCTTTTGGCCTCTGTTGCCAATCCTGATTGTATGTAACACAAACCCATATATATATATATATATATATATATATATAGAGAGAGAGAGAGAGAGAGAGAGAGAGAGAGAGAGAGAGAGAGAGAGAGAGAGAGAGAGCATTTTGTTATTGGTCTTGGAGGCACATCTACTTCTTCTTTTGGATGGTTGCCTCTTCTTCCTTCTTTTCTTCTTTTGCTTTATGGACAACTCTGAGATGTCTGGTGGGGATCCACTACTGAAGGTTTACTCCTGTGGAGATACAAGCTTATCCTGGCCTCCACATTAGAGCCCTAAAGGGTCTCTCCCATCCTTCAGGACCCTTTTTCATTACCATGGTTTCATTTTTAGGGTGCCTTTTTAATGAAGATGGGGTGTTCATCAAAGAGTATTTCATAGCTGGATTTAAATCATTTGAATCTAATTTTTTGGTAATTCATTATGTATACTATTTTATCTATATCTTTCTTAATGACCCTACTTTCATCTCCCTCTTTTTATTTTTTAATAAATCTCTTACAGGGGAGTTCCATGGGCTGTTTGTTTTTTCATTCTAATTGTTGTTGTACTAAAGTGGCTGTTTTTTCTTTGGTCAGGGGCCATTGCTCCACCCATACCAGTGTGTCTGTAGTCCAAGTCATTTTTGGAGTGGTAGAAGCTGCAGCAGCAATGACCCTTCCTAAAATTCTGTGGGGATTTTCATCCCTAATTGGTGTAAAACATCTCCACTCCATAAGTTAATATGTAAGCCATCTATTATTGAGGGAAAAATAGTTTCTGTCTTTCCATCTTTTTGCCAATTTACTGGTTCAATGGACATCAAAGTTTCCTTACTGCCTGCTACTCCGGGCATTAAGTTGTTAAAAGTATAAGTTGATGTTTGCTCCTGGAGCAACTTGAGCAGCAGTCAACCAAATCTGTTCTAAAAATTCTGTCATCCATATTGCCCTCTTAAGTTTTACATTAGAAGAACCTTTGAAAGGCTGTAGATCCGAATGGGCTGAGAGTGGTAGAGGAGGGGGAGGCCATTTATTATCTATCTCCTCAAACTCAGGAAAGGGACATCTATTGCTAAGAGACATGGCTGTCTATGCTCCAACTGTAAATTTCCTGATACCTTTTTCTGGTTCTGATTTCAGACTTTGTTTAAAATGCCTTTTTTTTTAGTGTGTGTGTGTGTGTGTATGTGTGTGTGTGTGTATTTCTCCTGTGCATTGCTTACCATAAGGAGTGAGCTGTTTACTGAAAACAATCCATCTCTTACAATTATAATAGCCTTCCTCAGGTAACCATGGAGAAACTTTGTAAGCAATGTCCAGGAATTTCCTAATGTCTCCTAATTGGACTGTGCACTCCTGATCTTTGATATATTTATATACAATCCTTTCCTGTCTAAAGGGAGGAGGGTGCCTATTTTCTGCCCCATTAGGTTACTTAATCGCTTTCCTAGTCTGGAAACAGTGCAGTTCGGCGGGCTCTCCCTCTGGAGTCCTCTTAGAGGTTGTCTTGACCATGTAGCAGTGCTTGACCTCAAAGTGGTGGCTCTGGCACCGTTCCAGGTCCCTGTCCCTGTCCCTCGGGTGCCAGTTGTTGTAGCCATCTTTTAAGACCTCACCTTGTATGAGCCCTTTAATCTCAGAGGCGAAATGAACGAGGCAGGGGAACTCATAGGGTGTGAAAAGAGCTCCAGTTTATTATGCTGCACAGCCTTGTTGATATACAGTGATATACACGCATGATCAGCACGTGAACAGTAGACAATCCCCAATCACCATTCAGAGAAGCAGCTCGTGGGCATTGTGTTTGCATGGTATCTGCCAATGGGAGGAGAGCCAACCCAGACATGTCAGCAACCCGCTTACAGGCAAGAGGCCCTGTCAAGGCATCCCTGCTCACAAGCAACTAGCTATGACCCTCAGGCTCAACCCATTCCCATGCAGTGCATCAGTGCTCCTTGCTCAACAAGGGTGTTTCTACAACATGGCAGAAAACCTATTGTGCACCACAGGTCAAGGTGGCCTCTGTACTCCCTCTCAGCAGGGTCCCATACTCTAGCAACAAATCATTCTAATATCTTTGCAAAATGAGGTCAAAAAGAATCAGACGTGATTGAATCAACTGAATAAAAATAACCTTGTCCAACCACATCATGTAGCCATAGTTCCTAAATATGCAAACACAGATACTGTGCAAGGGAACCATCATTGAACTTACTAGATAAGAGCCCATGATCTGCTGGGTAGAACTCATTAGATAAGAATTTAGGGGCTGTTGAAGGGACAGGACAAACAATGTGTGGTCATCTCTCCTTTACTTGAAACTTGCCCCCACAATTTTTGCTTTTTTCAGTTCTAGATCATCTTTCTCACTATTGGGCTGCTCCTTACTCCTTAGACTAGAGATGAGAAGGGAAAAGGGAAGTAGGTGAAAAGTAAATCAGGTCATTTTGCTTCTGCAAAATAAACTCAGGAATACAATTCATGAGGAAGATTCAACCTAATGTCCAAGAATAAGGTCTAGGAATCTTTGTGGTTTCTATTATACATGTTACTGTTTTATTCACTTATCAGAGAGTTCAAAAAATATGTGAGAAGAGTAAAATGTTGTGATGTAGTGAAAATTGATGGATTAAAAGAACTGAGTTCAAAACTTGGCTTTACCACTCCTTGCCTATGAATTCTTAAGAAAGTCATTGTTCTGTGACTCAGTTTCCTTATAAAAAGAGAGGGTTGGAATTAATGATATTATAATAATGATAATGACAGGTAGCATTTATATAGAGCTTACTATGTGCCAGCACTGTGCTTAGCACTTTCCAAATACTACCTCATTTGATCCTCACAACCCTGCAAGGTTGGTGCTACCATTGTCCCAATTTTATAGCTGAGAAAACTGAAGCAAACAGATTACGTGACTAGCCCAAAGTTATGCCATCAGTAAGTCTCAGAGGGGTTTGAACTCAGTTCTTCCTGACTCCAGGCCCAGAGTTCTATCTACTGCATAACCTCACTCCCTCCTTAAAGAAATTTCCTTCCCTAAATTCTTACATTCATGATTTGGAAGTTATTCTCTCAGTACCACCTCAGAGATCTATTTTTGGCCCTGTAATACTCACCATTTTAATTAGTGTCATGAAAAGCAGGGGTGTTATACAGATGGCACAAAGAGGATAGCAATAGCTAAGGATTTCAGTAAGCTAGAGCATTCTACCAAATCTAATAAAATTATAATTCATGAGAACATATGTAAAATTTTACAATTGGAAATGCCAACTAAAGCATCTCTAAGGTTCTACTTCACACCCCATCAGATTGATAAAGGTGACAAAAGAGGAAAAGGTCAAATGTTGGGGGTAAGTAGGGTGAGGAAATAAAAGGCTTGCTAATTGAAAAATTAATAAAGTGAAATTTTAAGAAATTACAGTTGAATTCAAATAATTAATTTTAAAAATATAAGATAAGAGCATCATGCCTAGAAAATAATTGTATGAAAAAGATCAAGGGGTCTTAGAGGTCTACAAGATCAAGATGAGTCAATAGTGTTGCAATGGTGAACATTTAGAGATACAAAGGATCCAAAAATATGGGAATTCACTCATTCTGCTCTAGTTTACGCTGGTCAGACCTTATCTGATTATATTGTGCTTAATTCTGGACATCACCTTTTAGGAAGGACACTGAAAACCTGGAGCACCCCCTGAGGAAAGTAACCAGAATGGGAAAGGACTGAGGATCTTATCTTTCAATGATGAAGTGAAGAACTATGAGATGATTAGAATGGAGAAGAGATAAAAGCATGATAACTGTTTTCAAGTACAGTCATGTAAAAGAAAGGCTTCTCTTTGGCCATAGAAGATAAACGAAGAGCAAAATCAGTAAACCTATTTTGGTTTTATGAAAATCAGCTTTTTCACTAACTAGAGCTATCTAAGCTTAGAAGGGAAAAGAAAATAACTATTTATACAGTACCTACTCTGTATTAGGCACTGTGCTAAGTGCTTTACTATTTATCTCATTTGATCCTCACAACTCTTAAAGGAAGGTGCTATTATTATCCCCATTTTATAACTGAGGAAACTGGGATAAACAAAGACTAAGTGATTTTGTCAGTCACTCAGCTAGTAAATGTCTGAGGCTGGATTTGAACTCAGGAAAAATGTCTTCCTTTCTTGAGGCCCAGTGTTCTATCAACAGTACCATCTGGTTTCCCCTTCAGTGGTGATTTTAAATGAACATTGTATAACCATTTTTTAGTGATATTACAGAAGGCTTTTTGGGGGGAGAGGTCAGTTACTGATTAAACTAGCTTGTCTCAGAGGTCCCTACCAATTCTTTTATAATATGATGCAATATGCAAGCTACTCCATTCAGTCCTGGAAGATGTTTTGTAAAAGATGAGTTCCAAGGCTTTAGAAAACACCTTCAGGGACTACCAAAATGGCAAAAGAACAGTTTTTACTAAACCACCTTGCAGTCTTTGTCTCTTCACTTTCATGTGACATTTTAATAATTTTTTAATGTCTTTGTTTTTACATCACTATAGATGTAAAAGAGATCCTCCAGGATCTCTTCTTGTTCCCCTCCCCAAGAAACATTAAAAATAACAGATATCTTTTTTTTTTTTTTTTTGCTTTGGCAATTGGGGTTAAGTGACTTGCCCAGGATTACACAGCTAGGGAATGTTAAGTGTCTGAGACCAAATTTGAACTCAGGTCCTCCTGACTTCAGGGCTGGTGCTCTATCCACTACGCCACCTAGCTGCCCCAACAAATAGTATCTTTAAAGACAAAAAAAGAAACACTGAAAAGGGAGGAGGAATAACCAAAACTGATTAATACATCCAAAAAAATTCCAAAAATATGTCCCATATGCAACACTTGTGTAAGGTTGCATAACACCTCTGCAAAGAGGTAGGATAGGAGTATCTACTCATATCTTTTCTTTTTTGAGCCACACATGTTCACTATAGCTTTACATATTCATTTTTGATTTGTATGTGTGATTGCTTTTTTTCCATTTATGTTATTACATTTGCTGTGTATATTGTATTTCTTAACTCTGCTTACATCATTCTGTATAAGCTCATGTAGATCTTTCCAGGCTTTTCTGTGTTCATCTCAATCATCATTTCTTATAGCATAATAATAGTCTACTGCATTCATCTACCACAGTTTGCTAAGTCATTTACCAATTGATGGGCTTCTACTTTATTTATAATTCTTACCTTCACATAAAGGACTCCTGCAAATATTTTAGTGTATTGAGGAACTTTCTTCTTATCTGTGGCATTCTTGGCAAATAAGCCCAATAAATGAAATATCTGAATGAAAGGATATGAACATTTTAATCATCCCACATGCTTAGAATGGAATTTTATGGAACAAGAGGGAAGGGGAATGGAAAGAAATCTCTTTAAAAACAAGCCCAATATAACACAACAGTGAGATGTAATTTTTGGAAAAGGTAGTACAATGACTACTCTGAGGGATTTAGGATAAAAAATCCTATCCATACCCAGAGAAAGAACTGATTGTATCTGAAAATAGACTGGGGCATTCTCTCTTTCTCTCTCTACGTCTTTCTTTATTTTTAGTTTAATTTTTCTTGAGAGTTTTTATTTTCATTATAGTGGGAGATCTATATATTTTTTTACAACTTGATTTTTAGGGAATTGTTTTGCAT
The DNA here is from genome assembly GCA_023553655.1 of Myrmecobius fasciatus. Classification (NCBI taxonomy): domain Eukaryota; kingdom Metazoa; phylum Chordata; class Mammalia; order Dasyuromorphia; family Myrmecobiidae; genus Myrmecobius; species Myrmecobius fasciatus. Next base: position 239,041 of record JAJPUD010002789.1, read on the forward strand.
AACTTTACATGTGGTTTCTTAATTGTGGGTGGTAATTAGAGAACCTAGAACTCAAAAATCTTAAAAACAAATGTAAAAAAATTGTTTTTAATATGACTGGGGAGAAATTTAATAAATAAATAAATTCAAAAAAAGGAGGAAAAAAAGAAAAAGGTAGGACAGACAATCTTAGGTTACATTTTCCAAAGTATGGTGTCCACATAGGGAGATCTATCTCACTTCACTGTTTCACCTGATCATATATGGAATATTGTTGAGGTTGGGAAAGGGGACCCCAAAAGTTTGGGATCACAGTATCACAACGTGTCTCAAAAGAATTTGCAGGCTTGAACCCATTTCCTTGTCAAGGGGCAAAGTTTACTGTAATTGTAATGCCAATTACAATGGGCTAAATTCCAAGAGAATTCAGCAGAGAAACAGAAACAAAGAGACACATTTATCTAGCTTTCTCTCATTGACATGCTAATTCCATGTCCCAGAGAAGTGGTTTCCAGAATTTGGTTCTCTCTGACCAAATTATCAGTCAGCAATGAATTGAGGAGTGGTCTATTCACTATTGTCTCAGGAGTTTGATCAGTGGGACTATTCTCAAGCCAGAAGCTATCTGACTAAGGAGTGGTCTATTCAGAATCACACAGATTGTCAGAATAATAGCATTTATAGGTTGGGGGAGGGGGTGAGAAAAGCCAGAGGACTTTGGAATCAGATTGCCAGAACAGAAGTCCCCCCCAAAAACATCACTATATTTCCCTAGAAGCTACACTCCTTCAATACCATAACTAATTGTGAGTGTTATACTTTAAAAGAGACATTAATAAATTACAGTGTATCCAGCACAGGATAACCAAAATGGTTAGAGGTTTGGAAGGTATTTTGTTTTTGCTTTTTATAAAAGCTTGTTAAATGAACAAGGAATGTTTTGTACGGAGAAGACTTAAGCAAAACATGAGGCAAATCTTCAAAGAATTGGAGGGAAATATTATTGAAAGAGGAATAAGACTTCTTCCAGATAGTCTGAGAACATGCTACTAGAATCGATGGGCAGAAGTAAAGATGGAAAATTTCTCCTCAATAAAAGGAAAAAACTGCCTATCCAAAAAATTGTCCAACAATGGAATGATCTGCTTCTTGAGAGAATGAATTTCTTATCAGTGGAAGTATTCAGGCAAAGGCTTTATCTGGAATTTCATACAAGGGAAGGAGCCTTTGTGTAAGGAAAGTTATACAAAATAATCACTAGGATTCCTTCCAATTTTGAGATTTTATGAGATGTATTATTAGCAATTATTGTGCCCTCCTATTTTTTGTTTCTTTACCATTTTCCAAAGTGGTCTATAAATATAAACTGGAGAATTTCAATATCCCATGCCTTTTATCCATTCCATTCTAAAGCTGCAAATTTGACAGCCTATGATTTTCAGTTGTTTTTCCATCTTTGAAACTAGGCTATCATCCCATTCACTGTTTATGGGCTTAGGACATGTCCTAAAAAAAAGCTTTTTGCTTTCTTCTCTGGACAATGAGCTAAAACCATCCCCTTTATCTTTTCTTTATCCACAGTCAGAGAGAAAACTATGGAGACAGAATGTGGATCACAACTGTATTTTCATCTTTTTGTTGTTGTTTGCTTGCTTGTTTTTTTGTTCTCATTTTTTCCCCTTTTGATCTGATTTTTCTTGTGCAGCATGATAAATGTGGAAATACATTTAGAAGAATTTCACAGGGTTAATCTATATTGGATTGCTTGCTGTCTAGGGGAGGGAAAAGGTGAAGAGGGAGGGAGAAAAATGTGCAACACAAGGTTTTGCAAGAGTGGATGTTGAAAACTACCTTTGCATGTATTTTGAAAAAGAGAAAGCCATTATTATTATTATGAAGGAGGAGGAAGAGGAGGAGGAGGAGAAAAAGGAAAAGGAAGAAGAGGAGGAGGAGGAGGAAGAGGAGGAGGAAAAGAATATTTTTGGTACCTTGCTTCTAGGGATTTCTTTAAGGAGGTAATTGGGGAATTATTTCATTTTTACTTTGTCTTCTGGTTTAAAAGATCTGAATGTTTTCAATTATTTGAAATATAGTGCCCAAGTTTTTTTTGTCGTAGTTTCAAGTAGTCCAAAGAAAGTCAGTTGTTTTTGTAACCAGATGTCTTATATTTCTTCTATTTTTTCAATCTTTTGATTATGTTTTAATTTTTCTTGCTAACTCATGGAGTCAGTGATTTCTCTTTGTTCTATTCTAGTTTTCAGGCCATCAGTTCTTGTCCAAGTTTATCATTTGCTTTTCTAAAACATTTATTATCTTACCCATTCTTTCCTTCAGAGTTTTTATTATAGTAAAAGAAAAAAATAAACCTCTAGCTTCTTTTCTTCTAGGTGTTGGTATAATTATTACAGAAAATTCATTTTTAAAATTTTGACTTTTTCCCTGTTTATATTTTTTATAGAGTTACTCTTTTTAGGCTAGATTTTGGGCCATCTCTAGATCTACAATAGTTTTTAATATTAGTCAATTTCTTAATTGCTTCACTCATCTTCCCAGCATTAGTTCCAGACTTTCAGCTTTTTGCCAAGGCAGTCTTCTCCACTGCTGCATCAAGTGAGGTGATTAGCCCTTCTTAATCCCCTGGATTCTTATGGTCACCAATGCTCCCTAAGTTTGTGCCCCCTATATTTCTGAGCTTCATAGCCCTCGTTCTGCAGGATCTTCTATGGCATCTCAAGATAGAGTGCTAGGAAACTCAAAAGTCCACAGATACTTGAACCACAGATATTACTAACCATACCACCACAGTCACTGCCTCCTAGTGCCTTCCAAGAGGCCACCATAGGGTTTTCTCTGGAAAGTGCTCTTCTCTTTCTGCTTCTGGACAAAAATCCTTGTAGCATACGTTTCTAATCCATTCTGGTCATACTAAAAAGCTGCCAGTTTGTTTGTCTGAGTTGGTAGAGGCTTTGCTTGCAGTGCCCTTTTGTATTGCCCATAGATTTGTGCCATTCTGGGGAAGAAGTTGGATATTATAGTTTATCATCATATTCCTTGATCATCATTTGATCTAGTAGAAATTTCAGGATTTTAGATAAAGTAGGTATGCAAGGTATTAGTTGTCTACTTCCATTCTGCAGCCAACTTGGTCAGAAATCCTCATATTCTCTGTTTTTCTTGGAGCAACTTTTTTTTACGGTACATTGGAACAACCACTGGAGGGGGAGTCAAGAGCCTATATTATAGTCTTTTTTTATTTTTTTATTTTATTTTATTTTTTTTAAATTTATATTATAGTCTTAACTCCTTCAGTGGGCTATGTCCATTTGGCTTCCTCCTGACATAGGAGCACAATTGAGCTTATCCATTCAAACAACCTTTTCCTGGTTCTCTTCTTCTATCTACCTGGAAAGTTAATCATGTCACTGTGTCTGCCTCAAGTGGTTCATATTAATAGGTTGTCTGAGTGACTATTAGTACAACCACCACAGGCTAAATACAATGAAAACATTCCACATAGCAATTATAAGTTAAACATACCAGATTTCTTCACAGCCTGGTACCACTAATTCATAGAAAAAGCCTAGAAGGAAGAAACAATTGGCAATATCTCCAAGTAAATCAAAGGTAGTAATAATAATTTATATTCATATAATTCCATGTTTATAATGTATTATTGTCTGCTCTTGCACCTCTCTGTTACCCTTCAATTCTTCTGAGTCTGAAATATTCCATAACTTGAAATCATGTAACAATGCTAGAAGAATGTTGGATTGAAAGTTGACACTTTGTTTCAAAAAAATATGTAGAGTCATTAAAATAACTTTGCCATTTCCCAGAATCACTCTAGCCTGCTTCTCTATTATTCCTTTCTGTGCTTAATTCATGATCCATTTGGAGTATCTGTCCATATAGGGACAAACTCTATTGGTTATCCATTCAACTTCAAGTCATGATCTGAACAACATAAACTTCCCCCCCCACCCCATGTGGAAAGTTAAGTCAAATTCTTTATAGATTAACTATGGAGTAAATTTATATTGTCCTGCAATGTTCAGGTTCTTTATGCCATCAGCATTACAATTGAGGAGAGTAAAAAATGCAATAAAAAATGTATGTGCAATAAAAAATAAAGGCTGGCTATATCATGGGAGTGAAGGATAATCACTGGACAAGCCATGTATACTATTGGTATATTTGAAGTGCAAAGAAAAATTAAGAGAGATGCTTAGTATGCATAGTAGATTCCTGGTGGCAAAGTTATGGAGCAGAATTACACAGCACAGGCAGCATACTCATAGGTGAATTAATTGCAATATGCATGGTTGAAGGAAAATCCATGTTGATGAAATCACTGACCTATTCAACTCTTTTAGTCTTTATATAATGATTTAAGATTTCAAGGTAGTTTTCCTGTGCCTCAATAAATGTAGGTTTATTAAGTGCCTACTGTGTGCCAAACTTTGCTAGTCCTGTGTCAAACAATAGAGCTCTTGCCTTCACAGAGTTCACATTCTAAAATAAGAGATATAAGCACAAGATACAAGATATAGTCATTAGAAAACCTGAAAACTAGCATTATGAAGAAAAGGTATGATCAGGCAGGGAAGCCAGGAAAGGCAGGAGGTAGCATTTGATCTGAGTCTTGAGGGAAACCAGAGATTTCAAGAGGCAGAAATGAAGAGGTCATGCATTCCAGACACTGGGAACAGCCAGTACAAAAAGATACAGAAGAAAAAAGTAGCATGCTATGTATGAGAAACCATAAGAAAGGGATTATATCTCCCTTCTAGGTGATAGAAGGAGCTCAGAGGAGTTGGAAAAATTGTCTTTCTTAAAAGCCCCCATTAATGTGCTCCCTTCAAGGATTTATTAATTGGTATCAGCCAAACTTAATTAGTTTTACAAAAAAGTGGTTGCCCACTATTTGGTATATAACATCCCCCCACAAAAGTCTGTAACATGCTCTTCCATATGACATTCGGAGTCCAGAAGAAAATGGACAAAGCCCTTCTCTGGCCAAGAATGGGAGAATAGGAAGAAACTGAGATCTTTGAAACTCTCTTCCTTCCACCAACTCTAAAATTATAGTCTCATTAATGTGACTGAGACTCTCCTGCCAGTCCACTGGCTCCAGCTCCTTATTTCTGTCATCCAGTCTTACTAATCAAGGCTACCAAATCCCTAAGCACAAGGAGTCCTGCTAAGTGATCATTTAAGTTCTCTTGTGGGTCCTTTTATCCTTAGATTAGCATCACCCCCTGCCAGTCCAAATTGTCTCCCAGTTGGCAAAATTCACTTATTCACACAATCAAAGAATGTTTTCCCTTTCAGTGTCTCAGCAGGGGACTAGCTCAAACCCATTTGGAAGGGGATATCCCCAAATGACCAGGAACTTCTGTTTAAACTAGGAAACTACCATAGAGTTGAAAGGAACTTCACCTTGAGAGCAGTTGAAGGTTTCATTTTGGTATTTTATCCCCAGTCCATTGCACATAGTAGGTGCTTAATAAATATGTTGAAATGAATTTTTAGAAGAAAAGAAAAACAGGCCCAAAGACAATAAGTTACTCAAGCATAGTAATAGGTGAAAGAGAAGGTTGAACTCCAAACCTACTATTCTTATCTATCAAGAAAGCCAGGTGTTCCTTGCCAGGTTCTTGCAACCACAGGCACAGACCTATCATAAGACTATGAACTGACCTTGTGATACTGAGTCATCACTGCCCAACTTTTCCTTCCTTCCACCAAATAGCACTTATTATGTACCTGTGCCCGGTACTATTCTAATCCTTGGAAATACAAAGATGATAATTAAGTCTCTACCTTTAAGGAACTTACAGTGTGGAGAGGAAGAAAGCATACACATATATAAATATACACAAAATCTATACAGATTAAATAATCATGAGGGTGAGGAGCAGAGGGGTCAGGAAGGGAACACCAGTCTAACACCAATTCAGATGCCTGAGTTATTTCTGCCTTTATAAGCTGCCTACCAGCTTCAAAATAGGAAAGAGGTATATTCCTGTTTGGGGCTTACTGATAGCAACTGCTGCCTCGCTGACACTCAGTTCAACTGCCCTGCCTTCAGAACCTTCAAATGCTAACATCTACTGCTTATACTCTGTGATACAGTGGAAAGAAGATTTGCCTTTGGGGTCAAAAACCAGTAAAAATTTTTTGTCCTCTGTGTAACTTTGGCAAGTCACTAAAGACTCTTAGGGATTCAGTTTCCTTATCTCTGAAATGAAGAGGTTGAACTATAATATGTCTGAGGCTCTTTCTGTTCTAAATCTATGATTCTATGAAGCATTTGGCTAGAAATGTTGTCATTTTCACCTTTGTCTTTGGTGATAAAAGGATTATTATTCCCATAGTGGTTTTTGCTCTGTTATTTTGGGCAGGAGGACAGGGTGACAGGGCACAGGGAGAGGGTGCAATTCTTTTAATTTGCACAGAGTACCAGAATTCTATATTGTCTTTACCTGTTTGCATTAAGTCTTCACAGACCTTTCCTTCTTTGAATAGGTGGGAGTCAATGGATACAGGATACAGCATAATATCAAACTTTCTCATTATACTGGTTACTTTACTGAACTTTTTTTTTTTTTTTTGCTTTTTTAATCTTCCTTATAAGGGGAAGGGAAGGAGAAATATATTAGTATATACAGATAACAAATAAACAAAAGATATCAATAATAATTTACTTTTTTAAAAGAAAATAATAAGCTTTCATAGCCCTTATGATAATCTCTTATTTGGAAATCAAACTCTGCTGTCCTATATAATAGTTACCTCATTATCATTTCTGTCACTTTATATAGCTTTGTAGTTTCATAACTCCAAAGAAGACTCAGATCATTTGTGTACTTTATCCCAATTCTTTTCCTTTCATTTCTGACACCTATTTGAACATAATATCCCTCCTCTTTCCTTCCAGCTTAAAAAAAATAACCCTCAAACAGAAAACAAAACAAAAGCAGTATCCCCAGGTTAGAGTGTTTCTAAAGATCAGTGGATTTTTTCTTCCCTCACAAAAGCAAAAACACTTAATAATCATGATTTTCCAGTCTAGGAATATCAAATACGTTTTTTTGTTTGTTGCATTTTGAGTTGTGAGTTGTTTCCCTCCCTACCTCCCAACCCCATGTTAGAGAAGGTCAACATTTGATATAGATCTATATGTGAAACTATACCATAGATGTTTCCATATAATAGTTTTTTCTTTGGAAATAGCATTTTTCCTTCATAAATTCTTTATAATTGACTTGAATAATCATATTACTTAAAATAACTTAGTAATTTACAGTTGCTCTTTCAACAATATTGCTATTACTGTATATAATGTTTTCTTGTTTCTGCCTGTTTCTTTCTAGCTTGTTTCATGCAAGACTTTCCCATGTTTTCATAAATCAATCTGTGTGCCATTTCGTACAGCTCAGTAGTATTCCATCACAATCATATATTGCAATTTGGTCAGCCATTCTTCAGTTGATGGACATCCCCTTGATTTCCAGTTTTTTACCATCACAAAGAAAGCTGCCATAAGTATTTTGAAACATATGGGGTTTTTGATCACCTTGGGAAACAGACCTAATAGTGGTATGCTGTATACACAATTTTATAACTCTGGGGGCATAATTCCAGATTGCCCTCCAAGATGGTTAGATCAGTTCATGATTCCACCAGTAGTGTATTAATGTCCTAGTTTTTTCACATCCCCTCCAACATTTGTCATTTTCCCCTTCTATAATTTTAGTCAATCTAATGGGTATGAGATGGTACCTCAGAGTTTAGTTTAGTTCTCTAATTAGTAATTATTCAGAGCATTTATTTACCAAATAATGAGTTCTTATTCCCAAAGCTTATCAAACATGTGATTACTATAATCATTTGCTACTGTGTATTGTATACCTACACTATCCACTGATACACCATTCTATTTCTTTAATATCAAACAGTTTTGATAATTACTGTTTGTAATACAGTTTAACTAGTACTTTTAGGCCTCCTTCCTTCAATATTCTGAACTTTTTCTCCTTCCAAATGAATTTTGTTATTTCTAATGTCTCAGAAGTATTCACTTTGATGTGTTTCTCTTGTTTTCCTTTTGTTTTAAGGCTTTCAAACCCATTCTTTCACAATACCTTGCTTAACAAGGAGCCTACTCTTTTGTTCCCATTGCTTTCTCCATTCAGGAAAACAATCAATCAGTTTCTGGCTTCTCTGGGAGGATTCAAAGAGTCACCCTCTGTCAAAACAGTGGAAGCCCAAAGAAAGAAGTGAGCATTGTTGATTCTGTACCAGGCCTTCATCTCTTTGAGATGTGAATGTTTGAAGTGAATGGGGTGAACTAGAGAGGCGGCTTCAAAAGCAACCACTGCTTCAGGCTGTTTTCCTTGAAACTCTGGGGCTGGCCTCTTTCTGTAAAGGAGAAAGTAAAGAAAACCAAAAAATCAGAATAGTCTGTGATAGGCTACAATGCTACTCAGTGAAATCACTTGCAGATCCCAGCTGGGACATTAGCCATCAATTCAAGCAGGGTTTGAGTTTTGCAAGTCAGTTTGTGCAAATGAATCTGTTTATATCCACCTAGGCACAGTATCTGCACTTCATCAAAATGACCACGAGGTGGACAGTGTTGCCTGGACCAAGGTAAGGTGATCTGAAGCATCAGAATTCTCAGTGGTACGATAGCTGAGGGACTGAAGGAAGCAAAAAATTGTAATTAAGCTACCATTTGAAAAAGTTGCATTGGAAAGTGTTTAGACTTTGTCCTTACATATATGTCTTTGACTACTTTAAAATAGTAGATGGTACTGGGGTCTTTTCTGTTGTTGATACTTAGTCTGAACCTGTAATTTTAACATCATTAGTCAAATCAACAAATCCCTACTATATGCCAGACACTGTGCTAAGTACTAAGAATACAAAAAAAGGCAAAAACAATTCTGCTCTCAAGAAGCTCAAAGTTAAAGGAATTGATTTGGATTTCATGTGGCAAATTTTCCTGAAAGCATCAATGAAAGTAGAGAATGCCAACTAACTTTTTCTTTCTTGTAATTGGGTGGAAGTGAGGGAGAAGGGGAATGATATCTCAACCTATCCAAAAGTTCTGCAAGAAGGACAGAGGTCCCTTTGAAATAAACTGAAAATCCAGTTTGAAGAGCATCAAGTATCAATTTGAAGAGGCCTAAAGATTGAAGGTGGTGGATAGAGCATTGGTACTAGAGTCAGGAAGATTCCTCTTCATGAGTTCAAATCTGGCCTCTGACACTTACTACCTGTGTGACTCTGGGCAAGTCTCCTAACCCTGTTTGTCTCAGTTTCCTCATCTGTAAAATGAGTTGGAGAAGGGAATAGCAAATTGCTCCAGAGTCTTTGCCAAGAAAACTCCAAAGGGAATCACAAAGAATTGAACATGACTGAAATAACTGAACAGTAGTAGAGATTGAAAGGAAAAGGAAGGGAACAAACATAAAATGCTTGCCATGTGCCAAGCATTTTATTAATACCTCATTTGTTCCCCCAACAATCCTAGGAGATAGGTACTATTATTATCTCCATTATACATCTCCTTATGTACATTGTACATTTTCTACATTGTACATTTCATATGGAGAAAACTGAAGTGAAGTGATTTGCCCAGAGTCACACGATTATTAAATATCTCGTCATGTTTGAACTCGCACATTCCTGACTCCAATCCCCGTGCTCTACCTACAGCATCATTTAGTTACCTCTAACCACCTAAGCTATGAAAAGGCCCATAGGGAGACTGAAAGGAAGTGAAGCAGCACAAATAACACTCAAAAAGATCTGCACATTTTATTGCAAGGAGACATCTGACACTTCTTGTCAACATTTGTGAAAGTGGTCAAGAAAGAGAATGTCAGAAAGTCTCTGTGAAATGCATTTCTAACTTAACTAAAGCCAAATAGGCAAGTATACGTAATACTGTTTCAGAGGTAGAAGAATACCTGTTACATATCTGAAGATTTTCACAAGGTCATCCATTCAGAGCTAGAAGAAACTAAAGATGTCTTCTTCTCTGTTAGTCCATCCTCTCCCATTCAGCAGATTTTCCAATATCTCTCTTGTCTTTTATGGCTAACCTTGTACAGGAAGCCATCTGTGAGAGATATCTCTACTTCCTTTTCTCTCATTCTCTCCTTCATTCCCTACAATCCAGCTTCTGATTCATCATTCAGTCGAAATTGTTCTCTCCAAAGTTATTAGCAATCTCTTAATTGTGCAATCTAATGACTTTATTTCAATCCTCATTCTCTTTGTAACTTTTGATACTGTCCATCACCATCTTCTTCCTTGACATATTTTTCTAAATTTTCATGACACTTGTCTTTTGGTTCTTCTCCTTTTTATCTGAATATTCCTAACTTTCTTTTGCTATAACTTCATCTAAATCATGATAACCATGGTGATAACCATGGAAATCACTCAAATTTCTAGTCTGGGCCCTTTTCTCTTCTGTCCTCTCCTCTCTTCTTTCCTCCCCTTCCCTTCTCTTCCCTTCCTTTCCTTTCCTTTTTCTTCCTTTCTTTTCTTCTCTTTTCTTTTCTCCTCTTCTCTCTTCTCTTCTCTCCTCTCCTGTCCTTTTCTCTTTTCTTTTCTTCCCTTCTGGTTCTTGTTTCCTCTCTTCTCCTTTTTTTTTCTTCTCTTCTTTTCTCCCTCTCTTCTATTTTACTTAATGATCTCATCTGCTATTTTGGATTCATTTATCATCTCTGTGCTGATGACTTTCAAATCCACTTATCCAGCTCTAGCCTCTCTCCTGTCTTCCGGATTCAATTTCCCAAATGTTTATTGGCCATATTCAACATAATATCTTGTAGACATCTTAAACTCAACATATCCCAAACTTAATCCTTAAATTTTCCCCTAAACCCTCCCCACTTGCTAAATTATTTATTACCATCAAGGCTACCTCCTTGTAACCTTCCAGCAACCCAGGCTCACAACCTAGGTATCATCCTTGACTCCTCTCTGTCTCTCACTTCCCATATACAGTGAATTGCCACTGTCTCTCAACTTTACCTTCAAAACACTTCTTGCCCATGTTCCTTTCTTCTACCATTTTTGTGCAAGCCTTTATAACCACACAACTGAACTGTTGCAAAAACCTTCTGGTGGATTTTCCTCCCACAAATCTTACCTCACTCTAGACCATCCTCCACTCATCTGTGAAAGTGATCTTTCTATAAAGGATAGATCTGACTCTCTCTCTCTCTCTGTCTCAGTCTCTCTCTCTCCCCCTCTCCTCTTCTCTCTTTCTTCTTCCTCTCCCTCTCTCCCTCTCTCCTCTCTCCTCTCTCTTCTTACATGTCTCTCTCTCTCTCTCTGTCTCTCTCTGTCTCTCTCTGTCTCTCTCTGTCTCTCTCTCTCTCTCTCTCTCTCGCTCTCTCTCTCTCTCTCTCACACACACACACACACACACACACACACACACACACACAATGACTTCCTATAACCTCCAGTATCAAATATAAAATCCTCCAATTGGCATTCAAGAAAACCCCTCAGTACACCCTCCCCTACCTTTCCAATCTTCTTACATCTTATACTTCACACACATGCACACGTGCACACACACACACACACACACACACACACACACACAAACACACTGCAATATGTTGACAATGCTTCCTTGTTCTTCCCTGTACATAACACTCCATCTCCTGGTCTGGACATTTTCATTGGCTATTTCCCATACATAGAATCAGCCCACCTTCTCACATTCTCCCCTGACTTTCTTTTCTTGCTTCAAGTCTCTGCCAAAATCTATAAGGGAGAGAGTGTCCTACCTCCTGTCTCTCACTCCAGACTTTTTTTTTTTGTACTCCAAATCTATTTTTTCTCCCCAAATTTCTGCCAAGAGCATCATCACTCATCAATTCCTGAACCTACTGTGAGATTCATTTTATTCTACAAGAAATGAGGGGATGAGAGGAGAAAGAGCACACTCTTTACTAAGTGGTCACTGCCCCAGAGTGCAGAGCTGCTCTCTGACGGGGTTAAGTTTCTTGACATCAGGGACAATCTTACTTCTCAATTGTATCACAGTGCTTTGCACATTTGTTATTGTTGTTCATTTATTTCAATCATATTTCACTGAATGTTTGAAGTTTTCTTGACAAAGCACCTGGAAGATGAGTCTTCCTGACTCCAGGCTTGATATTCTATCCACTGGCCCACCTAGCTATCTTGTTTTCTGTATAGTAAGTATTTACTAAACGCTTTTTCATTCACTCAGTGAAGGAACTTCAGTAACATTTTCCCCTTCAGCTAAACAATGCCCCACTCTACATCCCTAAAGCCGATTATATACAATTTACAAGATTATATTTTACCCCTCTTTATTTTGAATACATTTGATAAGGCTACCAATCTGTGGCTGTCACTGTAACTTCTCAAGAAGGATAGAGGTTGACTGGAGCCAAGTGAGATGTGACCCCCAACTACAGCCAAAAGAAAGAGTTCCATAGTAGTACTGAAGGCAGAAAATCCACCATCAGCTAACTGCTGGGTCATTGTACTAAAACAACCTTTCATGTGAAAAGTCAAAAAGCCAATCTATCTTTTTTTTTTTTTTTTTTGCACTGCTCAATGTGAAGAAGACCTGAGTTCAAATCCTGTCTTAAACACTTACTATTTCTGTGATCCTGAGCAAGTAATTTACCACTCTGTGCCTGTTTCTTTACCTATAAAATGGAAATAATAGCATCAACCTCTTATGGTTATTGTGAGGATCAAATAAAATAACATGAATAAGGTGTTTTGTAAACTTTAAAGCACTATATTAATGCTAATTATTGTTAACTATTACATCACACCAAATAAATAGTGGTTTTCACTGAATTGATTCACTTCTTGCTATGTAGGTACAATGACAGGGCTTTAATACCTCTTACAAATCCATGATTTCATTTAAGAGCTTTCTTCATGGCCATAAACTATTGTCCTTTCTTCTATGATTTCATAAACTTTCAAAATCACCATCTGATAAACAACTGCCTGGCGACCAGCCTCTCTGAATTTATTTAGGCAGGCTTATCTTTGAATGTCAAATGTATAGTACATCTTAAGGTCCACACATACTTGAAGTCTTGCCAGCCCAGTAGGAACTACTTGAGTTTGTATACAGATGGCATAACCTTTAGAGTGTCTGAGTCATCTCCTCAGCACAATGAGGTACTAGAATGGAACATTAGCCCAAGCATTCTGTGCTAAATCTTTCAAATAGATCTCAGATAAGGGATCTCCATTATATTCATTTATCCTTTCCCTTCATTTTTTTAATGACTTCCCCAAAGATGGCAAAGCTTTCATGAGCTAGAGGGAATGGAAATAGGACAGAGCAAAAGGGGAAATGGATGCCATTTGTATCCAGGCAAATTAATGTCTCCCAATTGCTCTCCAAGGTAGTTCAAATCCAGTATTGGATATTTTCATTTGGATGTAACTCTTTATGGCTTACAATTAACTATATATGGATAGAATCTCAGTATTTTAATAAATACTATTATGGAATCTAGTTTTATGTAAAATTGTTCTGGCTGAAAGCTACCCCAGTCCAGCTTTACTGATATGAATTTCTCTCAAAAAGATTCTATAAAACAGATGTCTTGTCAGACTCCTATCCATTTAAAAATAATTTAACAAATTGCTATTTTTTTTGCTGTTATATTTATGACTCTTTGCATGGTCCTTTTGTAAAATAATTTTTATTGATATCTTTTGTTTTTATGGCCACAATTTCTCCTAGTATCATTTTTTGTCCTTATTCCAGAAAGCTGTCTCATATACAAATAATATTTTTGAAGAAATAAGAAGAAAAATAAATCAACATAAACAATTAATATATTAAAAAGTCTAAAAATATATGCAATGTTTCATGTTTATGAACTGCCCACCTCTATAAAAGATTTAGAGAGGGGGTTTTTCTCAGAGCTCTTCTTTAGGGTCATGTTTATTCTTTATAACTTTGTAACATACATTTTTTATTGTTTGGAGGCTATTTTTCCATTTACCATTACTGAAGTCATAATACATTGTTTTCTTGACTCTGATTCCTTCCCTTTGCATCAATTTTTCCATATACTCATTATATTCATTTTATAGCCTACTAATATTTCACATACATGTGCCACAATTTGTTTAGCCATTCCTCAATTGAAGGGCATTGACTTTATTTCAAGTTCTTTGCTACTATTAAAAAAAATGCTATAAATATTTTGATATATATGGGGCCTTTATCAGTAACTTCTTTGGGATATGCACCTAGTAATGGAATCTTTGGTTCAACAACTATGGACATTTTAGTCACTTTATTTGTATAATTCCAAATTGTTTTTCAAAATGGTTGTACTGATTTATAGTTCTACCAACAATGCACTAGTGTTCACAACCCACTAGTGTGTTATGTGAACCCTCAGAATTGTTTTAATTATCACTCGGTAAACTTCCAAATTACCATTTGGAAAGCTACCAAAATGCTTTGGAGCATTCTTTCACATTGATATTAATATTTTGCAGTTTTTCCTCTTAAGAACTATTTATGTACATCCTTTGTCTACTAGAGAATGAATGATTTTTATCTTAAATATCTGATGATTACATATATGTACAAAAATATACATATGTGTAATTGCATACATACATATATGTATATGTTATATATTTGTATGTGAGTGTGTATACGTCATAATTACCAAACCTTTATCTGAAATATTTGATATGAAGATTTTTTTTCTTATCTAACCACTTATCCTTTTAATCTAAGTTTCAGTTCAGATAGTTTCAGTCCAACTCTTTATGATTCCATTTGGAATTTTCTTGGCACTGGAGCAGTCTACTATTTACTTTCCAGCCCATTTTACAAATGAGGAAACTGAAGAAAACAGGCTTAAGGGACACATCCAAGATCACATAGCTGGTAAATGTCTGAGGCCAGATTTGAACTCAGGAAATTAAGTCTTCCTGACTCCAGGCATGGCACTCCATTTCCTGTACCACCTACCTGCTTTCAACCTACATGCATTATTTTATTTGTACATTTATTTGTGTGTTTTTATTTATTTCAATTTCATGTCATCAAAATTATCTTTTTTCTTTTAATTTCCTATACTTTGTATTTCTTATAAGAAATGACATAGTCTGGGCAGCTAGGTGGCGCAGTGGATAGAGCACCAGCCCTGAAGTCAGGAGGACCTGAGTTCAAATAATCTGGTCTCAGACCCTTAACATTCCCTAGCTGTGTGATCCTGGGCAAGTCACTTAACCTCAATTGCCTCAGCAAAAAGCAAAAAAAAAAAAAAAAAAAAAGAAAGAAAGAAAGAAAGAAATGACATAGTCATAAAGAAGGAAGAGGAAATAGAGATCATTTAGTGCATGGATTCCCTAAACTGGGATTTGTGAACTTATTTTTAAAAAATGTTTTTGGATAATTATATTTTATTATAATTGTCTTCTTTTGTATTTATATGCATTTTATTTTATACATTTAAAAACATTATTCTGAGAAGATGTTTATGGGCTTTACCAGACTGCTGAAGGACTCTATGACAGACTGAGAACTCCTCATCTAATCTGACTCATTTATCACTGGGGAGTTTAAGGATAAAAGCAGTAAGATGGGGCCACAGCTACTTATTAGCAGAGCCAAAACTAAGATCCAGGTCTTCCAGATCCCATTCAGGTTACTTTTTGCCATATCAGCTGCCTTCCTTATATAAAGATAACAGCTGTATTTCCCAGAAGGAAGCATAAGGGAAGGCTGGAAAGCCAAGGCTATAGCAGACATGTGAGAGGGACTTTTCCAAAATATTCTGTTGCTTTATATTGCTTTCCTTGGAGGATGGAAGGTTTCAATGTATTCCCCCATCCTCAGATGTTAGCCCTCTGTCAATAAGGCACTAGCTAAATAATAGTGAAGACCTCTGTAATCTCCAAATCCATCTGATTGAAATCCATCAGAACCTGGGCTCCTTGATATAGTCTTTGGAAACTAGGGGTTATCTCCACACTATGTCAAAGCATCATATTTGGACTTTAGTGAGATGTGTGGATTATCATATGTTCTAAGTCATTAGAGCCTGGATTCTTGAAATTTTGCTGTATTTAAAAATTTCAATGGATCAATCCACAGGAATATCCTCCCTCCACATTGGAGATCACCCATTATCCTATACCACTCTTGTCCTGACTTTTCTATAAGTCTTCCCCAGAGGATCTATCCAATACATTGGAGATGTTTGTCTGATTCTTTTAAATATAAGGGGTCAAAGGACGCTACTCTGAGTTTATAGGGAAGTGAATATTGTCAGGGATTTTTATTTAATCTTCCTATGAAGGTTGTGAATTTGACCAATGGATTCATTCTAATCATAGACTAAGTAGGGAAGAAGTTGTTTACCTTTTAATAATATAACATTATTTTGTTCTATTATAAAATGCAATATTTTAATCATATAAATAATAAAACTATTATAAGGGGAGCTACTACTTTATGCTGGTAAAACTTTTAACAACCTAGCTCTCTGAAGAAAAAACATACATCAGGACACACTTTTAAATTTAATTTTTATCATTGACATTTTCTCCATCACTTTCTTAATTCTAGACAATCAACAAAACAATAAATCAAACCCTGATTTATAATGCTTGATGATTTCCAAGGTATAAATTTCACATTGACAATGTAATACTAGCTTTTTGAGAGCCTGTTTCAGTTGGCTCATATACATCCCCTGACTGGACCTAGAAAAAAAAAAGAAATAGTTAAGAGGATCAGCCTTTGTCAGAAAGATCCTGAGAAAGCGTTAGAGCTGAGAGCCAGGGGACACTACTAGTAAACTAGGCCTGGGACAAATGAAAATTGTACATACAAGAGAAAGGGAATTTCTTGGGAATTCCTGTCCCCAGTTATCAAGACAGTGGCCCAACTCTTCAGCCTTAATGAAGGACCTAAGAAGAAGGCAAATCATAGGTTTCTGGGAAAGAGAAACTGCTGTAGCCAAATTGTGAGAAACAGAGAGAAGGAGAGTTCCTAAGCAGCATCAGTCTTGAAATTCCTTTCTAGGATCCCTAATTTCAAGAGTTCTAGGACCCAGTCTGTTGTCAAGGATAGTAGATGTACATAGTCCCCACAGCTAGAAAACTAGTAAGGATAAATTTCCAATTTGATGGCACAAAGGACCTATACTCTTTTTGCATTCCTGTGAGTTATTGAGTTGTAGAACATTTAGTGGAAATGGTGTCACCCCTCTAGGAGCAAGTATGTTTCCTTTCTAGAAAGAGTGCAAATTACATGATGATTTAATATAACCAGATGGAAATTCCAGCCACCAGTAATTGGAAGTAGTTTTGAAATAAGCAATATATTCTTCCTACCATAACACATGATTTCTGAGTAACAACTATCCTTTTCACCTCACTCCCACCCAGGATGAATCATTCAGGGCAGAAACTTGTCCAACTAGCTATAAAGACTGACCTAGCTCCCTATCTCTCCATTTTTCTAACTGGATCTCTTAAAGTACACCTACAGGTGTGGCCCACATCAAGACTTGAAACTTATTCAGAACCCAGACAAGAGAGCTATAACGATGGCTCATCAATCAATCTGGCTGATCCCATATTTGTCATCTGGTTTGAGCAATTGGTCTCTTACCTTCTCTATTGCAATAAAGTCCCCATAGAATCTTGTAGTCCTAGTTCCAGTAATTGAATCACTGTCTTGCTTCCTATATTGTCATGCTCCCAATATTTTTTTTTATGTCTTATTTCTAGAACTTCTACAATTTCCAATGTATCTCTTTCACCTCTCCCTCTCAGAAATCCATACCTAAAAAGAAAAGTTAAAAAAACAACAATAACCCCCCCAAAAAAAAACCACTCTGCAATAATTCAGTGAAACTGGTCAACACACCAAAAAAAGGGGGGGGGGGGAGTTGCCTTCTTATATTATCTTCTCTGAGACTTTTTGTCATTATAATTTCATTAATTCAATTTAATTAGTTATTTCCTTTTGTGATTTCCATTTACCTTGTTGTGATTGTATATACTGTCTTCCTGGTCCTGCTTACTAAATTTTGTATCAGTTCATATGCTTTCCCATGCTTCTCTGTATTCATCTCATTCATCTTTTCCTACAACAAAATAATGTTCCTTTTCATTCATGTACCACAATTTAATCCATGAATGTTTACTTCATATCCAGTTCTTTGCTCCTATAAAAAAAAAGGTTGATAACTTGTGCTCGTTCTAGCTCCACTAATATCTTCCATTTTTTACTTCCACTTTATTCATATTTTCACCCTAGTTTAAGAAAGGTTCAAAATATGTGTTTGAAAGAAAGGATGGCACTTTTAGGAAGATCACTGGCCACAGGAACATAGGAGTCAGGGAAATGATTGGACTTTTAGTCAGTTATATAGAGTATAGGAACCAGTCTATGAAACTATAATATTTTAAAGAGAGAAATCATGGATATAAAGAGCTGAGTTGAGAGCTACAAGAACTATACTAAGTAAATCAGTCAATAAAAATCTAGTGAGCACTTACTATGTGTGAGGCATTGTGCTAAGTGCTAAGGATACAAAAGGGGGCAAAAGTCAATCCCTACCTTTCAGGAGCTCACAGTCTGATGGGGTTGAGAGCAAGCAAATAAATCTGTACAAACAAGCTTAATTCAGGGGAAAAAATAGTACATTATTAAAGATGGAGGGCACTAGAATTAAGAGGGAATACAAAAATCTTCCTATAGAAGATAGAATTTTAGTTGAGGATTGCAGGAAATCAGGGGAAATGGTAAGCACAAATGAGGAGGGAGAGCCTTCCAAGAAAGAGAAACAGCCAAAGAAAATGACTTGTGTCTTGTTTGTAGAATTGAGCAAGGAGCCTAGTGTCATTGAATTGAAGTATATGTGGTGAGGAGTAAAGTGTATAAATACTGGAAAGATAAGTTGGGCTAGTTTATGAAGAGCTTTGAGTGCCAGAGAATTTTTGTATTTGATTTAGAGACAATAAGGAGTCACTGAAGTTTATTAAATAGGTGGAGGCCTGCATTTTAGGAAAATCACTTTGGCAACCAAATAGATTAGAGGAGAGATCTGAGGCAAGTAAACCTACCAGAAGCCTATTGCAATAGTCCAAGCATGAGTTGAAGAAGGTCTACACTAGAATTATGGCAATATCAGAGGAGAGAAGGGGATATATTTGAGAGATGCTGAAAAATGAACTTGACAGGCCTTAGGAACAGTATAAAGGGAAAAGAGGAGAAGAAGATCCAGGACAGAACTCTATGGAATACCTAAGGGTAGAGAGGATGATTCATCTGAAAAAGAGCAGTCACTTAGGTAAGGGGAGAACCAGGAAGCCATGGTGCCCCAAAAACCTAGAGGGAAGAAACATCAAGAAGGAGAGAGAGACCAACATCATCAAAGGCTACAGAGGGAAGAATAAGGCCTGAAAAAAAAGCTAAGATGAAGTCTGAGTGTGCATGATGGAAACAAAAGCAATGTAGAGAGCAAGTAGACCCCAGAGGCAAACATCAAGGAAGCCTCTGGCCAAGGTCCTGGAAACATTCCCTAAGAGCTGTTCTGCTCCTGGCTACAATGGAGCTGAACCTCAGGGGATGGGGAGCTCCCCAGAAGAGCATGCTTCTATTGCCTTTTCTGTACTCTTATTATCTCTAATAAACACATTCTTTGTGTAAAGTTTTGTTAGCTGCAGGGCCTTTAGAGAGACATAAGCCAAATTATAAATTTCCAGGGGCTTACTCTGAGCCAGAGAGATTATTAAGAGAGAGAAATTCCTGAGCTTGAACTCGGTTCTTGTGTGCTCAGAGTTGAGAATGTAAATTCCAAAAAGGACCTTCTTGTTCCTAATATTTTACAGATACCAGGTCAGCACTTGGGCTACCATTTGCCATCCTTGGTTGTTGCCACACAGTTATCCTATTTCCTTTTCAGATTAAGCAGCTGGGTGGGATAGTGGATAAAAGGTTTAATTTGGTCACCAGAAAACCATAGTTCAAATCTCTGCTTAGATACATTATAGTGTGACCCTGAGTAAGTCACTTAGTATTGCCCAGCCACAATTTCCCTGAATATAAAATGAGAATAATAATAAGACCTAACAGAGTTATTATGAAGGCAATATGAGATAAGTTTATGTAAAGCATCATGGAAATTTTAAAGCACTATAAAAATCATAGCAATTATTCTTATGTGATGTCCTTAATGTTCCCATGCCACTCGTGACATAAAAAGTCATCATTATGCAGTCTACTTATATACCAAATGTGTCTTTTCATTGCCCCCTGGGGCAGCCTGCAAGTGTAATTTTTCTAAGGTCATTCTGTTTCAGGATTCACAGCAATAGAGCATTAGTGGGAGAGCATTTGTGCTTTTAAAAAAATGTTTAGAGTGTTTATGGCAGTGAACTACTTGGCATTATTGAATATATTGCACAGTCTTCCAATTGTGACCCATCCTGATGGCCTCCTTCTGTTCGAAGTTGGACCCAGTTCTTTGTTCATCTGTGGCACCACCTGGACAAGATATGTACCTAGTTACCATTTATGTAGCACTTTAAAGTTTGAAAATCACTTTACTAGTATTAATTACACCCTCCAGTAGCTCTAGGAGGCAGATGTTATTATTCCCACTTTATAGATGAAGAAACTGAGCCAGATACAGGTTAAGTTACTTGAATCACATCATCACACAACTGATATCTAGATTTAAATTTGGTGCTTCTTGACTCCAGGTCCAGAACTCTTTTTACCATGCTATCTAACTGCCTCTACCTTCAGGCTAATTCAATGGTCTTCCTATCTAACTCCATGTCATAAACTAAACAACATATTTTCTGCATATTCTTTGTTTTGTGACCTAAATTTCAAAGCTGATCTGCTTCAAGGAGCCATAGATATCATTAAAAAGCCCTGTTGTGATCCAGAGCTCAGTTAGGAGTATCTTTTGATGCTTGTGTGCTGTTCACATCACCTTGGAGGACAAAAACTTGCCTTTATGAAATAATAATGTAATAATCAGACTTTTATAGAGATATTGTTATTAGCAACAATAATAATAAAACCTTGCATTTATGTAGTGACTGATACTTGTAAATTATTTCCCTGTCTTCTATATCTCCCTCCCTTTGTATATGAGAGAGACAGAAAAATGTAATGGAAAGGTTGCTAGATTTAGAGTTGGGAGGTCTGGGTTCAAATCCTGACTTTGTGGGATGAGTGACTAAGCAAGTCATTTGATTTTTCCAGGCTTCAATTTCCTATAAGTTAAATAAAGGCACTAAACTGCAGGACTTCCATCGTTCCCTACCAGCTGTGAATCTCTGAGTCTATGGGTATAGAGTCAGGAAAATATAGATCCAGATATCATGACTTGAAGAAAGCAAGACACTTAGCCTCTATTGCTTCAAGCAACTCCCTAGGACTTTTCTATTAAATTGTAGACAGGTTGCAATCTGTGTTAGGGGAGAGAGCTTCCATACCAGGAATTCTCCATATTGAGGAAATCATAAATTCTTCATGTATTCTTGTGTCTCAGTTTATCTTTAGAATAACCTTGCAAAGTAGTGAGGGCAAGCAGCATTATTTCCATTTTAACAAATTAAGAAAAACAAGACACAGTGATCAAATTACTTTCCCAAGGTTGTGGTAAAGCTAGACCTGAAAACCAGATCTCTTGACTTCCATTCTATTCAGCTGTCTACTGCACTGGATTTCTCACAATAAAGTATAAAATAACTTCAAGAAAAATGTATTAAAGACCTGTTCTGGGTGCTGAAAATAAAGATATAAGATCATATTCTAGGTTGTTGTTAAGTCATATCTGACCCTTTGTGATCCCATTTGGGGCTTTCTTGGCAAAGATATTGGAAAGGCTTGCATTTTCCTTCTCCAGCTCACTTTACAGATAAGGAAACTAAGGCAAGCAAGGTTAAGTGACTTAGCCAGGGTCACACAACTAATATGTGTCTGAGACCATATTTAAACTTACAAACATGAGTGCTCCTGACTCCCAGGTCTGGTATTATCCATTGTGCTATCTAGTTGCCTGCTTATTCTAGGACCCAGAAAGAAAAAGATAAAAATGTTAAAAGTTATGGTGCTCAAGGAATTTACATTCTATTTAGAAGATAAAATATGTACATAGATAAGATAGTTAGCAATGAAGAAAAGGCTTTGTGGAAGAGGAAACACCTAAGATGAATC
Source organism: Myrmecobius fasciatus (assembly GCA_023553655.1). Taxonomy (NCBI): domain Eukaryota; kingdom Metazoa; phylum Chordata; class Mammalia; order Dasyuromorphia; family Myrmecobiidae; genus Myrmecobius; species Myrmecobius fasciatus. The sequence continues at coordinate 261,284 of JAJPUD010002789.1, forward strand.
TTGAAGAAATATAAGATAAAGGTATGTATTCCAGGTATGGAAAGCAAATGTACAAAGGCTTAGGGCTGAAAGATAGCATGGCACTTTGGGGCCACAGTTTTGTCTACAACTGAAATACATGAAGGCAAATAATCTGAAATAATATTAGAAAGGGGAGTAGGATCCAGATCTTAGATTTTTATCCAAGAGGCAAGAGAAAATCACTAACAGTGTTGAAATGGGGCAGTGATCTGGTCAGACTTGTGCTTTAGGAAAATTGCCTGCTTAAAGCAGGAGCACACTAGACTCAGTGATTTCTTATAGCATGGGACCTATGATTCTGTTCTCTATAATGTATATCTTGCCCTAGGAAACCCAAGAACATTTCTCTTTCTGTTAGTGTTAGAGGAGTCACTCAGTCAGTTAATCAACAAATAATAAGTACTAGCTATGTACCAGGCACTGCATAAGGTTCTGTGGAAGACCATAGGAGAAATGGGAACCATCCACAAAAACACTATTTGAGGTCTTCTCAGTTAGAGGGTTGATTAGTTTTTGCCCTTCATTCTAGAAGACCAAAATGGCATCACTGTGTTGGGATCAAGGTGCACTGTGCCCAACCACGGCTGATCAAAATAATATGAGTTTGGAAGGCTCTACCTCAGGTTGACTACAAATAGCCCATATGACCATATGGAGTGGAGATGTCTCTAAATCTCTGCATCAAATGTATCTTTTGAACTACTTCAATTCTTCTTTGCTTAGAGAATGCAGCACCTTCTTTGGTCATGCTAGATGGTCTCCCAATCAATTCCAAAGAAAGCCTTGAGAGTGTTCTTCTGACCTCCATGTGAATATCTGCCTTGGGTAAGTTCTGTGTAAAATGATCTTTTAGGCAACTGTACATTTGGCATTTGAACCATGTGGTCAGCCCATTCAAGTTGCACTCTCTGGAGTAAAGTCTGAACGCTTGGTAGTTTAGCTAGAGGAAGAACTGGTGTCTTATCGTGCCAGGTGATCTTCAGAATCTTCCTAAGACAAGTTAAATGGAAGTGATTCCATTTGCTGGCATGGCACTGGTATATACCATCTATCTTTTACAGGCATAGAACAATGGGGTCAGCACAATGGCTCTGCAGACCTTCAGTGTGGTAGGCAGCATTCGACTTTCCTTTGGAGTCTCCCAAACACTGATCTAGCTCAGACAATGCAGGCTTCCTCATCATCATCTATGTGTACATCCCTGAAAAATATACTGCCTAAGTAAATGAACTTATCCATAGCATTAAAAATCTCTCCATTTGCTGTAACTAATGGTTCCATGGAATGGCACTGCTAGCAGAGAACCTCTGTTTTTTCTGTATTAATTGTTAGGCTAAAATAAACAACTACACAAATGGTTAAAAATGGTTAATTCTTCATTTGACCCATTGCCCACACTATGAAGAGAAAGGAAGAAGGGACTTTGACCTGTAAAGGAGGAGTAGACTTACAACCTGGAAAGTCCCTAAGAAGACCTGGGTTAAAGGAGTGGCATTTGGTATAAAATCTATACCAGGAAAACTTAATCTGATCCTAAAGAATGAAAGATGTATTAGCTATTAGAAAGAAAACAAATCAGTCAAACTTTATCAGATCCAAGGTCCTCCATACAGAGCCTTCAGGTCAGGGAGGGAGAAGTTTTCTACCTGCTAACATGGCAACTGGAACTGCAGCACAACAGGCACATACCAGGTATGAAGATTCATAATGTGCATAAAGAGATCTTTATTTTGGCTCCACTCTCTTGCTTTCATCTCACCCAGAAATTCAGCTTTACTATTAGTATGCCCTCATTGTTCTCTCTAACGTATAGGAATCAAACTGAGATTTTTTGTTGTTGCTGGGTTGTTGTTGTTGTTGTTGTTTTTTAATGAAACCACTAATTATGACCATTCTGCAATCCAAATTAGAAAATATCTGAATAATTTATAGACTTTTAAATAAATTATTACTCCAAATGTATATTTGAAATATGGAAACAGCAAAGTGTTGTGGTTAGGGTACTAGGCTTGGACTTAAAAAGATCTGTATTTATCTTCTAAAATCTACTTAGTAACTGTAAGATCCTGGGCAAGTCATTTAATCTCTCTATTCCTCAGTTTACTCATCTATAGAATGAGGAATTTGAACTCAATGACCTCTTCCAGTTTTAACCTAGAACCCTAGGATCTTAAGTCACCAAAACTCTATGTGCCTCAGGCAATACAAATTTTTCTAGTATCTAGAATTAATCTACTAAAGCTTTAGTAACTAAGGTAATAGATAAATTGGTGTCTGGTTCATAGAAGGAGTTTCCACACTGGGAGTTTCCCCAAGCTGACAAAATCACTGAAAGCCATTATCTAAAATAGGACCTTGGAGGTCTGCTTTAAAGAATAGATGAAAATTGTTTTCAATGGGTACATTGTTTTAAATATAGGTGCTTCTTTAGCACTTAAAATTTTTGTTCCCTTAGATTAGTTTAAATAACCTCTATAGTTTTTGCAAACCAACCCTTCCTGCCTCCCCACCCGTGCATTTAGCCTTGTTCTACACTTTTAAAAATAGATAAAGCAAAGGTAAATTTTGGTTGGACCCCTGTTCAAACTAAAAAAATATTACCAATGCTTTAGAATGTTAGCAAGCTTTAGAATCTGGGGATGAATATTGTAAATTTGAATTCTAAATGAAAGCTGCTATGGACTCTCCTCAATAAACCACACACTACTACCTCTCTTTTCCCTCCTCCTTCACCTCTCACTTCCTTGGTTTCCTCCTCTTGAAGTACACCCTCTTTATCATCAGAAAATATTGATTTTTTTCTACCTATTAATTTTCTTATTATTATTACAATGAAGAAAAAAAATTCTATTCCATGTCATAAAATCCCAATTTCTGAAATCTTTTTCCTCAAGAAGCTTTTTCAATCAAAGGAGAGCAAACACCAGGCAATTTAAAAAATCTAATTAAAAATCTAAACCATTCCTATTTTAGAAAGAGGATTGTAGACAAAAAATGGAACATTACCAGAATTAGACAATATTTTAAGATTTGCACTGGAAAGAAAAAATTGGGCTCAACCCAAAGTAGAGAAAGTAGATTATTTCTTACTGAAACTGAGATCGCCCAGGGAATTAGAATTTTCCATTTCACAGCTCATACAGGAGGAAGAAAACTTGCTAAATGAGATAACTAAAAAAAAATTAATGAGACAAATTAAGGTTACTTGTGTAAACTGTGTATTGATTGAAGACAGATAAATTAGGTTCGATATTAGGCAATGTTTTTCTAAATACAATTAGTTTACTAATTTTGCTCTGACCCAGAAGCTTCTTTGGAAACATCTATATTTGTTTGTTTCTAATTCTCTCCCCTAGTAGTATTCAGTCTTTCCGTCCCTAAAGAGAATAAATCCCTAATAAACATTTAAGCAGACAGCATACCTTTTTTTTTTTAAACAAAGTATGTGAATAGAAATTAAACTAGTTAGCAGGAAGAATATTGTCAATTTTTCTCTTCTATTCTCCAGGAAGTCATTTATTTCCCTTTCCCATAAAAATCAAATTCACATTAATTGTGGAAGTACTAACATGAAGGAAGTGGGGGGTCACAGGAGAGGGTTCATACCTTACCTCATGGTCTGCTTCCCTTGGAGTCTGGAGTCCACATACCTGTTCTGTACCATTCTCAGGTGTTGATTGTACAGCATCCATATACAGCATTATCACCAGATTGCTCTAATTCATATTTTCCATGGTTCTTTCCCCCCCAGCCATTGTCCCACTTACTTTGCCCAACTCTTTCCACATTCCTCGTGATTGTCATGATACTTAGACTCTACTGGCTTTCCTTCTTATTCCTTTTCCAATACCCCATAGCACCTCACACCTTATACCTCTGTGTGAACATTACTCCAACATGCTTTCAAACCATCAAGTCTATATCCTGCTTCCCAAATAGTCTCGATTAGAAACCAATATAGTAATCCTACCATTGCTTATAAAAACAGGTACCTAATTATATAAGTCAGTAGAGCTAATGGAGTTGTTACATTTCATATCTGTTTGTTGGGGTCCTTCCAATTTTATCTACAAATCCTTTTAGGATTCTCTAACTTAGATGGACCTCCTGTCAAGCTTTCTCATCAAGTACCTTTTACTATTTTATGATAAATCATCCCTCGTTGTCTTCTTTAACCCTCCTCTATAATATTTTGTAGCTGAGCATCTATTCTAAATCAGTTTGCCCTCGAGTGCCATTTCTTTCTACTTGGCAAGGAGATAAAATGTCTGCTGAGGGAGGCTGTTTCTGGGCTTCTTCAGTTTTCTCATCATGGCTGCTGTTTTGTACCAATCCAATTATGTTCAATTCAGTAAGTATTAATTGCCATCTATTTTCAAGACACTGTAATAGGTACTAGAGATAAAAAGACATAGAATGAAAAAGTCCATACTTCACATTTTATTGGGTAGATACAATATGTTGTTGTTGTTGTTGAGTTGTGTCTGACTCTTTATGACCCCATGAACAAGTGCATGAGGTTTTCTTGGCAAAGATATTGCAGTAGTTTGCCATTTCCTTCACCCATGTGTCTCCATTTTATGGATGAGGAACTAAGGCAAACGGGATAAGTGACTTGCCTAGGATCCACCAGCTTGTAAATGTCTGAAGTTGGACATAAACTCACAACTTACTGACTCCAAGCCAGACACTCTTTCCACTGCAGCATTTAGCTGCCTAGACCTAATATATACATCAATAAATACATGAAAATTATATACAAAATTATATACAAAAGAAATGAAAATTTTTTTCTGAAAATGTGGAGGCAAAACAACAAGGCAATGAAAAGAGTAGTAAACTAGTAAGCTAGAGGGTATGAATTTCAGTGTTGGCCATGACCCTTGCTATCTGTATTACACTAGCCAGATCTTCTCAAAGCCTCCATTTCCTCATGTGTAAAATGGGGGAAGGGAAGAGTTAGACTGAATGATTAACTTCTCAGATTCCCTCTAGCTCTGAAAGTTCCTTCTACAGCTCAGGAAAGATTTCATTTAGGAAGGTAGCTTCTGAGCTGAGAGAAATAAGAAGAAAGAGAAGAAGGGAAGACAAGGCAAGGCAAGGGACTCAGAATATATCCATATGTACTAAGTTACACATCTCACAAAAATGTTGGATGGTCAATGTCCTGAAGTGTGTTTACTCGTTTTCATTTTCCAATTGGGAAATCACAACTTATTTTTTAAAAGGTCAGATAAGAGTTATGTCTTCTCTTTATCCCTTCTTCTTGTTCGGCATTTATCTTGACCTTTAATCTGAGAATTAGATGATATGACTGAACCTAGACAACTGATTCTGAAATGGCTACTCTTATCTATAGTTAGTTATTTCCTGTCTTTTTTTCATCATGGTCAATTTTATTTTTTACAATGTCATTTGGTGATCGCTACAATCAGTGCTTGTTGATTCTCTTCTTAAAAAGAAATTTCATGATGTATAGGAATGAGTTTCCTATGTAAGCTACAACCTGATAGCTCTGGAAGAGAAAGGGAGACAGGTGACCTTGCCCGGCCCTCCTTCACTTAAATCCAATTCACTTGCATGTCATGGCATCACCTCCCTGATGTCATGACCCTCTTCAAAAATGAAGGAGAAACAACCACCACCACTTGATTCTTTCATTCCTTTATTATCAACCATGGTTTTTATCATCTTCCACTAGCTTTGTTTGAAATGTTGAAATCTCCAAATGTTCCAAATGTCAAAATGCAGGTTAATATATAGTTGGGAGGATCTCATCAGACACTTCATACTGTTCCTTTGTCCCCTGCAGTATATATTAATGCATAAGTCACTAGAGCACTAGACTTGGAGCTGGGGAAATTGGGGAGCAAATGCTGCCAAAAACATTGATTATTTGTATGACCTGGGAAAGACACTTAGCCTTTCTGAGTCCTGTAAAATGAGGATAGCTTTCATGACTATTCAATTCTCTTCCTACTCTAAATCTGTGATCTGATAATCCCTGCTGCCTAAGCTCCTTGTGAGCAGAAACTGTTTCATTTACTGTCTTTGTACCCTTAGCTCCTAGAACAGAGCCTGGCACATAGTAGGTACTTAATAAATGCTTGTTGGTTAATTAATCTGTACACTTCATGAAATAACCTCCTCCAGTCTCTTTGGAGAATCTGTAAGTCATTCACTCATTGAGTTAAAGCATTTTTGTCTTTTAATTTCATTTATAGGGAAAATGTCACTAAAGATCTGTGTCAATTCTTCCAGCAGAATTGGCCATTGAACAAAGATCACAGGTTAAGAGCATTAACAAGTTAAATCAATGTTTGTAGGTAGTTTAAGAACTGGGTGATGGAAATAAACTGATTATAAATTAAACTTATGAAGATGGAATGATAGGAAGCATTGTAGATGAGCTCTTCCATACAACTCCTCCTAATAGATTTAGAAAGTGGACTAAACCAAATACTGTTGGGGAAATCCAAAAAAAAAAAAAAAAAAAAAGGTCACAGTTAACTTCCTTTTTTTTTTTTTTTTCCACCCAGCACATCCTGGCATAAGGAGACAGACTGGGAGGTCTGCAGATACTGGTTGGCCCATAAGTACAGTGAAGTACTTAAGTATCCAGGGAGAGGCCTATACTCTAGAGAAAGAAGTTTGAGACACATACTGGGATACCACAGACCCATAATGGTAGTTCACTGAGATGGAAACAGGTGTCAATTAGCAGCTTTGCCATCCACTACCCAGGCCCAAATTACAGATCCAGGGAGAATTGATAAAGGGACCTGTGGCACACATGGTTGGCTTTCTTGAATAGGGAGGCCCTAGGTTATCTATAAGGAAAAAATTCAAAAGCCAGCAGCAGAGGTGTGGCTCAAACCACAAGCAAAGAAAAGATGCACTTCCAGCCCAGCCTGGAGAGAAATAAACAGGTGGGAATTTCAGCCCAAAGGGGAGACTGCAATTCTGCCACTCTGAGCCAATAGAGTTTTCCAGCGGGCTGAGGACAAAGTTCAGCCTCAGTCTATTCTTTTTTTTTTTTTTAAATAAAGCTTTTTATTTACAAAACATATGAGTGATTTTTCTACATTGACCTTTGCAAAAACTTTTTTTTTCTCAAGATTTTCCCCTCCTTCCCCCCACACCCCACCCCTAGATGACAGGTAAATTAATACATGCTAAATAGGATAAATTATATGACAAATACAATACATGTATACATATCTATACAGTTATCTTACTGCACAAGAAACATCAGATCTAGAAAGAGAAGAAGAAAAAACAACCTAAGAAGGAAAACAAAATGCATGGAAATATTCACAGAAAGCATTAAAATGCTGTGTTGTAGTTCACATTCAGTTCCCTCAGGCCTCTCTCTGGATGTATATGACTATCTTCATCGCTGAACAATAGGAACTGGTTTGAATCACATCATTGTTGAAGAGAACCATGTCCATCAAAATTGATCATCGTATAGTCTTGTTGCTGTGTAGAATGTTCTCCTGGTTCTGCTCATTTCACTCAGCATCAGTTCATGCAAGTCTCTCCAGGCCTCTCTGAAATCCTCCTGTTGGTCATTTCTTACATAACAATAATATTCCATAACATTCATATACCATAATTTATTCAGCCATTCTCCAATTGATGGGCATCTTTTCAATTTCCAGTTTCTTGCCACTACAAAAAGGGCTGCCACAAACATTTTTGCACATGTGGGTCCCTTTCCCTCCTTTAAAATCTCTTTGGGATATGGGCCCAGTAGAAACACTGCTGGGTCAAATGGTATGCACAATTTGATAACTTTTTGAACATAGTTCCAAATTGCTCTCCAGAATGGTTGCATCCGTTCACAGTTCCACCAACAATGTATCAATGTCCCAGTTTTTCCACATTCCCTCTAACAGTTATCATTATCATTTCCTGTCATTTTAGCCAATCTGACAGATGTGTAGTGGTATCTCAGAGTTGTCTTAATTTGCATTTCTCTGATCAATAGTGACTTGGAGCACCTTTTCCTGTGACCAGAAATAGTTTCAATTTCTTCGTCTGAAAATGGTCTGTTCATATCTTTTGACCATTTATCAATTGGAGAATGGCTTGAATTCTTATATATTTATTTGAGTCAATTCTCTACATATTTTAGAAATGAGGCCTTTATCAGAACCTTTGGATGTAAAAATATTTTCCCAGTTTGCTGCTACCCTTCTAATCTTGTCTGCATTCATTTTGTTTGTACAAAAACTTTTTAACTTGATATAGTCAAACTTATCTATTTTGTGATTAATGGTGACCTCTAGTTCTTCTTTGGTCACAAATTCCCCCTCCACAGGTCTGAGAGGTAAACCATCCTACCATTTTTCTAATTTGTTTATAATATCATTCTTTATGCCTAGATCATGAATCCATTTTGACCTTATCTTGGTATATGGTGTTAGGTGTGGGTCAATGCCTAATTTCTTCCATACTAGTTTCCAATGATCCCAGCAGTTTTTGTCAAATAGTGAGTTTTTATCCCAAAAACTGGGATCTTTGGGTTTATCAAACACTAGATTACTATTGTCATGGAGTATTTTGTCCTGTGAACCTAATCTATTCCACTGATCCACTACTCTATTTCTTATCCAGTACCAAATGGTTTTGGTGACCACTGCTTTATAATATAGTTTTAGATCTGGTACAGCTAGGCCACCCTCATTTGCATTTTTTTCATTAATTCCCTTGAAATTCTTGACCTTTTGTTTTTCCAGATGAATTTTGTTGTTATTTTTTCTAGGTCAGTTAAATAATCTCTTGGGAGTTTGATTGATAAAGCACTAAATAAATAGATTAGTTTAGGTAGTATTGCCATCTTTATTATGTTCGCTCGACCTATCCAAGAGCACTTGATGTTTTTCCAATTGTTTAGATCTGACTTTATTTGTGTGGAGAGTGTTTGGTAGTTTTGCTCATATAGATCCTGACTTTCCCTTGGCAGATATATTCCCAAATATTTTATACTATCGATAGTTACTTTGAATGGAATTTCTCTTTGTATCTCTTGCTGTTGCATTTTGTTGGTGATGTATAAAAATGCTGATGATTTATGCGGATTTATTTTGTATCCTGCAACTTTGCTAAAGTTGTGGATTAATTCTAATAGTTTTTTTAGTTGATTCTCTAGGGTTCTCTAAGTAGACCATCATATCATCTGCAAAGAGTGATAATTTGGTTTCCTCATGACCTACTCTAATTCCTTTAATCTCTTTTTCTTGTCTTATTGCCAAGGCTAGCATTTCTAATACAATATTGAATAGTAATGGTGATAGTGGGCAACCTTGTTTCACCCCTGATCTTATTGGGAATGGTTCCAGTTTGTCACCATTACATATGATGCTAGCTGATGGTTTTAAATAGATGCTACCGACTATTTTAAGGAAAAGTCCATTAATTCCTATACTCTCTAATGTTTTTAATAGGAATGGATGTTGGATTTTATCAAATGATTTTTCTGCATCTATTGAGATTATCATATGTTTTTTGTTAATTTGGTTATTAATATAGTCAATTATGTTAGTAGTTTTCCTAATATCGAACCATCCCTGCATTCCTGGTATAAATCCTACTTGGTCATGGTGTATTATTCTGGGAATGATTTTCTGTAATCTCTTTGCTAATATTTTATTTAAGATTTTTGCATCAATATTCATTAAGGAGATTGGTCTATAATTTTCTTTCTCTGTTTTTGTTTTACCTGGTTTAGGTATCAGTACCATGTCTGTATCATAAAAGGAGTTTGGTAGGAGTCCTTCATTCCCTATTTTTTCAAATAGTTTATATAATATTGGAGTTACTTGTTCTTTAAATGTTTGGTAGATTTCACATGTAAATCCTTCTGGTCCTGGGGATTTTTTCTTAGGGAGTTGATTAATGACTTGTTCTATTTCTTTTTCTGAAATGGGACTATTTAAGTAATTTATTTCCTCTTCTGTTAATCAGCCTCAGTCTATTCTTGATCAGACCCAAACCCAAGCCAGGGGCTTACAGAGTTCATACTGGGAAGGTGGGGGGTAGTGGTGGCAGATGAACTTTGTTCTGGATCAAACTATTTTGGGAACACTGAAAACTTACAGCTTTCCAAACATCCTTGAGATCCTAGAATAACACTACACTCAATACCCCAAGGAAAAAAACAAAAGGACCATCTCAGACTTCCCTCCAGCATTAAGTTCAAAGGCTTGAAGAAAGCTGGAAGAGTGAGCAAGCAAATAAAGAATGCCACCATAATGAACTAGTGGCAGGGATGCTCAAGACACAAACATTTAAACATCTACAAGGATTATCTCAGAGGAAAACACAACATAGGTACAAACCATTCAAATTCCTAGAAAAAGTGAAGCAAGAGGAAATGGAATGAGAATATTTGAGGACAAAATTGGAAAAGAAATGAGATCTATAGAAGAAAGAATTAGAGACAGAGTTAACAGCTTAAGGCACAAAAAGTACAATACCTTGACATAGCCATAAACTACCAAAAACTCTGAATGGACCATAGAGAAGCCAATGACTCCATAAAGTAACAAGAAATATTCAAAGTCAAAAGACCAAAACAAAATATATATGACGTATCTCATAGCGAAAATAATTGACCTGGAAAATTTATAGAAAAGAAAAAAATTAAGAAAAATGCTATGATAAGAAGAAGAAAGAAAGGAGGAGATAGAGAAAGAGGAGAAGGAGGATGAGGAACAGAAAGAGGAGAAGGAGGAAGAAAAGAAGAAGGAGAGGAGGAGGAGGAAGAGGAGGAAAAGGAGGAGGAGAAGAAGAACTTGGGCATCATGTTTCAAGAAACTGACAGTAGAAATTCAAAGATTCTGCTAGTTACCTCCTAAAAGAAACCCCAAAATGAAAACTTTCAGAAACATCATAGCCAAAATCCAGTATTTTCAAGTCAAAGAAAAAAAATGCTTCAAGCTATCAGAAATAATTCTTAATCTGCTATCATGGATGAAAAGCTGGGTCATTTGAGAGACAAGGAGAATGAAATTCTTCATCTGTAAAACGAGTCAGTCGATGTGTAGTTGTTAAGCATGGACTATGTACTCTGCACTGAGGCTACAAAGAAAGGAAGTAATATCACTAGCTTCATAGCATTGTTATAAGAATCAAATGAGGTAACATGTATAAAGTGCTATTGGCAGCTGGATGGCTCAGTGAATAGAGCACTGGACTTAAATGTAGTCTCAGATATTGCCTAATTGTATAATTAATTGTCACTCAAGCTCTGTCTGCCACTGTTTTCTCAATTGTAAAGTGGGGGTGATATCAGCAACTTTTTCACAGATTTGTTGTAAGCTTCAAATAAGATAATATTTGCAAAGCTCTTAGCACAGTGCCTGCTTTGTAGTAGACACTTAATAAATCCTTCTTCCCTCTCTTCTTCCCTCCCTGCCTTCCTTCATAAATCTTTTTAAAGAGTCATATAAATGCTAGTTTTTATAATTATTAAACTACCATGGGAAGATAAGTAGTGTAAGCTTTATTATCACCATTTTATAGGGGAGAAGAAACTGAGTCTCAGCAGAGAAGCAAAATTATTTATCTCCTTGCTTCTGAGATAGGCCCTATCCTTTTTGCTATATATACTCTCTCTTTTAATGTTCTCATAAGCTTCTGCAACTATAATAACTATCCTCTCTATGCAAACCACTCCCAACTCTTTGTCTCAAACCTTCACATAGCTAGTATCAAGTTTCACAGAAATGAAAAACAAGAATTTTGATTGCTTTACAAATCTGTATTTGCCAATGGTACCCAATATCTGTACACCAGCCTATACATATGTTAATAACTTGTCCTTCCCCAAGAGCTACATGGAAGTAAAATAAGCAATACCAGTTTCTTGGAAGTAATTCTATATTCCAGTGCCTTCAAAGGATCCCAAGCTTGATTTGGCAAATTTATACTGGCAATCCTGGGTATCAGAGTCACCACGTTTCTTGGCATATTCCACAACCCAGTGTGCAGCTAATTGAGCAACCATTCACAGTCATTCATCCAGCAATAATCTGTACTCTGGAATTATTCAAAAGAATGGCAAGAAGGCAGCAAAGAATTTAGCTGCTAGGTACCAGTCCTATTCCACATCCCTTGCAAACCAAAGGGGTTTCCATGACTACAGCTCCCACTGAGAAGTTTGGTCTTGTCCCAAGCAATTTCCTAAAGGGGCTGAAAATTGAACAGACACCTTAAGTCTCCTCTAAACAATTAGAGCTAAACTGGAATCATTGGGAAGTTTCAGATACACACAATAGTTCCATCAATAATACAAGTTCTAAACATATAAAATGAAGATGCCAGAAGGCTCAGCAGTCATATGTACCACTGCAATGCCCAGTGATATCTTCTACTATCATCAAGCATATACCAAACTATTTCAGCACCACTGCAAAATATTTGAACTAGAAATAAATGATCATGGCTCAGGAGTAAAGGGACAGAAAATGAATCATTCCTAAATAAGCAAGTTGTATTGAGATCAACTCCATTGCCCAGTAATCTCAAACTGCCCATTGGGCTCAGTCTCTTGTAGGAAATCATATCAAGAAGAAATGCTGTCCACATTATGAACTACTTATAATTTGAGTAACTCACACAATCTGCAAATAGCAGCAACTAAAAGATTAGGAAAAGCTTCCTCTGAGTGGATGAAGCAACTGGTCACCTTGAGACCATTCAAATCATTAACACTGGATATTCAAGAGCTGGAGAAAGAGCTGGGATGATGATAATATGGAAACCTCCTCCTCCCTCCCCTTAAAAAACCCAACCCACCTAGGGATCAAAGTGAATGAAATCTAAAGTTGTTTCTGGGTTCGTTATCTATGACTGGAATCAGTCAGTCTCGAATTTCAGTGCCTAGTTCCAGGGCAGATAGATTAAAGAATGTTATCTGTATTTGCAATTCCAGAACTTCAAAGCCTCTGCAAACTCTTCACTGTAACCTTCACAAAACCTTCTCTCCAAAGCATAGAAAATGCCACAGCTATTTAGCCTATGATACAGCTTTAAATCCTCACTGTTCATTAACATAGGCTATAGACTGTCTAAATATAGTACCTAGAGCTAGAAAGGCACCTTAAAGTCCATACCACTCAGTCATCCCTTTCCAATGAGGCAAGTGAGACCCAGATGGTTAAAGGATGTTGCCCAAGTCACACAGGTGCTTGCAACTGAAATTACAAGCAAGAGAATCAGCCTCAATTTGCTCATCTGAAAAATAAGTATACTGTGCCTATCTCATAGGGTTGGTATAAGGATCAATTAAGGTAAAGTTCTTTATAAAATTTAAGGCAATATATAACTGTCTGTTTTCATTACCAAAATTCACTGCTATCTTTTGTCCACTTTCTTATTACTGCTGGAGCCATCCCAAATTCAGGAAACAGGAGATCATAATCATCATCACAGTAGGCATTTCTCTACAGTTTTATAGTTGCAAATAGTTTCACATACCTTATCTGGTATTCATAAACTGGAAGGGACCTTAGAAATCTTCAAGCCTCATTTTATAGATGAGGAGACTGAGACAGAGGTTATGACTTGCCCACAGCTACACAGATAGTAGGCATCTGACGTGAGATTTGGACCCGGTTAGTCCCGCCTCCAAGGGCACCTCCCTATCCATTATACCACCCTGGCTCCCTCAGATGCACCTCTACATTAGCTAGGTTATTATTCTCTCAGAGATGCAGGAGAGGGAAGCCTATTTGAGGCCCTGGTCAAAAAAAAAAAAAAATTGATTGGCAATTTACAAGAACCATCTAATCTGGCTCATTAGACAAAGGTTCTCCAAGTTTAAATAAAACTGGGACCCCAAGGAGTATTCTGACAGTATTAAATAAAACTGGGACCCCAAGGAGTATTCTGACAGTATTAAATAAAACCAGTACCCCAAGGAGTATTCTGACAGTATTAAATAAAACCAGTACCCCAAGGAGTATTCTGACAGTATCCCTCCACCCACACCCCCAGACCCCTCACAAGCTCCTGGTTTAGCAGGCTTTCCCTCTGTTCCCACCGCCTTGGCTCCACTGCACTTTGATGGATTCAGGAAGGAAACAGGCTCATTTACTATAGTCTTCATTAAAGGAGGGCAAGTGTGAAGTTACAGACAGGAGAGCTGTAGGATGGGGTTCTTTTTGCTTCACTAGTAACTTCATAGTATACTGTAGCAAGACGCTGAACATTTTCTTTAAACCACAGATTTGAACTGTGTGGGTTTCATTATTTTTTTAACCACCATTTAACCACAGGCTTTAGCAAATCTGCTGAGATAAACACAACTGGGATAAATTGGGGGATTCAGCACACCCAAGACTGCCTTTTATTCTTGCTCTGATCATTTCAGTTTCTGAAGCTTTACAGCTCCAGCCTCCCTTTCCTTTGCTGGTTTTGCAATTCCTTCAGATAGGGCCCTTAGAAAACCAAATTTGAGCTAGCTAGTTATCCCCTGACCTTTGACAAAATTTCGAAATGCAAAATATTAACTTCGATTGGATCTATTCCTGAGCTGAACAAAGTAAGTAGCCCATTGCAAACTATTACGCTTATAAAATCTATACCATGAAAAAAAATCCTTTAGAAAGGAAAAAAAAAAAAAAAAAGCAAAAATCTACTATTTGTCTTAGATGGGAATCATGGGGGAAAGTACTGAAGACAACAGACAGGATGTTTAAAGGTTAATTATTAATGGGTAACCTTTCTTAACAAAGTATCCATCATCCATTATTTTTTCAGTTATTTGGCTACAGAATTTAAGCAGGAGGCCTATGTTCTAAAGGGGAGCTCAAAGAAATGGAAAGTTCTTTGTGGGCTTCACTTTTTTTAGTCATCTCCGTCCTTGTCCAACTAAATGCATATGGAAGAAGTCCTGAACCAGGTAAGAGTCTGTCTTTTGAGTGAACTATTGATTTTATTGAAAATCTTTCATAGAAAGAATTAAGGGGTCTTTATTATATAAGACTAAACCCGTTCTTTACAAATGATCTATAGTTCTTTTATTATCATCATGTGGTTGACAGTGAAATGAAGTTGATTAGTGTCAGGGTGATAATTTTTGGAGTTTGCTTTGAAAATCACTTCAACAGTAGAACTCCTAAAGTCCTGGCAGCCAGAAGCTAGTAACCCTCATGCCTGTCAATTATTTCTTTTGTAAGCCACTGATTCCTTCCAATTGTCATTTGAATTCTTTGAAATCTTCTGAAGCATCATTGCAAATGTCTGGACTTAGGGGAGCACTGGATAGAGAAAGAAGTTCATTCGAAAGAATAATCTTGAACTGTCTAGAGCTCACAGATGCTTGAAGTAAATAAATGAATTGATTATGAATAAGTAGAAGGAATTTGCAAGAAAGGGATATCTTTTTCCTGGCTAATCTGGACAAAGAAAGTCCACCTATACTTTCATAAATTATGTTGGAGATTGAGTTTAATTGTTTGCTTTATTTTTGTTTTGCTAAAAACATGGCTTTGAGGAATCCACTTAAAATTATCTAGATTTTGCCTGAAATGTCATGAATTTGATTGGCAGATTTAAATTCTTTTTACACAATACAAAAAAAAAAAAATTAAATCTCTTGATGCCTGACTAGAGACCATTAACAACTTGATTGTCAAGCAATGTGTCAATGAAGTCAGAGTATTAATGAATGGAATGATTTGGCTCAGTCCTTAGCTAAAAAAGTTATTAAGTTGGTTTAGCTAGATGGGATTTTTTTCTTTGATCTTTTTTCAAAAATAATTTTTATGCTGCACTTAACAAATTAAATGAGCATTTCCATAACAGTAGAATGGGGAGGGGGGAGAGAAGATGGTTACATGTGAAATTGCAAATCTATTGTGAATAACTTCTAGTTAATGACTAGTGGTGAAAATAGGGAGACTTGAGTTACCTGCCCCACAATCCCACCTTACCAACTAAGGCTTTTGTGAATGAAGGAGCTTTGGAATAGACATGGAACAGTTTAATTTCCACATCCTCTCCAACATTTATCATTTTCCTTTTCTGTCAAAACAGATATTGTTAATATGTGGTTTTCTAAGTCACCACAGAGCCCATAGATGTACTTATGTATAGTTTAATATCCCTGTCTTTATTGGAGTTTGATATCACTGCTTCAGACCAATTCCCAATTTAAATAATAACAATTAAAGTCCTGGTACAAAAAATTGAACCCTTAATGTGATGAGACAGTAGTTTGATAAAGTGGGAAGAATATTAACTTGGAATCACAGAAACAGAGTTCCAGTCTCCTCTTTATTACCTGTGTGACCTTGCACAAGTTATTTAACTCTTTAGGCCTAATTTTATTATGTATAACTTATTTGTACAATAATTTGTAATAATAATTATAATAACATGTAAAATGAATAGATTGGAATCCTTGACTTGTAAAGTTTTTCATTCCAGTTCTGTGATCTTAGGAATGCTATATTTTAGAAGGGTTTTTTTTGTTTGTTTTTTGGTGGGTTTTTTTTTTTTTTTTTGGTTATTTTTTTATGTTTAAAAAAAAAACAAAGTTAACAACTAGAGGCTATTTATGCTGGCTCTGACCCTTCCCTTAAAATGTTTTGGTAATAAGAGACTTTTGGTTAGAAACCAGAGAGTTGAATTTGAGGCTGAAGGGAGGAGCAGATTAAGTTTCTTGAGGCTTACGGAGATGGGTCTGCATTTTCTGGAACCAATCTGATATATGTTAGCTTGCTGGTTTCCCAGGATTCCAAATCATCCAAAACAGAATATATGGCAAAAATATCCTGCTCAAAAGACCATTCTCAGAAGAAGGAAATCCAGCCTATTGACAACCATATGAAATAAATATTCCAAGTCACTAATATGAGAGAAATGAAAAATTAAATAACTCTAAGGTTCTACTTTATATTTATCAGAGACAGTGGATAGAATGCTGGATCTGGAGTCGGGAAGATAGAAATTCAAATTCTACTTCATATACTTACTATTTGATTCTGGGCAAGACACTTAACCTCAATAAAATGCTTATGATAATAGCACCCTACCTTCTGGGCTGTTGTAAAAATTAATCGGATGTTTGTAAAGCCCTTTAAAATTTTAAAGTGCTATATAAATAAGTTATTATTGTTATTATTATTACTATTACACTGGCAAAACTTCAAAAGAAGAAAATGACAAATATGGGAAAGCTATGAGGGGGAAAAAATACACTGTTGTTGAAACTCTGAATTGGTCTAGTCATTCTGAAAAGCAGGAATTGTACCCATAAAGTCACTAAACTGCATAGTCTTTGACCCAGTGATACAGTATGAGACTTACACATTAAAGAGATCTGAGGAAAAGGGAAAAAGGACCCTTATGAATGCAAGTATTTATAGCACTGGGTGTGTATTGACAAGAAACTGGAACCTAAGTAGTTGCCCATCAGGGAATGGCTAAACAAATCATGGTGTTTGAATGTAATGGAATATCATCATGCTCTTAAAAAAATGGGGAGAGGGGCCTGTTCCACAAATGAGAAGCTGCAAACCAGCTAGTTGCTTAGTATAGCTTTTGATACCAACAGAATAGCTATGAGGTCTTAGCCTGTGGGGGAAGTCACCCCAGAAATGTCTCTGAAGAGACACCTATGTCCCATACTAGCCTAGGCATGAGTGTGCAAGCATATTGATGGGATGGATCTTGTTGCCTGTCATCTGTTTTTGTAGTTCATGGGTTTCAGTTCTACTGGCCTTTTCCCCTACCTCCAACTCCTAGAATTGAGAAATGGACTATATCAGTGGAGATAGGATTACAGGGTTATTTAGATCTAGTGTGGACCTAAGAAGCTATCAATAAGAAAGCATAGGCAACCAGAGATACAGGAATTGTCCAAGGACAAACTAGTAAGAAGAAGGTAGATCCAGGATTGAAACTCAGGTTTTCCATTTCCAAATCCAGCGCTCTCATCACTTCTTCACAAAATTCTAATAGATATAGATCTTTACACATTTTGTTCGTTTGGGTTCTTTTTATAAGCTTCTCCCCTAGATACCAATTTGTTTGGATAATTAAGAATTGATCTTACTTCTCTGTCTCAGGGTTGTTTCTTAGGAAATGTCTTTTAAATCATGAGGATATGGAAAGAAGTCCTAAGAGTTAAGGAAGGTGAAGAGGATGCAGGGAATGGAAAAGATCTTTGTTTTCTACAGTACAGGCCCAATATATAGCACAGGGAACTCCCAGTGAACAAATTCCCTCTACCAATGCAGATCTGCCTTGCTCTTCAAGAGAGCTGCCAAGAACTTAAATGACTTGTGTAAGGTAACACAGACAGAAGAAACTGGTGGCGGGATTTGCTGATGTTCCCAAGGAAGGTACTTCTGGCAGGTAGCTAAGTAATAAAATAGCCATAAAAATATAGGGTCTTTAGAAAGACCTGGGAAATTTTACATGAACTGATACTGAGTAAAGCAAGCAAAACCAGGAAAGCATTGTACACAGTAACGGCAAGATTGTGCCATGATCAATTAGCATAGACTTGGTCCTTCTCAGCAGTTCAGTGATACAAAGCAATCCCAATAAATTTTGGATGGAAAACGCCATCTGCCTCCAGAGAGAGAACTATGGAAACTGAATGTAGCTCAACATATACTATTTTCACCTTTTTTTTTCCCCTCACAGTTTCGCCTTTTTGTTCTGTTTTTTTTTTTTCTCTCCCAACATAATACATATGGAAATATATTTTTAAAAAAGAATCTATGTGTATAACAAATATATGTGTGTGTGTGTTACATGTAACTAGGGAAAATTTAAATAAT
>JAJPUD010002790.1:0-19780 GCA_023553655.1 Myrmecobius fasciatus
ATGCTGTAGATATTAGCTACAGGACTTTAATTGTCATTTTAAAACAACATGCTTCCCAATTAATACCCCATAAATAAAAATAATTATATTGGCCTAATATCAATAATAAAGCTACTCTGTGTTTAGCTTAGTCAGTTGACTGCTCTTGTCCAGTCCCATTTTCAGGAGATAGATATTAAATAAACAGTTGTTTGTAATTAGAGTTGTAGTCATAGGAAAGAGTCTATCTCCATGCAGAGCTAAGCAGACTATAAAGGTTTTCCTCAGAACAACCTTGGTTTTTTTGTATTATGTTCTCTAATCTATTGATATAGGTAGGCATGATTCAACAGAAGAGTGTTGAATATAAGATCTGTTAGTCACTGGATCAGGTTATATTAACAACACTATCTTACACGGAATTGTATTGTAGCAATCTAATTTAAAATATATCAAGGAAAATTCTTCTCCCAAATCTCCTTTTCAGGAGGAAGAGCTTTGAGAAATAACAATTAAGACTAGAGTATATTCATGACTACCAACAAGTCACATTATCTACAAGTTACCCCTGCAAGGCTCTCTGAGTGAGTCAGGTAAACTGCGTGGAGAGTTCCTGGGGCCCTAATAAGGATCATATGATCATAAATTTATAGCTAGAAGGAACTATAGAAATGCTCTAGGTTAATTCTCTTATTTTGTAGATGAGGAAACTGAGACCCAGAGAATTTAAAAGACTTGCTTACTTAGAGATAAGATATATAGATATGGGAGTGAAGATTTACAAAAAGAAAAAATAAAAATCTATTGGCTAGCAAGAAAACAAATTGAGAATATATTTAGAAAGCCTTCTACAGATATATAATTATCACTCAGAAAGGACTTTCTTCTGAACATATAGTCATATATTTTTTTTAAAAATGAGTACTGACTTTTAAGCATCCTCTCTTCATTTTTTACTCAGTCCTAGTTTCATCACCTGTTTTTTTTTTAATAAATGGAATTTGGGTACATTTACCATGTTTTGTGGTTAAATCAAGTCTACTGAATGCTAGATAGTAAGTTATATTCAAATATTTGTTCAGTGGAGACAGAAATTGCTTTTAAAGTTGGAGGAAGAAAATTGAATTTCCAAGTCAAATACACATTATGGTATAATTCTCCTGAAACATAATATAGCTTGAATATTCTTGTCAGCTTGTTGTACTTATTTAACTGTAAGTAAGGATTTGGGAGCTTTTAGGAGGCACTGAAAGGTTAAGTTTTAGGACAGTTGCCAATCTCCATCAGGGAGTTAATTTCCAAGCTAGGGCATTACTTTGTTATTGAAATCACAGACCCAGATAAACAGTAGGATATATCCAGATCATTGTAGTCTTCATTTTCTATAGGTCAAATATAATTTTTCTAACTCCTTGTAGGGTATCCTCAGCTTATATTCTGGGGCTCTAGTTTCCAAAATAGATTGGTTACAGTGTAGTCTTTTAAGATGCATCCAAGATTTTTGATTTGTCCCACAGCTTCAATTCTATTCAGTTCTAATTATAACTCAAGAAACCATCTCCTGAACTCAATCCATGATCATTTAAAGAAATGGAGTTTTGCTTTTTTTCCTTTTATCCCCAGCAGTTGCCATAGTCCCTGGAATATAGTGAATACTTAATAAATGCTTCTTAATCAATTGATAGAAATAGCCAACTCATGAGTAAATTTATCCCTTTGTTTCTTCTAGATAAGAGCAATAGCTAATTCTTTGTCATTAGTCAAGGCATACAAAAGTGATAGATTTCATTTTTTCTCAATTATTTCCCAATATCTTTATTATACAACCCTAGTGCAAGAGTGTCTTTTAGCCATTCAATTGGACTAAACTGCTGGATTTATTTTATTCATCTGATTAAACCCACTAGCAACTCTGCTTTTTTTCTATCTTTTTTCTGATGTTTATCTGAAATTCAGTGTTACTCTTCAGACAAACCATTTTTAGCAGAAGAGTAAAGATATATTCATTTAGTGAGAGACATCTTAAAAGAATGGATAAGGACTTCCCTTGGAGTTTAGAAGCCCTGGGGTGGCGTACTACCTCTAATAGATATTAACTACTGTATCCTTCTAGGCAAGTCATTTAATCTCTTAATGCCTCCTTCAACTTCCAAATTATAGATACATTGCTGACCTGTATTGGTTGAGTAGTTTTCCACACCACATTAATGAAATCACAGATCTAAAACAAGGCAAGTGAATCATCATCTGCTGTCCTCAGCAATTAATACAGGACTCCCAAGTGAGTTTCTCATTGTGTCAGCTTTACACTTCATTAGAGATCTACAATGACTTGCACTAGATGAAAGAGTAGGCAGAAGGAATAAATGAATTGCTGGTGGCTCTGTCCTGACTATGACTAAATTGCGAAGTAATAGTTTATCTGTAATCATTTCTGGGAAAGGAAGAGAGAGTGGATGTTATGAAACCTGAATTGCTTAGAAAGTGTCTACATGGTATCCAATCTAGTTTGATTACATGGCATAGTGAATCATTCTGTTGTCTCTCTGCTACATAATACACTCAATTGCATTTCTATAGCTTGAATGTTTTGAAGTCAGATTTTTAAGATGCTTGAACAGAAGAAACAATTAATAGTTAACACAGTACTGCCCACATCCTGAAAGAAAGATGATGGACTTAGGACGAAGAATGAAGTAATTATTTTTGGACATGGCAAATGAGGGGATTTGTTTTTTTTTTACTACATGTGTTTGTTACAAGGATTTTCTTTTTCTTTTTTCCAATGAGGAGCAGGGAATGTGAGGTAGAGAAAATAGATTTTTTGCTCATTAAAAAAAAATTAAAGTCCAGAGTTAATGCTGAAACATGAAACTATGTCACCTTGAGAGGTGGTGAAATGTATTAGATAGAATACTAAACTTAGACCTGGATTTGATTCTTGCCTTAGAGACTTATTAGGTGTATGACCCTGAGCAAGTCACTTCATTTTTCTGAAGTTCTGTGAGACTTGCAAAGTTCCTTTAAAGCTTTAAAGTGTTATATAGATATAGATGTATATAGATATAGATGTTATATTTTTTGTTTGTTTATTATTTTTTAGTATCAGCAGCTATTGGACTATGCTGTTTATATGTTTAAAATATGATTGACATTCCTCATCCTGGGCCCTTGTTTTGAATATGCACTTCAACTGCAAATGTATATTTTTTATCTATTCAAAACTGTATGTTATTGTTTCAGCCTGCAAATAAAAAGTATAGTCCTTTAGCATCTCAAATATTATATTTTTCAAATAGGTCCAGATACTCCACAGAATGAGTGAACCCATTGAAAGACATTGAAAGTAATTCCACCTCAATCTTCTTTGTTCCCAACTCAAATGGAATTAAGCTGAACTTTTTCAAATGACCAAAAATGTAAATTCATACTTTCTTTTCATTTGCATTTGCATCCGCCCTTCTGGATTCCATCTGGAACCAGAAACAGAAGTGGTGAAAGACCACAAGAAAAGCTGTCTTCCTTGAGATTTCTGGCTCACCGGAAGTGGAGAGCACAAGACGTTTCCCAGGACCCTTTTGACAAGATTTTCCAGTCCTGATTCTGCATAACACAGAGACTCACATGTACTTCTAAAGGGAACATTTGGAGTACTCTGGAATAATTATAATAACTAAAATGTGATAACCTTTCTAATTTGGTAGCTAACTATCTTAGCTAAGGGGGGAATGAAAATCTTAAATTTCCTTTTAGTAACTTTAAAAACAGACTGCATATAGAAGCTGTTCCATTATTGCTGTCATCTTACTACAAGTAAAGGAATAGAACTATTCTATCAACCCACTTTTGGTTTACATGCAGCCAGACATAATTTTCCTTTTTCAAAACCTTGTTGTTAACTTATTGAATTATATTACTCATCATATGATTCTTTTACCACTTTTTAATTTCTCCCTATTTGTTCCTTTTTTTTTTCTTTTAAAGATCAGGTCATTCTTCCTAAGGCTGGATGTCTCATTGACCTTAGTATTTCACCAATACTAATGATCTCATTACTGATCAGCTAAAAACTTTGACCTTCTGGTTCTCCCCTATTTAAACAGCTTTGTACCTATCACCACCCTCCACTCCTCAAGCTCTCCATATTAATGCCAAAAATATTGCAGACACCCAACTGACATAGTTCTTCACAGTGGGGATTAAAGTCATGGGCAATCACTCCTGGCACCCTTTATTAAGTGAAAGAAACACCACAAAATCTCACTGGATTTTAAATAATTATTTACTTGAGAGTACAGATTAAAAAACAACAACAACATGAATGTCCCAAATATTAAAATAAAAATTTCTGAAACTTAGTCACATAGAATAGATACTAATCTTATTCTCTCCACTTCAATTTAATAAAAGGTGCTAATAAGGTGAAAAATTAGAAACTTGAAATGGTTTTATGAAACACTCATTTTACTAGGATCAGACTCAATGAAGAGGAATTAGGGAGTCTACAAATGATATCTCTAAAAAGTAACACTTACTTCAAAGTATACAGACATAAAAAGTAGAATGATTTGGATTGTTGCCTGTTCTTTTTCCTAAAATTCAAATTGAGCCAAATTAAATAAGCCAACTATGTCAACTGCAAATGTTTTACTAGCACAAATATAAATATACGAAGCCAGGATAGCTTATGTTCTTAAATAAGAGTGTTTGATTTTTGTTCCATTCTCAGCAGGTTGATTAAACTCCAGGGAATCTGGGGACAATACCTTCCAGGACCAAAGATTTCTGTCATAGTCATATATTTATCTTATATGACCTTTTGGAGTTTGTGATTAAGCTTTTATTCACTTTGTTTCCCAAGTATTGGTAATTTCCCTTTTGGAGTACAAACATGCACAAATGTGTCTTTTATTACTCTGTGATCTTCTCCACTTGAAACTGACAGTTTTTAGATTTAAGTTGGTTTATAAAGAAGGGTCCAAGCTAGGCTTTGCTCTGGCATTTTTGCTTAGTTAAAATGAATTTCATTCATTCATTCATTCAATTCATTCATCCATCCATCCATTCACTTATTCATTCATTCATGTATACAACAGACACTTTGTTCTACCTCATAGACCTGGGAAAGACTTAAGCCATTTGTTTTATCCATGTGGAAATTAAAGCCCAGAGGTCATACAAGTAAGTAAAGTGAAAGATTCAAACTCAGTTCCTCCAACTTCAGATGTTATTCTCATTTGGCTGTACCATGCTTGTCTACATGGTAGGCTTTTTTTTTTTTTGGCCCAACTGGCTACAACACAAGTAAAATAGTTTTAAAATTTAAAGAAAATGCAGAAGATAGGGTGTCAATTCCTTTTGCAATAGAGGTCTATAGAATGTATAAATGCCATTGACTTTTTTTGGCTAATGGAACTTTTCATGGGAGGACACTTTGGAGACAGCTCTCACCAAATTTTAACATTCTAAAGGAAAATTCCTTGGAGAAACTATGGAATAGATATGAATAATCTGTGACTGGTTCTTGTTGGCTAACTATATGGCTGGGAAGAACCTTTTTTAGTTGTCTGGGTAGGGATTTTGATGCTATGAGAGAAAATTTCATTATCACCACCCTCCCCCCAGATATAAATGAAGCAAAGAGAGAAACCCAAAGCTGACCCAGATCTTTTTGAAGATAGATCACTTTAAATAAACAGCCGATAGAAAAGGCCACTTTTCAACCACAGAGTTAGCCAACTGAAACCAGTTACAGAGTTTCTGTTCATCTTCCAAAGTCTCCTCATGTACTTTCCTTATATATTATCATGACTCTCCTAGAAGCCATCACCCCAGCATCCTCTATGGAGAGGTTGCATCAGCTGAGTAAAGTGATGAGGTTTGTTCATGTGCCCAGCTCTCATTATAATTCTAAACAGAAAATGAGGATATGCTATAAAATGTACTAGAAGGTAGGTTCCTAAGGGGAAACTGAATATTCAGAGAATATTACAGTTGAAAGAAATCTTAGAGATCATCGACTCTCTCTTGTCTTATGGTAAAGAAAACTCAGAACCAGAATGTCCAAGTAGATAGCTAATAAGTGGCAGAGACCCTCCCCAAGGGAGAGCCTCCAAAATTTCAGTGCCCTTTTGTTCATACTCTGTTGAGGCACAGATTCTGAGAAATGAAAAGATTTAATGTCAAAAGACATTAAATCTTAGGGAGAGATATGAGTTCAAGACCCTAGAGAACACTGAAATAAGCTTTTCTTCATCTTACAAGCTTTTCCATTTGTGTTTTACACCAACACCTGGTAGTTTTATATTATTTTTATTTTTCCACTTCCCTCAGGTGCCCAACAACTAAAAAACATTTTCCTCAGCTTGCTACATTAGATACTTGGGAATTTGATCTAGGTTAAATCTAGGACTCTGTCTCCTGGTTAAGCTGGGTTATCTCCTTCCCAATAACAAAGTTCCTTCATTCTGTATTGTCTGGTGTGTGTGTGTGTGTGTGTGTGTGTGTGTGTGTGTGTGTGTGTGTGCACATATGAGTATATATACATATTTGTGAATTTTGAAAGAGCTATCAGAATTTAGCTTAAACCTGAAACTCATATCTGCTAGATTTATATAATTAAGGAAGCAGGTAGATATAATTCTTGCCCAGTATTCCCTTTCTCTGAGGAAAGCAGAATAATATCTACTGGTCCCTGCCTTCCAATTTTCACTCCTAGAAAATAAAAGAAAGTCTTCCTTGGAGAAGGATGGAGGAGAAAAGAATGTAGAGATGTCTGTGCTGCTTCTCTTCTGTCTCACAATGACACTTCCTTGCTACATGGGAAAAGGACAACCTCTAACTACTGTTGCGACTTGTTTAGTCATTTTCAGTTCTGTACACCTCTTAGTGATCCCTTTTGGGGTGTTCTTGGCAAAGATAATGGATTGGTTTACCATTTCCTTCTCCAACTCATTTGACAAATAAGAAAATTGAGGCAAATAGGATTAAGTGACTTTCCCAAGATTACCCACCTAATGCCTAAAGACCTCATTTGAAGTCAGTTCTTCCTGAGTATAGGCCTAGCATCCTTTCCACTTGTGCTACTTAGCGGTCAAAGCATTCATATTCAGGTTTAAAAAATCTGCGTCCTAGTTTTTGTTTTTTAAACCTGCTCTCCTAACAATAGATCAATATATTCATTGACTCCAACAAAAGAATGATAATATTAAAAAGTAATCAAACTCAGATCAGGATCTTATTAAACATTTATTCACCAGACATTAAACAGAATCCTAGTGATATAAATAAATGAAATAATCCCTTTAATACTTTCTATTAGCAAAGAGTAAATTACACAAGTAAGCAAACTACCAGTACTTTAACAATTTGCTTGCTTAATTGATTTCTAAGAATTGCTTGATGAAGGTAAAGGGAAGGATTTGGGTGCAATGTGGAGATGTTTATGCCATATCAAAACAAAATGGAGCACCAAAAAAAAAAGACAAAAATAAAAAGTTTCTCTAAGATCTCAAAATAATTTCAAGGTAAAAGTAACTGACAAAAATATAAATACTTATCCCCACCCCACTCTTCTCATATTTGCATTTGAATAGGGATAAAAGCTTTTTTCAAAAGAGAAACTTGAAGGATTTTATCAGACATTGAGACTATTTTTTAAAATTCTGAATTTAATGAACATCCCTCCCCCCAAAAAAAGAAGAGAGCATATTCATGTGAAAAATAGATTACAAAAAATCGGATTAAATGTGAAAACATTATTATAGACAGCTCACATTTTTAAATGTTTATAATCAATTTAAAATATTACTTTCAAAGTTGTCCTGATTATCTTCTGTATTCCCTTCTGCACTTCCCTCAGTTTCTTTTTCTGCATTTTAACAAATGCTTCAATAATTTTTTCTTCTTTTTTTTTTTTTGGATAATCCAGTTTCTAGTTCCCCCTTAATCCCTTTAGCCGCTTCCAAAAGAAAAAGAAAAACAACAAAAACTTAATCTTTGTAATAAATAAGCATAGTCAAGTGAAGTAATTACTGTTTTCTAAGGGGTTTTTAGTTGAATGGTCATTTTATTAATCTATTTTTTTTCCATTTTTATGTTGGTGAAAGCATTTAGAGACAAATTGTTCTCAGTATCACCTGAGATCTAGCATATTTAACATTTTGAAAATTCTATTTAAACCATATTAATATTTTTTCTTTTTATGTTTTGATTAGATTTGTGGGGAGTAGACATTGAACTCTCCTGTTATAATGTTACTATTTCTGTTGTAATTCTCTTTAATTCCATTTATTTTCCTTTAAGTATTTAGATATTATTACACTGAGTACAGATACATTAAGCATTGATGCTAATTCTGTCTATGGTGCCTTAAGTCATAAGACAATTTCTCTGTTCATCTCTTTTAGTCCATTTTTATTGCTGTCTTGTCATAGATTATGATTGCTATACCCTGCCTTTTCTACTTCATCTGAAATATAACAGATGCTTATTTTAATTCTTAGAAACAACATATTTTTGGCTTCTGTTATCTTCCTCTGTTTTATAAGTGAATTTATCCCATATACATTCACATTTTGGGTTGTTAATTGTATATTCTCTTCCATAATATCCTTTTATATGTTTTTCTCTCTTTGTCCCCTGCCTCCCTCTTTAGAAAGAGGATATCACACTTCATATATTAGGCCTATAACTCCAAGGAGATTAAATAAAGAGGGAAAAGTTCTATTTAATACACACACACACACACACACACTTAAAAAATCTGTTCTTTTCGTAGTGACAAAGAACTATAAGTTAAACGAGTGTTCAACATTTAGGGTAACACTAAACAAATTATCTTTTATCACTGTATTGGAATACTACTTTCCAATAATAAATGATGGATGCAGGGGATAGTTTCAGAGAGATCCAGGAACAATTATATTAACTGATGTAAAGTGAAATAAGCAAAACCAGAAGAAAATTTTCATATAATAATATTGTAAAGACAAATTTGAAAGCCTTAAGGATTCTGATCAATGCAGTGCTCAATTATGAGTCTAGAGGATTGACCCACCTTTTGACATAAAGAGATATACTCAAAATGAAGAATAAAACATTTTTGGAATTTTTTTGTTTGCATATTTTTATTAAAAAGGTTTTTGTTTTTGTTTTCTAAAGAGGTCACTGAGAGAAAGAGAAAATAAATGCTTATTAATTTAAACTAAATTTTAAAATAAGAATATTGAAAGAGAAAGGTTATACTTAATACTTGCTACTTATAGTTTATGTAGTCTGATTCTATTCCATTACTCTCTTTACCTAATCTCCAATCACAAGTTCTTACCCTTTCTTTGCTTTTATTGCAATCTCCAAACTCCACCATCCTAAAATAGAATTGTTCTGCTTTTCCTTCTTCTATCTTCCCTCCTTAATCCCTTCTCTCTCCTATTCTCCATCTGATTTGATGTTCAATTTCATATTTTTTTTTCACTAACCTAAATATTTATGTGCATATTGAAAACTTCTTTATATGATTCAAATGAAAGGGAGGTTCACATGCAATCTAGTCCCCTTTACTCTGTATTCATATAGGCTTCTCATATACTCAGATTATGTCAAATAAAAAAATTCCATTCCCTTCTTCCTTTCTTCTCTAATGTAGTCTTTTTCCTTCTCTTTTCTTTTTCTCCAAGTTCACCAAAATATATAAAAACTATCCCTACACTCTAATTTATTTACCATCACCACCTTCATCACTCTTGATTACAGTAGGGCCCTGAGGGGGAAAAATTTTAATTTCTCGTTTGAATATAGTCATTTCATCATTATATAGTCATGTCCAATTGCACTCCTGTATTTACCTTCAGGTATTTCTCTTCCCTCTGTATCTGTAGTTCAAAATATCAGCTCAGCTCTGGTCACTTCATCAGAAATATTTCAAAATTCTCTTCTTCATTAAATATTTATACTTTAAAATTATACTTAGCTTTGCTAATTAAATGATTTTTGGCAGTAATCCATTCTCTTTGTCTTTTGGAATATTATATCCCAAGCTTTCTTCTTCATTATATTAGTGACTACCAAGTCTTAAGTGATATTTGTCTCCTCATCTCTTTCTAGCTGTTTGCTGAATTGTTTTTGTTTGTTGGTTTGGAACTGAAATCATTCTGTTTTCAATATGATGTTCCTGGAGACTTCAGAAACCTTGTAGACCCATCCCCTCATTTTACATATGCGCTTGACTAAGGTCATCAAAATAGAAAGTGTCAGAGTCAAAATTTAAACCATTCTGATTGCAGAGAGTGCTTTTTGTTCATTATACTACCATATGGTCTCCCATTTTCCCTCTTTGTATCATAGTTTCTTCATCTTTTACCTAGGGAAGGAAAAAGGAAGAAGAACTAAATGAGACAAACTTTTACCATGTGTAGCAACATTATCAAAGGAATAGAGTAGGTAAAGTATGATGCACTATAATTAAAATTAAATTTAAAATAATAGAATTATGAGTTTATTAGAAAAGATACCCAGAAAAAAATTCACCAATTAATCAGGTAATTAATTGTGAGGCCCTGTGGCACCATTTTGCAATAGATGCCCTAATCTTTCTTCCTCAGAGGACACCTAATCAATCCACTGATCCTTTTTAACAAGTTCTATAATGATGCTCCTGATGCTGAAATAAATATATATTTTTTTTCTCTGAACTTTAGTAGGCACTGTTATGTTGTTAAGGAGATATGTGTTTCTGAGAAAGCCAAAATGAATAAATCAGACTTGTGTGAATCCCCTGATTCTTATTATCACCCCCTACAATATTCTTGTCATATTCAGCTCTTTCTAGAAGATGTCTAACTAAATAATTTTTCTCCTTTCTGCTTTAGATGCTAAAATTTAAAAAAGATTTCTTATATGATGAGTATGTTCAATTTACTTCAATTCAGATTTCATTTTTTTACAACCCACCGTAGGAAGAGCACTCTAGGTACAAGGGATAATAGAAAATTTAGTTTAAAACATAGTTTCTTCCTCATGGAGCTTATATACTAGAAGAGAAATATGAAAATACACAAGAACTATCATAGCAGATGATAATAATAGCTAGCATTTAAATAGTATTTTCAGTATAAAACACATATTATCTCATTTAATTTTTACAATAACCTTGTAAAGTAATTCCCATTATTACTCTGATTGTATAAATGGATCTGAGATTCAATGACTTGCCCAGAGTCAAACAACTAGCAAATATCTGAGGTAACATTTGAACTCAGTTCTTTTTGACCACAAGAACAATGTTTTATCTAGCCACTAGGATACCCATAGGCATCATAATAAATACTCAGAGGTGTCCAATTAAAGTGCAATGTGAAGTCCAAAGGAGAAAATATAATTATTTACTGGGATTATTGTGAAGAGGTAGTATTTAAACGATATACAATTTAAAAGGAAGAAATTTGTGGAGGTAAAGTGGTAAGTAAAAATATATACTTAGCAACTTAAGAGGAAAATCAGAAGAAATTTGGAATTAATATAGCACCTAGAAGAAAGGGATGTTAGGTGTTAGAGAGATATAAAATAAAATAAGGACTGGAAGAACATTAAATTTAGTGATTAGAAGAATTAGTAATTTCTGAAGGCGAGATTATAAAGAGTTGGCAGAAAATGGGTGGGGAGGAAGAACAGATGGGAAGGAGAAAGGATAGATTATTTATTCAAAAAGTGTGGCAAGAAGTAGAGAAGAAATGGGATGGTGTAGAAGAGAACCTTTTAGAATTGAAAAGACATGTTTGTAAATATAGGGGAAAGAGTTTTCAGAGAGAATATTTGAAGTTTGAAGGTTAGTGCAAATTTTCAAATGACTTAAAGAGAAAATAATTGCAGAAACTGGAGAATGATTGATAAAGAGACTTGAGATAAAGTGCACAAATAAAGGGATTAGAATTAGAGAGGATTAGATACATTTTATCTTCTAGGAAAGAAAGGAAATCTGGGTCTTTGATCAGTAAAGAATTGAGTTAGGAGGGCTGGTGACCCAAAGGATGAAAAAAAAATAGACAAACATTTTAATGAATCTTTGTTGTCATTATTTTTTCTTCACATAAATTCTGTGTAGGTATACATGGTTATGCCTGCAGTGTGTCTTACACTGAGGAAAACATATATTAGTGATAGCCAAGTAATTTCTGCTATAAGTCATCAAATTGTAGCCAATATCTAACAAAAAACATGACTTTAAAATGAAACAAAAAGCTAAAAAACGAATCTCCACAATTTAACATATATTCCATGTACAAGTTTGAATAAAAATCACCATTTGGTTATCTTACTTAAATTTAGGGAAATAGCAAACTTTGGAGAAATTTTCTTATGAAAGCCTCTTACAAATTGTTGTACTCCGGAACAGGAGCTTTAGATGTTTGAGCTAATCTAAGTAATATGGAAAAATATCCTTAGAGTTTAGTCAAACTAAATAGGTCCCTATTGAACAAAACTAGAAAATGTCATTCTTCTGTATGCCTGAACCTGATAGTATTAATCATAACCACACAGGAAAGGAAATGTCCTCCTTTAAAGAGTACTGAAATAACTTAATGATTTTACTTACCTTAAGTTTTAAGATCTAAAATAGTCTAATAGTTTAAATAGTTTAAATTCTAGAAGGGACCTTAAAAACCATTTGCTCCAACCCTTTCATTTTACATATAAGTAAACGAGTCCACAGAAGTTAACATCTTGCCTTAAGTCATATAGCTATTATGTGTGAAAACTATTCCTAAACCTCTCCCTTCCTTGCTCTCCTTACTTTTTCATCTCTTATGATTCTCCTAACCAATTAAACCACGAACAATCTCTTGCCTCTGGGTAGCATTTATTCTGTATGATATTATAAAGAGAGCAATGGATTTAGAGTGCAAGGATCCTGGTTCAGATTCTATTTGCTACCTTCAAATAGAAGATAGCATTCATAAATTGACTTTGGGCAAGTTATAAATCTCTGAACCTCAGTTTTCTTAGCAGTAAAATGAAGATACTGGACTAGATGATCTCTAAAGCCACCAAATTTAAGTCTACAATCCTAATACACATATTATTCTCATGATGGGCTCTCTTCTACTAAATGAATAAAAAGTCTAGAAAATATCATTAACTTCCAAAATGTTAATTTCCATATGATTAAAGATCTAGCAATAGTTACATTTTCTATCTCTCTCTCCTTTTTTTTCCTGCCTCTTTCTGTCATTGTAATTGTTCCTTAATTTTTATAAAAGTGTAGTACAAAATCTTAGGCTAATTTTTCTGTTATGATTCTTTTTTCTCTTTATTCTTTTTTCTTTATAAAACCTCTCATTAGTTATTTGGTCATCTATTACCTTGATTTCAATAATGGCCCTATTTGATCTCTCAGTTTTTTTCTATATCATTAGAAAGTCTATGCCTAGTTTCCAAAAATCACTTTCAATAATATGAATGGATATAGAATAACATCTTGATAATACTGTATTTTCTATAATATAATTTTATCATTCCTGTATTGTGTTCTTTAATCGTTTTTCTTTCAATACTCCTTTGATCACTTTACTTCTAAGATCCTCTTCATAGATTTTTAAAGTAATTTACCCATTTTCTCATACTTTTCATCTCAGTCTTTTCATACCTTGTGTTTTCTCTCAGCTTTTTTATTCATTCTTTTGCATTTTTCACTTTGGTATTTATGACAGTCTCTACCTTTCTTTCTGGCCAATAAATTGAGAATTTTATTTTTAAAGTCTGTCCCAATGATTCACTTGCCAATGAAGCATTATATTTCTTTTGCTATTACAATTACTTCTAGTGTAGGATCTCCTAAGGCAAAACATTCAATGCTAGACACAGTTAATCATTAATACAGACAAAATAACACAGAAAATTGTTAAATTTCCCAAGTGAGTGTATATCAAACACTGTTAAGTAAAAAGAATTAAGACAGATAGGTAGCTTGATGGATAGCACCCAGGCATGGAGTCCCCAAAGACAAGTTCAGATCTGACCTGATACACTTGCTCTATGGCCCTATGAAAATCACTTACCCTCTGTTTGCCTCAGTTACCCCATCTGTAAAATGATGATAGTAACATAATCTTCCTTCCAGAGTTGCTTTGAAAATCAGATGAGATAATAATTATAAAGCACTTAGCACAATGCCTATTATGTAGTAAATACTATGTGTTAGCTTTCATCATCATCATTATTATTATCACTTAGAGAATTTATACATAAACATACTTTTGTCCTCATTATCTAAAAATTTCAATCAAAAGTAATTGGTTGGGGCTTGACTTGTCCAAATAATTGTCTTAATACTCCATTTAAATTTGCCAGTATAGAATTGACTTATACCACTTTTTTCTATCTCAATTGATGAATTAATCAACAAGTACTTATTAAGTACCAAGTGTGTATTTGGTGCTGTGCTAAGAGCTCAAGACACAAAGATAAAAATTAAACAGTGCCTTCCTTCATGGAACTTACAATCTGTTAAGAGAAAAAAAACAAATACATATATGCATAGAAATATAGAAATAGTACAGTTCTTATTAATAGAATCCTAGTCCCTAGAATATGTTCAATATTCTCTGCTTGCTGACAATCTAAGTTATGGCTTACAAAGAAAATTTCTTGAAATGAATATTGGGAACTAATGGAGAGCCCTCCCCTCCATTCAGAGCATATTCTAGTGACTGGGACCTCATTGGCCAGTCCCCTGGTACAAAGATTTTAAAATAGATGTAAGGTAATGAAAGAGATAATAGTAGAAGCTAGGATGATTAAGAGAGGCTTCATGTAATAAAAAATGGTGCTTGAACTAAATCTTAAAGGAAAATAAAGATTGTAAAAGGCAGGGATTAAAAGGAAATACTTTGCAGGCATGGAGGGTAGTTCATGGAAAGTGCAAGATGAGAAATGGAATATTGTATATGAAGAAAAGCAAAAAAGGTCAGTATGGCTAAACTATTATTTATGTGAAAGGGAGTACTGTGTAATAAGATTGGAAAGGTAAAATGGGGTCAGGTTGTAAAGTTTAAATGCTCAGCAGGTAAAAGTTTATATTTGCTCATAGAGCAGAGCTCGCAGAGATAAAAGGAGCCAGTGAAATTTCCTAAAGAGAATTACACGCTCAGATCTATGTTTTAAAAAAAATCATTTTGGAATCTATGTGGAAAATGAATTGTTGTGTGTTAAATAATGGATATCAGGAGGCTTTTATAATACTCCAAGTGAGAAATCTGAAATACGGTAGTAGCTATATAAGGAGAGAGAGATAGGAGATGGATATAAAATGTAATTAATAACAAGGTTTGGAAGTTGATTGAGAGTAAATAAAGATGACACTGATGTGATACCTGCCACTAAAATAAGAAAGTTTAGAGGAAAGGAGAATTTGGAGAGAAAAGATGAGTTCTGTTTCAGACAGATTTTTCTATATAAATAGAAAGTCTATGCCTAGTTTTCAAAAATCACTCCTAATATTATGAATGGATATAGAATAACCTCTTCTCAATAATAATGCATTTTCTACAATATAAGAGGCTTATATCTATCTAATTCGAAATGCCCAATGGGCAGTGGCTTATGTGGACTGAAGCTAAGAAGAGAGACTAAAGTTGCATACATAGGTCAGGGAATCATCTACAAAGAGTTGGTGATTAAACCCATGTGAGATTGACAATAATGATGGGATGATTATGATGGTGGTGATGATGTAGATAACTAATGTTTCTTTAGTGTTTTAAAGTAGGCAAAGAATTTTACATATTATATTTTAGGTCTTCACAACAATTTTTTGAGATAAGTATTATTATTACTGAAGTTTACAGATGGATAAAGTGAAGCTCACAGAGGGTAAATGATTTGCACATGGACACACAGCCCTTAAGTTTTTGAGATTGCATTTACACTCACCTGAGTGACCTCAAGTTCAGTGCTCTATCCACTGGACCACATAGCTGCCTACAAATCACCAAGTGGAAGACCTTAGAGAGAGAAAAGGGCCCAAGACAGGTCTAGACTATATCCATGGTTAGCAAGCATATATATAACAGTGTGGATAATTATGTGGATAATAATGCAGCAAAAGAAACTAAGGGCAAGTGATCAGGCAGATAGGAAAACTAACAAGATAAAGTATTTTCGTTAATAGATAATTTAAAGGGACAAAAATATACATCTGTATTATTTAAATGATAGACTCATTTGTTGAGGTGTGTGGTGCTTTGATAATCTAAGCAGTGCCTGCCTAGCATTTAAGAAGCTTGACTATTTTAGTAGTACATGAAAAATAATAATTGAAGTGGGAAAAGTAGGTTGTCACATCAATTTCCTGCTAAAATTAGTAATGAAAAATGAACAATGAAGACTACAAACCAAAAATATTTAATTAAAATTTTCAAATTCATATTTATATTTTAAATAGAAGGTGCACAAGAAATTAAATATTTTTCTTTTTATTTTCTTTCTTTATAAAAATTACATTTATTGATATTTTTATTTTATCAATTACTTCTGGATCTAACCTCTCTCCCAGAATTGAACTTTTTCTTGTAACAAAAAAGTTAAGCAGAAACAACCAATGAAATGATCTGTGTCTGACCATAATGTAGCATTCTATTCCTATAAGCCCTCACCTCTTTGCCTAGTATATTTAATTTTCAATTTTCTGGCACCAAAATGAGCCATTACAATTAAAACATTTTACTTCTGCTCAATTATAGCATTAGCTATTGTATATCTTGTTTTTATTTATTTATCATAAAGAACATACAAATGTATTTTTGAGTACTGAAATTCCATTCTGCCTTTCCTTTTCTTGGAGGTGTGGGACAGTAGAGGCTGGTTGTTTAAAAAAAAGAATTGTTCATTCAAATTTAAACTTAAAATTTAAATCGAAGTTTAATTGCATACTATATGTGATCCTGTGCTAAGCAAGAGGAGAAAAAAGACGAAGATATACTTTGTTCCTTAAGAGTTTATGTTTTAACTTGAAGTTTGCCCAAAAAACAGTCTGGCTTATTATATATTAATGTGGTTAAATTCAACCTAGTTTCCTATCAAATATCTTGGAAAATCATCCAACACCTTGCCACAGTCTCCCGGTATAATAATTTTTTAATCGACACATCAGAGTACATCTAAAGCAGAGAGAAGCACTTGAAGCCAGGGCCATAAATGATGTCCTCCATTCAATCAAGAAAATTCCTAAGGATTGTTCATCCATGAATTGTGATACCAGATTTCTTGCTTTATTTACCAGAGACTGAAGTGTGATCAGAACCTGGAAAGGAAAGGAAAGAGCTTTGTGCCAGAAGTTGATGAATTTGTCCAACAGATTGACAAACTGAAGTTAAGATATAAATGGAGAGAATACTATGGTAGGTCAGTGAAAGGCTACTCTAAGATTTCCAAGTGAGGGCTATCATCCAGAGAAAGATAGTAAAATTTAGATAATAATAATAATAAAAGCAAAAAAGTAGCAGATCCCTAAATCGGAGAACCTACTAGATTTGAGGACTGGTTTTGCCAGATTTTATTGGCTGTGTGACCCTGAAAAATATGATTTAATGTCTCTGAAGTTCATTTTCCTTATCTGTAACAAGGGAATGATAATCCCTGCCCAGACTACTGCTCACATCATTATTATATGAAAATCATTTTGTGTATTCTAAAGGAAAGGGAATAAGATCTAGAACTATGATCTCCTAGGTGAAGGGCATGCCAAGGGAACAATTTTCTTTAATAGTGAAGATCAAAAACTTCTCTACAATCCAAAGTTTAGAAATTTGCCTAAGTTACTGAGAGGTTTGATGACTTTGTCAGTGTCACATAACCAATATGTTTCAAAGGTGGGAACTGAAACAAGGTTTACCTGCCTTCAAACTAGCTTTGTGCATACAAGACCAGGCTGCTTCTCTAAACTCTGAAATGTTTTTATAAATTTGAGCTATTATTATTGCACTGAGGCAAAGTCCATATGCTGTCTTCCTCAAGTGTTTATCCTAGACAAATTGGATAGCTTGCCAAGACTCATCAAACTACTGATCACTACCTATTCTGCCTGTTCCTATGAGAAAGAATGATACAGTCAGAAGAAACCTGGAATGCATCTCTGAAGACTTTGAAGTCTGGGTAGGAAACTGAAGGACTTGAAGGAACAGCTGGTGTTTTCATCTCTTCTATTTGAAGGTCGTGGCTTTGTAAAAGAAAGGAGGATATGGGAAGTGAACAGCTGGCTATATAGATGGTATTGAAGAGCTGGCTTTGGTTTCCTGGAGAATGGCTTACAATAACCAGAATGAAAAGCTCTTGGCAAAGGAGAGAGTGTCTCTCAAAAAGACTGGAAGCAATGCATTTGGCAGGAAACTTAACCTTAATATGAGAAATTTAAACTAAATTTTGAGGGCAAAAAAGAAATTGCCCAGATAAAACAACCAGAGCAGGAATTTGGGTTTTTTTTTAAGTACAATCTAGAAAGAAACAGCATGGATGCCCTAAAAATTGTCAGGTGAAGATGACAAGCAAAGTAGAAACAAAATTCATAGCCCCAGATATGTTAGTGCACCAAATATATATCAAGAAACAAACAAACAAAAAACTTTAGGTGAGTTTAAAGAAAAATAAAAACAAAGTCTATATTCTTAAAAAGTATACTGGGGACAGCTAGATGGTGCAGTGGATAGAGAACTGGCTTAATGCACCCTCACTGTGTGACTCTGGGTAAGTCACTTAACCCTAATGCTTCACCAAAAAAAAAGAAAAGAAAAAAAAGAAATTAAAAAATTATACTGTAGACCACCAAGCTAAACAGAGCATGTGGAAAATACTTTTGTAATAAAGCTTAAAATCTTACTCAAAGATGAAGTATAGTAATGGAATGATTTGAGTATTTAGGCATCTACTGGAAACCTTACTCTGCTCAAAAGCAAAATAATTGATAAAATATTTATCTGTAAAATGACAATTTAATCCTCCAGAAATTAGGGGAAGCAATGGGGAGGACTATTACCCTGGACTTAATTTTGGTCAAGAAGGAAGATTTAATTAATTAAAGAAGCAATAAGAAATTTGATTGATAGAAAGATAGACATATACATATATACATAGATAATTATACCATGTCTAAAATTCATAATAGTCAAATCTGGCCAGTCAGATACACACACACACACACACACACACACACACACACACGCACGCAAACATATGTACTTGAGATTTTTAGGATAGCATCATTTTTAATACTCTATCTAACAAAGATTAACTAAGACTAATCCTTCTGTAGTGTCATTGATTCTATTCCCTGTTACATTCTTCAGGGCTTTGTTCCAATAATTGTCTCCTATCTGTCAAATACTTTCAATTTCCCCCCTCCATTGGATCCTTTCTATATACATAAAACAAGATCATATACCATCAATCCAACAAAAAGTCACTTTGACTCTTTCATTTGCTGTTCCATTGATACCTCCTCTTTACAGACAAAACTCTTAAAGCAACAGTCCTATATCTAATACTACACCTTCTTCATCAACAAGTTTTTTCCTCTTTTCTTTATCATACCTTCCTTCTTTAGTATGTTATGGAAAGTGTTCTTTCAAAAATTACCAGAGACCTAATGACCAAATCTATAGTCTTTATTCAGCATTTATCCATTTTGACATCTTTATATTATCTAACATTGTTGCTATCATTAACTTTTTTCCCAGACTCTCTTCTCTTCTCTCTCTTTCTCTCTTTCTCTCTCTCTCTCTCTCTCTCTCTCTCTCTCTCTCTCTCTCTCTCT
>JAJPUD010002790.1:19790-142331 GCA_023553655.1 Myrmecobius fasciatus
CTCTCTCTCTCTCTCTCTCTCTCTCTCTCTCTCTCTCTCTCTCTCTCCTCCCCCCTCTCTCTCTGTCTGTCTTTCTGTGTGTGTGTATGTGTCTGTTTGTTTGTCTGTCTCTGCTTCCCCCCTTTCTCCAACTCTTGAAATTCTACTTCAACTAATTTCTTTTGTGCACTTGACTCCCAATTTGTATTCTCAGTCCTGATGTCTCCCTCTCAAACTTTATCTCCTTGTCTATGGTTGACTGCAAGACATCTCTGCCTGCATGTTCCTCAGTCATTCAAATTGAAACTTCCATAACTAAATTTATTCTTAGATTCCCCACTCCCTTGACCAAAAAAATTCCTCCTTCTTGAATATTTTATTAAATGACTTTATTATTTACCCAGTCTTATTGGTGTTTTTAATTACTTTTTCCTGTCCTCTCATACCTAATCAATTATAAGTAGCATCCTATCAATGCTCAGATCTTTCAGACTAAATCCCTCTTCTCCTTTCTCACTGATACTGCCATAGTTCTACAATTATTTCCAGCTATTTAGAATGTCTTGCTTTTTCCATTTTCTTCCTCTTCCAAACTATGTTTCATACAACTACCAGACTGGTCTTTCTTGTGCAAAAATTTAATTATACCAACACTATGCTTAAAATATTCCCATGCCTTCCTACTGCCTCCCAAATAAAAAGTGTTCAAGGACTTCCACAATATCACATCTATGCTATCCTTGAGTAATATAGTATACACTATAGTAGATGGGGCATTAAACTTGAAGTCAGGATGACTTGAATTCAACTCCTGCCTCAGATCCTTAATTAGCAAGTTAATCTCTCTGCTCTTCATTTTCCCTTATGTAAAGTGACTGTATTAGACTAAATAATTTCTAAGATCCTTTCCAACTCTAAATCTATGATTCTGTATTCCTGATTTTATCTTACATTGCTTATTTCCATATTTTCCATGTTTCAAGGAACCAAATGATTGTCAATTAATTATTAAGTACTTATGGAATATCTACTACCTAAGAAGCAGAAAAAATAATATCTGGAAAAGATCTTGGTTTAAAAAGACCAAAATCAGCCACTGCATCCTGGGCCATTACTAATCGTCTTAATTTCTATTTTGCCACTGGACTCTGATGTCTGGAGAAGAGAATGAGACTGATGATTTTATGCAGTTCTGCCTCATTTAAATCCAATTTATACAGAAGTGAAGACATCACCCATGCCAGCCTCTTTAAGAACAAAGGATGAAAACAAAATGAAAATGAAACAAAACAAAATGAAACAAAAAGCAACAACAATGCATAAGGCACTGTGCCAGGTTCTAGGGTTACAAAGACAAAAATGATACTGTCCCTATCTTCCAAGAGATTATGTTCTATTAAGGGACACAATTTGTATAAAAATCTGATTCTCTGTTAACTTTCCATTGAGTCATGCTGCTATATAAAGGAACAAAGAGAAAAAATGTAATTTTACTTGTAAGGAGTAGCAAGAGATTCATTTTGACTGGATCAAACAATAATTGAAAGGTAAAAATGCATAATAAACCTAGAAAGGTAGTTTGGGGGCAGGTTGTTAAGACTTTCAATGCCAAACAAAAGATCTTTTTATTGGTCCTAAAGGTGATAAGAAGCTACTGAAATTTACTGAACAAGGGAATGATTAGATTTGGGCTGGAGGAATATAATTTTGGCAGCTATGTGGAGAATGGGTTGGAAAGGGGGAAATAATTGTGGCAAGGAGATGAATAAAGAAGTTATTTCAATAGTCCAGGTAAAAGATTTTTATATCCCTATTGATTAATACAGAGTTTGGAACATAGCATATGTTTAATAAATGCTTGATGATTGATGAATCATACTAATAGTCCTGTGAATAAAGAAAAAGTGCCACATGAAAAAAGATGCTTTAAAGGTAGAATAAGCAAGACAGCAACTAATTAAAAGTGAGGGAGAATGAAAAGTAAATGATGACTACAGGATTGCAGATCTGAAAGACTGAAAAGATTATGGGCCCTTTCATAGAAATAAGAAAATTAGGGTGAGAAGTAGTTTCCATAAGAAGTTCATAGATTCTGTTTTCGAAATATGGAATGTCAGATATGTATATATATGTAATCCACATTTTGAAATATCAGTTGGTGATATGGAAATGGAAATAAAAGGAAAGATTACTTAGCACAATTCTGAATAATTGATTTTTATTCACTTAGGGAGAAGAGTATGAAGGATCATCCACCAATGATATTTGGAAGGAGTGGCATACAGGGAGGAGAACTAAGAGACTGTATTATTTCAAAAAAAACAGAGAGAAAAGATTATATAGAAACAAGTAGATAAATGTCTTATGCTGCAAAAAAGTCAAGAAGGATAAGAACTGGTGGGGTGGGAGTGAGGTGGGAGAAACAATTAAATTTTGGATTTGAGAATTAAAGGACAACAAAATTTAGAAGTTACATATTTGTTGAATTTAAGTGAATAGAGAGTAAAAGGTTCAAAAAAATATCTTGCATCAATAAGTTAACTTCAGAGTTATGGGATCACATACTTAGATCTGAATGGAATCTTAAAGACCTTTTAGTCCAATTTCTTCATTTTACAATTGAAGAAACTGATGCTTAGAGAGGCTAAATTATTTGTCCAAGGTATTAGATACTTGATTCGAACTTAGGTCTCTCTGACTCCAAATCTAGCCCTATATTATATCTGTCCTTCTCTTACTCTATTGTTTAGCAGCAAATACTCCTATTTGGATGGCTCTGTGGTAAACTTTACCATTAAACCATTAAAAATGGAGAGAACAGACCAATCTCTTCTTTATGTATCTAAGTGGAATCTAGTGGCGGATATTATACAGCTGGCCAACTCCCAAGATGATGGAGGGTACTGGAATTTGCCTGCCTCTGATATTCTTCTTGCATTTGTGGGACAGGTCTTCATGTCTAATCAGCTTCCACATCTGCAGAGGGCAGGAAGCAGTGAATCTTTTGCAGAAGGGCTCTTTTGCAACAACATTGTTCAAAAGCAATATGATTTGATGCTGGCTTTTTCTTGCTTGTATAACAAAATAGTCTTGTTTCTGACATGTTTATCAGACAATCTGGTTTTTGATCTTAGGATGACCATTAATAATCTTTAGAGACAGAAAACAGCAAAGGTATCAGAAGTCATTCTAAGATCATAGCTGCATGTTATTTCATTCACTTGAGGGTATAAGCCATCTGAGAATACAGATCTGCTCCCATTTCTAAAAGAGAAAAACATTCAATTCCAAAACAAGGTAAAAGAAAAAGCTAGACAATGATTCCCAGAAAAAAAAATATCTAGAATGAACTAAATAGGTGTTCTGTAAGAATCTAGCATGGATTATCTATGAACATTTTATAATAAACTAATTTAATTTTTTCTTTTTGACAATAGCACTAGACTGATAGAGGAAAGGAAAGTCATTTATAATCATCTTAATTTCAGCAAGATTTTTGATGGGCTTTCAAATAATGCAAAGTTAAGTAGGCTGAGTGAGTTGAATCTAACCAAAAAATCATGCCCTAAAATTGTTGGTTAATGAATTGATATTAACTTGTAGGGATATCTCTA
This sequence comes from Myrmecobius fasciatus, assembly GCA_023553655.1. Classification (NCBI taxonomy): domain Eukaryota; kingdom Metazoa; phylum Chordata; class Mammalia; order Dasyuromorphia; family Myrmecobiidae; genus Myrmecobius; species Myrmecobius fasciatus. Next base: position 23,384 of record JAJPUD010002790.1, read on the forward strand.
GTAGAGTACTGTGATTCTGTGCTCATTGAAATTTTTTATCAGTGATTTTGATGAATACATAAAAGTCTTCCTTATTGAATTTGCAGATGAGAAAGACGAGAAGAGTTAACTAATACATTAGATGTTAGACTTTTTATTCAAAATTATCTCAAGCTGAAATTCTGGGCTAAAACCCACAAAATGAAATTTAATAGGAATAAGCTTAAAAGTTCATAAAAGCAGTTATACCAGACCAGAACGTAGAGACTTGGTTAGCTTGACAGCCATTCATGTGGAAAAAAAAAACTGGGGTTTTAATTGATTATATGAGCCAACACTGTGATCTAGCAAAAAAAAAAAAAAAAAAAAAAAGCTTAATGCATTAATAGAAATGCACTTCACTTTGCAGATCACAGGAGGTAATATAACCACTGTATTCTGTTTTGGTATGACCACATCTGAAGTATTATGTTAAATTCTGGGCACCAGATTTATTTAGGAGAGACTTTGATCAACTATAGTATATCCAGAACAGGACAACCAGAATAGTAAAGAATCCAAAAACTATGTCTCAGGAGGGATAGCTAAAGTAGCTGAAGGATAATTAGGAAAATTTTAAAAACCATGGAAGACATAAGTGTTATCTTCTTATTTGATGGATTCTGATGTAAAAGAGTTATACAATGATAACTAAAAAGACTTCTAATGTACTGGGTTACTCCAGAGGTCAGAAGAGGAACAATATGAAAAATTATAAAGAAACAAATTGAAGTCAACAGGAGGAAGAACCTTCTAACTATTTAGAACTACCCCAAAAGAGCAATAGAGTAGAAGTAATACTCCAAATACTCAAATAGAGAGTTAAAAAAAAAAGATTCATGACCTGGGTGTGGATTTAAACTAGATGAACATCTAAAATCCTTTCCAATTTTAAGATCTTATGGTTCTCTGATTTTAAAACATTGAATACACACAATTTTGCAAAAATAGAACTAGAGTAATTTGTCTTTCTTTTAACTTTACAAAATTACTCTTATGGTTAATTGGATTATGACTCATACTTAGAAACTGGTCCATTTGTGGAAAAGTGCACAGCCAAATGGAAAAAAAAAAATCTTTCTGTACAGACCCTTTAGATTAGTTGGTTAAGACTTCAAATAACAAGACAAACAAGAAAAAACCACTTCTAGTGTTTTCTTTTGCCTTCCTAATACATCAAAATCAAAATTTCAAAACATAAACTTCAGTTGTAAAAAAGATTTGATCAGTGTATTTATTGTGCACGTAGGCTGCTTCTGCACAGCTCAGGATGCCAGAGTGCCATAGTTGCTCCATTTGAGTTGATAATTGCATTGGGATTTCACACAATATTAAATAGTCTCAGCATGAGAGAAGGAGATGTTAATAAAAAAAATTTAAGCTAATCAATAATTTAAACTTTTTGAAGTCATTAACTATTTGGAATTGAGGTAAGGAGAGAATGTCCTTGTCTTTGAATCCCCAAATAAACAATACCTCATATCTTCTGGAAGCTTCACAAATGTTTTCTAATTGAATCCAATTGAAATTAATTTTCATTACTAATAGATGTTTTTCAAAATTATGTTTTTTTATTTTTAACTTTTTTTGGCAATTCACAGATAGAAAAATAGAAACAAAATTATGTATAAGTATTGTATATTTGTGTGTATATATGTATGTAAATATACATATATGTATATATATATATACACATGCAGATATGTGCGTGCCTTATGCATGTATCTTTAGTGTTGAATGAGATCCAGACCTATGATTTCATGAATATGAAGAAATTCCAGTGGGGAATTTTCTTCTTTGAATCAATGTTAGAATAATAATTACCAACTTATCTATAACTTAAGAGTTTTAGAGAACTGTCAGAGCATTTAGAGTTATTTGTCAAGACTGTTATAGGGTAGTATGTAGTTTGATTCATTGTAGTATGCATTCATAAGATACCTACTGTGTACTGAAAGCTGTGCTCAGTTCAAGAAATAAAAACAAAATTAAGTACTTCCTGTTCTCAAGGAACTTACATTTTGGGAAGGGAGAAAGACAACACAAACATAGATAAGTAATAAGAAAATATGAAGTATATGCAAATTAATTATGGGAGTCAGCACCCATATTTTTTAAATTGACTTTTTAATTAATTGATTAATTAATTAATTTTGCTGAGACAATTGGGGATAAGTTACTTTCCCAGGATCCCACAGCTAAGAAGTGTTAATTGTCTGAGACCAGATTTGAATTTAGGTCCTCCTGACTTCAGGGGTGGTGCTCTATCCACTGCGCCACCTAACTGCCCCCCAGTACTCGTATTTTAAAGAAGGATGAGAAGGGGAAAGCATAAGAAGTCAATAGATAGAATGTAACATAGAAGGAACCAGAAGTAAGCCAATTTGGCTTCTATGTAAGGGAGTATAATATGTAATTAGTCCAGAAATATTGTTTAGAACCAGATAGCAAAGGACTTTAAAAGTCAGATAGAAGAGTTTTTTATCTTAGAAACAATAGATAGCCAGAGGCTTCTTGCATATCATGCTCAGATTTGTGTTTTTTGTAATTATCTCCAACAAGAAGTGAGAGGTGATGTTTAGTATTGGCAGAAGAAAAGCTGACCCTCAATCATCTGGTTGAGGTTGAGGTTGAGGTGTGGCAAAGAATAAAATCAGTTAAATGATAAAATTGTTGACTGATAACAGAATAATGGAGTGGTGGTGAGGTTAGCTCATATTCAAATAAGATAAAGAATGACTTTTTATATAACAGAGATTCAAAGAAAGTACTTGGTGTGACTAATTACTCAACATAGAAAATTTATTGTGACCAAATCAACATAGCATGGTTACTGCTGGATTATGGAAACAACTGTGTTATACAGAATTTTCTTTGTAATGGAATTTTGTCTTTGTCTTTAAACTTGGTGATAAGTGGTCTTACTTTTGTCAACTGTATGCAGAATATACTTTAAGGTAAATTACATGCATTTGATTCTACTCATTTACCAAATTATATCCTTCCTAAATCTGTCTCATCTTACATTAACTGACAAAGACATGTGTGTATGTATGTTTGTATACACATATACACATGTGTATGTCTGTGTATGTATATACAAACATATTTATATACGTATATGAAATGTGTACATAGGTTGAGGGTAAATAATAAGCTTCAACGAGTTAGGGGAATGTCTACTCCAACCATGTGAAGACTTTTTCTGGTAGATGAGAACAATTTGTTCAATGGCCATGAAGGCAGCTGAAGCAGACTCTGTGAAAAGCTTAGAGCTTGGTCAGACATCAAAGAAGTTAAGGTAATCAAGTGCATCCTGGGCCATCACCAATCCTCACTTTTATCTGGCCATTGGACTTCACTGACTCTGGAAGAAAAATTGAAGTTAGTGATTTTGTTGCAACTCTGCCTCACTCAAATCCAATTCATGCACAAGTCATGATATCATCCATGATGTCATGATGTCACTGGTCTTTGAAAATGAAGGATAAAAACAACAGAAGATAAATATATATATAGATATAGATACATCATTTTTTACTATGAGACTAAGTATATGTATAACTCCTGGAGCAAAAATAGCATCCATCTGTTTACCAAAATCATTTGTTATAAACAGAATGCCAAGAAAAGTAAACATTCATTTGGAGATGAAAATTACTTTATCATTCAGATCAATATTTAACCCCTAATGATTGCTGCAAATATAGTCAATCAGCCAACTGACTGCCTTAATTAAATCAATACTAATAGGGGTGAGGGAAAGAAATTGTCATCATTAATGGTTAAGTAAAATAATACCTTGCTATATCTATAAACATTATATGCCTCTATTAATTATATACTTTGCAACAGATCATGATGATTACAATGACTTATAATTCTGATTATTTTCACATAGGATTGTGGTTTGAAAATTAATCCAGAGGAAACTTGTGGATTACAGCATCTATCACCTGACTACATTGCAACCATTTCCCAGCCTGAACTTAAGATTTGTAAGTCTGGAGATGCCAAAGGTGAGTCTTATCCTAGCATCACTTTTTACTGGGAAAGATCAGTATATATATATATATATATATAAATCAGTATGTAATTATTTTAATTTCCAAGGACATAAATCAAGCAAATGTTCTTGCTTTTAGAAATCTCCATGTTGAACTGTCATTTATTTAATTATTTTTTTAAATAACTTTAAAGCAATGCAAAGGCAATCATGTAATTGTCATTGTAGATAAGCATCTTCATATTTTCATGGTACATATGTTTAAGTCCTTTAATAATTAAGTTGAATATACATTCTTAATATTTTGAGATATTCATCAAAGGTCTCTCTGAGTTTTAAGGCCAGTTGAAAAAAGTTTCTACTAGCTCTATATACATTTTTAAAAGGCTTATTTTATTTGCAGGAATTTTGTGAATCAATAGTGAAAGGATGCATTTCTCAAAAGCAGAAAAATTGTTAGAGCAATTTCCAGCTTCAGGGTCAGGCCCACACATGAGGTGTTAGTCAATTCTAAGTTAAATATTTTGCTGGTACAGTTTGTGTCCACCTTCATTGTTTCCCTAGTCCTAACCACCCAGAAGAGCATACACACACACACACACACACACACACACACACACACACACCCCTCATACCACAGCATACCTTCTCACCTTTTGGCCCAGCAAAAAGAAAAAAGAAATATCAGAAAAGAAGGATTTCACTTGGAAATCAAGAGAAACTATTGAGATTAAGGGAAGAGTAATATTCAAGATTACTGTCCTGCCCTCCTGACCTCCTCATGCATCTTCTTTCTTCCAAAAGATCTGAAAAAATACTAAGAAGCCAGTCTAGCCTTGGCATGAACTTCACACCATAGCTTGAACTTGAAACAATAAGTTTCTTAAATGAGTAAGGCAAATTGCAATTTTGCATGCACAGTTTATAAATTGAACCATGCCAGCTACGTGCGGATCACCATTCACCAACATGTGTTCTAAATAATGAATTACAGTAATGTCAAGGGAGAGAGAGATAGATGCAGTGTGCTATTTGATTTGTGATTCCCTGATCACTGAGGTGTGTTCAAACACAGAGGTATAGAAGATATTGATGTGTCCAGCTAAACATTTTCATCAAATAGTGATTTATGACCATCACAAAGCTGTATAATTCCACTTTGGCTACTAAATCAAGGCAATAACTTTTCATCTGAGATGGTCCAAGTCACATTACTGGAATTTCTCTACCGCCAGCTGGTCTTTCTGTCCATTTAAGTTATAGTAGGTTTACATCAAACATCTACAAAGTCATCTTAGCATCTCTGCCTTATGGGCTAGGCTACCTTATACACTAAGATCTGTTGGTTCTTCAGTAACTAAATCCTTGTGAGGGCATGGACCCCAAAATAGACCTAGTTTATCCTAAATTCCATTTTATGGCAGATGTTATATAGTACGGCATTTCAACAAATATTAATTAAGCATTTACTGTTTCAGAATGCTGCTTTTAGTCCCTTGGGAAACATTTTAGGTTCCACAAAGCACAAAACCTAAGAGAAAAAATGGGGCAAGAGTTGGGCAGTGTTTACCAGAATATTATACTTTTATTGTCAGAAAGTCTTCCCTGACACTAGAATTCCCTCTTGCCAAAGGGAGAAGAGATCATAGTAAGTAGCATTAAGAAGAAACTTTTCCTGCTACTAACCACACAGTTGATTCCAGAACCCTGGTGGAATTATTGGCCACTTCAGATTTGCTGGGGGGAAATTGTTTTTTTCTATCACATCGCAAAGCCATTTGGCCAAATTAGAATCCATTACCTCACTTTGCCAGTAATTCAGTTGCCAAATGTCATTTCACTTACCATCAGCGAAACACACTTTTGAAATAATTGGTGTTTTTCTCATGCTTAGTTCCTAACTGACCTTCAAAATACAGTGTAATTAATTTTATAACCTAAGACTGAAATGTGTTGCTTGATTAAATGATGAAGATAAATACACAGATTAGGACAAAGAAAAGAACATTTAAAAATGATCATAAAATGATAATTCCCCTCAATGTAAATAATTTTGATAATAGCCATACAGTAGAGAAATATTTGAAAACACTTTGCAAAAAATTATTATTAACAGAGAAAGGAAATAAACTTATAATGTCTTCTTATAGAATGCAACACATTTTTCTAGTGGAAATTAAATTTTATTTTATGAGTTTTGTACAATCAAAGTCAATTAAATATCTTTTACCATTTTACATTTCATAATGAGTGAGCTGTGAATTTCTGTTACATATATTCTTTGTTGCATTACTTTAAGAAAATGTATCCCAGTTGAAACTTAATTTGTTCTAAATATAACTCAATCATTAAAATAGCAGCACATGTCCCAAAATTCAGTGGTCATTTTAATTCTTCACAGTGTCATTTCCTAAAACACATGTTGCCTTTTATTTTGGGAACTGCAGCTTTGTTTTATCCGATGTTCAGATACTTAGCATATAATTTATATTTCTATTCTTTGACATACTGTTAAGAGCTAATATGATTTATATTGTCAAGGAACCCAGATCCTACAGATGTTATTCAGATGATGATTTCAAGAGGCATTATTAATTCATAATAATAAAAAGCATTAGTCCCAAATACAAAAACACAAGGTGTTTAAGTGATTTAAAAATATATAAGAGTATGAACCATTTGGGGCAAATTTTCAAAGAGATTCAACCAGGCCTCTTTCTTTCAGTGTGCATGCAATTTTGTGCCCACAAACTAATTGCACCCATATTTGATTAACTGTGCATGCAACTGGCTGCTTGTTTCTTCAGCCTGAGGGGCAAGTAGCCCTCTGTTTGCATGCACAGTATGCTGCTGCCTTCAGAGTTTATTATATGTGTATGTTTTTGTATAAGTGTGTAAACCTAAGACAGGAGATCACCTAATAGAAACTTAGTCCTTTGTTCCTTGAGAAATATTATCCTGCTATAGAAAAATACTGTATCATTAGTAAGAACACATTTGTGCCCCATTATAGAACAATCATGGTTAAAAAGAAAGGAAAAAAAGAAAATTATTGACCATTCTCACAAACAGGCTGTGCCAACATGTAAATTGAAATGACCATATTCAGTGGGACTTTTTAAGATGAAGTCATCAAAAAAATCTTTGTCTCACTTCTATGCTACCAAACAGCCTTTTAGTCCATTTTTCATTTTTTTAACTGGCAATCTTGGCATTGTTTTGGCATTTACCATAGTCACTAGAGCACTGAGGGAAATGATAATGAAAATGTGAAAAGGAAAAACAGACTCTTGCAAACAATTTATTATAACAGATTCCATCTCTATAGCCATATCACTGACTAAAAGATACAGAAAATACAAGATTCCTCTTCTGTTTATTTCTGTTGACCAAGCATGTTTTCCTAAGTGTAGTGAACTCCTTGGTAAGGAATTTCCTTCTGTCAATATGGATTAGTAACTACTGTATCACTCATAATCTTAGAATTACTAGGGAAAAGTTGGCTAAAGTGAAATGCTCAGGGTCATATGACTAGTGTGTCAAAGGTTACACTTGAACCCATATCTTCTAGATTTTTAGGCTAGCTCTCTCTCCATTAAACATACCACACAGCCAAAACAACAACAACATCAAAAACCACCATTTTTTAAAAAATTATCCTAAAAAAATCCCTGGACTCTGTAAAGGAAAACATAGCCTTAATGGCTCTTCTCCCAAAAGGAGTCAGTGTTTCCTTGAGAAATGTAACCACAGAGAAAACTGAATCTGTAGGCACAGCTTAGTAGAGAGGCATAAAGCATAAGGATGTGTGCTTACAAGACTTGTTTGCCATTGTGGTGGAAGAGTCATTACCCCAAAAGTTGGTGAGATTCTCCAATTGCTCTTGCTTACTTATGATATTATCTGACTTGCTTTAAGCCAAAAACATTATGGGAACTCCTTAATATGATAGTTTCCTTCTCAAAAGAACTATTCTAACAATTTATTCAGGAAGAACAAAATAGATGAAAAATACCTATGACCTATAACATGATACTGGAAGGCTAGTCCTTAGGTACACATGTTTAGGATAGGAACTTCAGATGAACAATGAGGTACACCCTGAATTGAAAAGAAGGAAGAGAGTTAAGTTTTTTTGGGTAACCCTATAGTATTTTTTAAAACCTCAGAATATACACCAATAGAAAAGCCTATTATCATTTTAACACAAATATTCTCCTACATTTTCACCAGTCTTTGAAGAATCAAATTTATCTGAGTCACAGTTTAATGGAAGAACAAATTAGTTGAAGCAGGTTTTATGACATCTCTACAAGACACAGCATAAGAGAGATTATTCAGGAAATTCCTAATCAGACAAGAGATAACAGAAGGATAGCTCAGGTGTTGCACTAATATCTATGAAAGAGAAAGGGACATTGAGTAATATCTTGGTGATCTATACTATTTCCACAGGAAGAGAAGGCAATGATGCATTATAATCTACTCTCTCCTTTTTTCCCCTCCTTTCTTCTCTATCTTCCATGTTTTCCATTCCTGATGTCTCCCCTTCTGCTTTTTTTCTCTTTGGTACTACTTTAGAATAACTCTTATCTACTTATTAAACCACAGATTTTTTTTTGTTTCTTATTATTTTTACCTTTCAAGAAACTACTCTTTAAGCTAATACTGCTAAAGTATACCTCTGATGAACATTAAAAGAGAACATAAATTTGATCCCCCAACTACAAAATTCACAAATTGTATCTTTTTCATGGGGCTTTAGATCCAACATAAAAATTCTAAATTTACTAATGAACTAGCTTATTCATCTTCTAACATTGTAGATGGATATAATTTATCTAAAGCATCTGTATAAATAAGACCAGTCTTGCAGATTATTATTGGGATATATTTGCACATGTACAATGGACAGGACATTGTATATTATATGCATTCAAAAGTGTTGATTAAATTGATAAATAAATGAATTAGGAATAAATTTTAAAGTAAAATAAAAATCCCATTAAAAGAAAGGGAATTTAAAAGAAATTTAACTTTTATCCCCTCAGGACAGTGGATTGTACCATGCCTTAGCTGTTCAGACAATAGAACCTGTGATTGGAGAGAAATAACATGGCAGCCTCATAACTGCCAGTACGGTATCCTGTCAAAGACTCAACTGCAGTACTGTCTGGGAGGACGAAAGGTATATATCAGGGCCAATAGGAGATCTGTTTCTTATGTTATCTATTTGTAATTTGTGTTATCTACAGCACAAGCACATACACTAATAAATATCCATTTTCATAGGAAAGCATTTCAAAACCCTAGAAAAATGTGAATTACCACCCTCATTATGGCGTCAAAAGCCAACCACTGTATTTGTTCTTATGTGTATGGCTTTGTTTTTCAATGTGTGCCAGTAAGACAGATGGAGTATATGATTCTTATGTATATGTTATCATGAGAGATCCTTAAAAATTCCTGACCCATTTTTTCCAATGATTTGGAATATAAGCTTTATTGCCAAACACGGGCTGATATTGAAACTGCACCCCACCTCCCAACTGCTCTATTTCCACACTGCCATTTCAGCATGAAATCAATTATGGGAGCTTGCCACGTTGACTAGCAGTTGGCAGCATGGAGCAACTGAGTTTATCAACTACAGCTACAGTAGACACTGCTATTAAAACTGACATCTGTAGATCAGCATAAGAAACCACATGGTTCTGCTTGTGAGTCTCATTTCTCCAATGATATAGTGAATGCATGGCACTGCTCTTACATACTAACCTTACTGATCTTCTTTCACATTCCTGGGCAGGTCTCGCATGGACCTCACTAGGCTGAATTTCCCTTTAGTGAGGCTTCTAAGCTGATTTCTTGGAAATACACTCTCCTTGATAGGCACTTTGACTGTGTAGCATTTGACAGACATCTCTAATTAGTGAATCGGGCTGAGATGCATATTAACCTAAAGTAAGTAATACATTCTTCTCCACACTTGAAGTTTTGTTAATGAGATAAACATGGTCTTTTCAGTTGTTTATAATATCTCCTTTACGTAGAAAGTTGGAAACATGTAATTAACATTCAAAACCCCCTTTGATACATGAAGAAAAAAAGAGATCGGAACAACAAGCCCGTCCTCATCACTGAGAGCTTATAAATAATTTGGAAAAAGAGAAATGAAAGAGTGATCTCTGGCCCACCATCACAATTGTGTTTTCTGAAGGCCTCAATCCAAAGACTCCAAATTTCAAACAATAGACCAAAACATAGGGTGATCTCATCCTTGCTGATGGTAGAGACAAGAGTAGTAGATAATTTGCTCAGTCATCCACAGTGATCTACATAGACAGCATAACCCAAAACAGTTCTAGAACTATACCACTGGGAACCCTGGAAATGGTGATGGGTGATGTAAGCAGAACAAAAGAACTTTGTATAAATAATAGCAATATCACGTGAGTGACAAGGCTATTTTGACTATTATTAATATTTATAATAAAAAGTAATAAAATATAATAATTATTAAAGTATAATAAATACTTTAAAATTGAAATCAACTACAAAGGACCTATGAAAAAACATGCTATCCATCTTGAGAGAAAAATTGATATCTTGAGAGAAGTATGCACAGTATGGTTTTACAAATATATGTGTATCTAAACACACACACACATATATATATATATAAATATCTATGCATACACACATGCACACACACTCACATATACACATATACATCCACATACATATGTATAATCTGTGGTCTTCTCTAGTACAGGGAGGAAAAGGAGAGAGATGGTGTGAAAATAAAATGCAACAAAAAATTTAATTTAATTTTAAAAATGTATAGAAAAAAGAGAAATAGCCATGGTCACCACATTTGGGATTTTTGCAAAGTTTTTCCAAAAAGTTAAGACTTTGGGTTATAGAATTATTAAGCAAATTCCATATGAACATATTAGAGGACAATTAGATTTAGCATTCAGACCACCAGTGTCCTGTGGATTGTGGGCAGATCACTTTGAAAATTGATGAGGCTTGATGTACTTATGTATAAAATGAGAAAAAAATATCATCTGTCTTCACATAATACTTTAGATATGTTATGAAGAAAAATGCAATATAATCAGTTACATAATTTGACTTTTTACTTTTTGCAATTCAAATGATTAAATATTAGGCCTTGAATTATATTCTTTTCATTCTACCTCTTTTTTTCCTTGACTCTTAGAAAATTCATCATTTGTTATTGAGAGACAAACAGAAAGAGAGACAGAGAGACAGAGAGACAGAGAGAGAGAGAAAGAGAAAGAGAGAGAGAGAGAGATGGATAAACTAGAAAGGCAAGATTATTTTTTCCACTTGGTTGTTATAAAGATCAAATGAGATAATATATGTACAATATTTTGCAAACCATAAAGAAACATATAAATGACAGCTATTGTTACTGTTATTGTTTTACTTGTTAGCAGCCCTGACATGAGACAACTCATATCTTTCATAAATAAGGTGAGTGACTTTGAATAATAATCCAGTTAAAACTTCTCTGGAACTCTTCAATGAAGAGATTAGATAAAAGGACCAGGGACTGGCAAACTACAACCATATTGAACAGTTAAAATAGGTGGCAAGCCAGAATTGGCCTCTAGATCAAAGTTTGCTGCCTCTGATGAAAGGTTATTTCTATCTCTAATATTATGAATCTACTATTCATAGGTTTAGCTTCTTAGCTAAAATGCATCTTTGGGGATTATTTATAAGATTAGTTTATATTATAAGCTGGCCATTATATTCCTATATATATATAATATATTCATATATATGTATGTATATTCCTAAATAGGAAATAATTACCTTTTCTTAATACTTTGAACACAGAAAAACTTATAGAAATTCAATGCATAATCATAGAAAATGTACTTTAATCTTATCTATTGCATAATTAATGTTTTTTCTTCACAAGTAGTATATGACATTAGATTAAGCAGAAATTCAAGGGAGTAATTTTTTATACATGATTAGAATGGTGGGTAGAAAAGCTGAAATAGCTTTCTTTTGAGCTTTTATCTCCAAAGGGAGATAATCCTCTTCATTTAAAATAATAGAGATATAATACATGTGGTTTTATAGCAGGTTGTTGTTGAAGAACTTATGAAAATCATAGCAGTGATTATTCTTTGAAGCATATGAAATTTCCTAACTTTAGAAACTGGACATGTCAACTAAAAAGGTTCATAGAATCAATTATAAAGATGGAAAGGACCTTAGATATATGCAATCTACATATAAGAAAACTGAAAATCAGGGAGATCCTTACTCTACCAAGTAAGAGGGCCTCATCTCATTTAAGTAGAAATTTCCCAAAGTCCCTAGGGAAGCAAGTTGAAAATCAGGGACAAAGTGAGGTGTCATCTTTTCTCTCTACATTCTCCTACTTTGTAAATTTTTTCTCTATTCCTATTGGTCTCTCCTTGAAGAGAGTCTGGAACCGCATGTGAAGAAGAAATAAATAATATCTTTCCAAATGTATTGAGCCATCTTTAATTCCTTACATAATCATTCAAAATTTCCTCTCTACTGATCCAGAAATATTCCTAAACAGAAGCACACAAAAAACTGAAATCTTAAAACCTGATTTACACAAGCAATGTAAACACAAGGAAATGTCAAGGGGATGGAGCATGACATAGATAATCAAGAAAGGCTTTATGTAAATAACCATGCTAGGTGGCATAGTGGACAGAGCATTGGGTCTGGAATCAGGAATTCCTGAATTCAAATTCAATCTCAAACACTTACTAGTTAGGTGACCCTGATCAAGTTATATAACCATATTTGCCTCAGTTTCCTCATCTGTCATATGAGCTGGAAAGGGAAATGACAAACCACTCCAGTATTTCTTCCAAGAAAATCTCAAATGGGATCACAGAGAATCACATATGACTGCAATGACTGAATAATAACAACAACAACAAAAAGATGTGCTTGAGTTCAACTTTGAACTAGCTTTCGCTAGGAATTCTAAAAGGTAGAGGTAAAGAGGGAGTACATTCTAATCATAAGGGAATGCCTGCGAAAAAGCAGACAACATGATTGTGAGTAGAAGCATAGGGCAGTAGGTTGGCTTCCTAAGCCTTTCTAGTAGCAGTAGGAATACCAATTTGATAACTGGTCTCTGAGCAAGAAGCAGAGTGGTATAGGGGAATAGAAAGGTAGCTTCAAAACTAGTAAGATCTGTAATCAAATCCCACTCTGACACATATAAGCTACGTGACTTAGAATGTGACTTCATTTCTAAGTGGTTTAAACAACCCTCTAAGGCTTAGCACAGAGAGTTTGCTCACTCACATCACTTTTCATTAATATAAAGGTTCCATTTCAATCCTTATGCCAGATTTAAAAAATAAAGAGAAGGATGGAGGAAAGGGAGGGATTAGTAGTTACAATACTATAAGTAAGATGCCCATATAAGCTAGGTTCTGATATACTGGTTAGATGGCAGATAAGAAGAAGCATTGGTCTTGTCTTCTGAAATCAGTTAGATATAGGACACTGAAGTGAGATCAGAATATTTCTGCCACATATGATTATGAAAGATGAAAACAGACATGACAATATGGGTAAATTAAAAATTCATTCATTCTCCACTCCAATTGAGTCAAAAAGGTTTAAATCACCATGACTGGGGTGGCCAGGGTATTTAGAGGTCCTTATCTTAAAGATTGCTATTCTTAGTACAGGCATATCTCAGAGATGATGTGAGTTTAGTTTCAGTCCATCGCAAATGTTGCAATAAAATAAGTCACAAGAATTTTTTTGTTTCCATGTACTTGTAAAAAGTTATTTTCAATATACTGTAATCTATTAAGTGTGCAACAGTAATATGTCTTTGAAAATGTACATACCTTAATTTAAGAATACTTTATTGCTTAAAAAATGCTAACCATAATCTGAGTCTTCAGCAAATAATAATTGTTTTGCTGGTGGAGGTTCTTTTAGAAATGCTGATGGCTGCTGACTGATAATGGAAGTGATTGCTCAAGGTTGGAGTGGTTTTGGCACTTAAAATAAGACAACAATGAAATTTACGACATCAATTGATTCTTCCTTTCACAAAGATTTCTTGGTAGCAAGCAATGCTGTTTGGTAGTATTTTACCCACAATAGAATGTTTTTCAAAATTAGAATCAATTCTCTTAATCCCTGCTAGTGCCTTATCATCTATGTTTATGTAATATTTTTTCAACAATATTGGGTCTCAGGGAATAGGGAGGTCAAAGGAAAGAGAAAGATAGGGAAAGAGAGAAGGAGCAAAAGAGGGAGGAAGGGAGAGATTTGGGGACAGCCAGTCAATGAAACAGTCAGAATATACAAAATATGTATTGTTTGCCATCTTCTATAAGCATGGTTCATGAAGCCCCAAAACAATTACAATGGTAACATAAAATATCACTGATCACAGATCATTATGTGATATATGATAATAATGAAAAAGTTTAAAATGTTGGAAGAATTACCAAACTGTGACATAAACAAATGATATGAGTGCATGCTGTTGGAAAAATAGCACCAAGAGATTTACTCCATGACAGACCTTTCATTAATTTTTTTAAATGCAATGTCTGTAAAGCATAATAAAGTGAAGCAAAATAAAATGAGATTTACTGTTTCAGAGAAATTGGCAGTTGCAGGGCAAATGACAAGATGCTCACTTTGGCTTATGGACTGCTAAGTATGTAGCAAGGGTAATTCCTTCCTAAGAATTTGGAGAATTTGGAGAATCAAAATACCTTTCTGGAGACTTGGATTCAGCTCTGGCTCTTACCTGGGTTACACTGAAGGATTGTCAACTAAGAGTCAGGAGAGTGGAGTCTTATTGGAAAAAAAATTCTGACCATATTTGACACAGCTCCAATCACTGGAGAATAATTAGCATTTCAATGTGTCTTGTTAGCTAGGAACTAGGATGTACATCTAGTTGCTTTGGAGATTCTCTTCTAACAAAGGTTCTTGACTTTTAATCTCATCAAATGGATTAAGAGACTCATAAAGGTGATTAAGGGTTCTACTGGTCACTCCTGTGAGTATGGATGCTGAATAGACTGGTGATGATGTATGTGAATAAAGTAAGAGTAAAAAGTACTGGATAAATTAAATTTATGATATACCCTGGAAATCACCAAGAACTGGAAATACTCACATGTTAAGTATGACATATGTTAATTAGTCTGCCTGAAGTAAGAAAAACAAGAGAGATATGTACTTTACCCAAATGCCAAAAAATTTTCAATAAAATGAACAAAAAAAGCTGAATATTTATATATGGGGCATGTAGTGGCTAGACTACTATATTAGATTCTAAGACATCTGAGTTCTTATTTTGATTACTTCCTTCATTTGCTATGAAATCTTGCCAAGTTTAACCCCTGTTCCTAAATATCTTGATCCTCAAAATACAAATAGCAACTGGCTCTGCTTATCTAAGGAATGTTGTAAGAATTGTTATTCCGTCATTTCAGTCATGTCTAACTCTTTGTGGCCTCATTTGGGGTTTTCTTGGCAAAGATCCTGGAGCAGCTTGCCATTTCTTTCTTCAGCTCATTATACAGATAAGAAAACTGAGGTAAACAGGGTTAAGTTATTTGCCCAAGGTCATTCATCTAGTAAATTCTGCGGCCAAATTTAAACTCAAAAAATGAGTCTTCCTGATTCTAGGCCTGGCATTCTATCCATTGTGCCACCTAGTTGCCCTTTCGTAAGAATTAATACTGCATTGAAACTTCTCTTTGTCTACCATGGACATTCTTCCTTCATAAATATCTTGAACCTCTTCTCTTGTGGCAAGGTTTCCTGAATTCAATGGAAATGAGACTTTATCATACTAAGCCAAATGTTCCCAGGAATCACCTTCTAATTCCAAGGAGGAAATAAACATAAAAAATTCTAATTTAACAACAAACTAGCAGACAAATAAAGCATTAATGTTTTATTTTTAAAACATCTTATTATATTATGTACTTTTATTAGAGTTATCTCTTTAACCATAAGAGCTCTATGAATAGAGAACTTGTCCTTTGAGGAACTTTCAGTCATATGGCACTCTTCCTGGCAGGCTCCAAGGATATATAAATGTTTTGTTAGTGATAATGCTTTCATCATTATGGAATGGTGATGGTGCTTTGTTTCTGTCTTACTTCTATCTAGGACTTTCTGTCTGGTTCATATTTGTAGCATAAAAAAACTGTTATGCCTATAGCCATATAAGAAAATCTTATTCTCCCTTTCCACTGGCAGGACAAAATCAAAATGACTGGTAATGACTCAAAAGGCATTGGATGACCTTGGTGTCTTCAATATCTGACCAAGTTCTAAGTATTCCATAGCACCTGCCTCCCCTGCCTTCATGGCCATTAAAGCAAATTATTCTCATTTACCCATTCTACTAGGGGAAGTCTTAACATACTTGGGGTAGACAGCGCAAATCATAGGATTTGAGACCTCTTGGCTACCCTCAATTTGATTTAGCCCTTCTGCCAAAATGATTTACTGAGGTGCTGTCACTGTGCATACTGCACCTTTTTGGAGTCACAGGTGAGAATTAGGTGGATCAAATGGACACCAAAGGTAGAAAACCACATTAATTCATTTAACCAAGATTATAGTCAAAATAATTTTCAATATGGTTCCACATGCCATATGCCATGCAATACATGGGAAAACACAAATACTTATGTTAAATGTGTGTAAGTATCTTAAATTGAACTTCTGGCTCATAAAACAGATGAGTCAAAGCATGATTATTTGCATTATGAAAATATTAACCAAGAAGTTTCCATTGATTAGTAATTCTATAGCAGTATATTTAAAGGATGATTTAATATAGAAAACATCAGTTTACACTCACATTGTTTGAGAACACATCTGCTATATAAAGTAAGGCATTTTTGCACTTCCAATCACAATCATTTTTCTGAGGCAACCTGATTTGTCTAGTATGGAAAAGTTGAGTCTGTGACAATGAAACAATGACAAAAATAAGTATCTTCTAAGAATTAAATGTCAGCAAAAGAAAATCTCCCTCAAAAAGAGATGGCTTCTCTGATGTTATCCCTGCACCTCAAGGACTTTTTTTTTGCTGGAGGTTCATTCTATTGATGATATTGTGATAACTATCAGAAATAACACAAATATGTTAGGCTAGAAAAGACAATTGTTTACTTTTAAATGACAGACAAAATCAAAGCATAAGCTATGGGCATTTTAAAATTTCTCTTTCTTTGCCAAGAGAAAATCCTCTTCCAAGAATATACCATGGTACAGTGTAGTATGATATAGCACAGGGTAAGGAGGCAACTACATAGTTCAGTGGATAGAGCCCTGGACCTAGGATCAAGAACCCTGAGATCAAATCTAACCTCAAATATTTACTAATTGTGTGATCTTGGGCAAGTCACTTGTTTGCCTTAATCCATTAGAGAAGGAAATGGCAAACCACTCCAGTATCTTTGCCAAGAAAACTCCCATGGTCAGTATGATCTTTGGGATCAAGAAGAGTCAGACAAATTGAAGAAACACAGAGTGGGGCAGAGCAAAGTAATGGATATATCAATGAAATCACAGGTCCATTTGCTTTCCTCATCACATTTTTCTCCAAGGAGTTTAAAGAACAGAGAGGGGAAGATAGTTTTCCTTTTCTTATAATTCTCATTAGCTATAAACTAAGAAAGCATATACTACAATCTTACTGGAAGGCTGTTATAAATTCTTTTCTTTAAACTGAGTATTAGTTCTTTCTAAATGAATTTCCTTTTCCTTCTTCATTCCCTTTTCACATTTTTGTTTTATTTTGTTTTTTACTACTGTATTTATTTTGGTGAGTGTGAAATTTGTTTGATCTGTGCTTTGGGAATTTTAGGACCACCTATGGTGAAAGAATTAGATATGAATTAGTTGACTCTTGGAAAAGGATATGAATTCCCTGGAGCACTTATAAGGAACCGTATTTACATGTTATGGAGTGTTAGCATGGCTAATCAGTCATAGGACTATATTTCAAGGATCATGAACAGGAAACTGACCTATGATGGAAAGATTAGGGAAAATTTCTGGTTGGAGGATATTTAGTGAGTCTTTTAAAAATATTTTTTGTGTTACCTCATTTAAATTTTACTAAAAAAAGATACATATTTGAATTTTCTTTAATATAGAAACTCAAATATCTGATAATTAATTATATCAATACAGGAGTCCGTGATAAATATTTTGAAAACTTGATTCTCTGTGGTTAGCCTATGGTTAGCCAACTAATGAGTTCTGAATTAGATATTTATGAGAATTTATCAAATATAATATTGTCCCTCAGAATGAGATACTACAAGAGAAGTAGTTTAGAAACATGGTAACTAATCTTACCATTGGAAACACTTACAAGCCTGACATAAGTAATTTTTCAACAAATGTTTATTTTGTTTGTCAGTTGAAAATACAGTTCAAAGTTTAGACTTGTAATAAAATATCTAGAAGAAGAGTGCAATTAAGAACAGGAAATATAAAAAGGCACTATTTGTTGAAGGACTTAACTCAGCTGTTAAAACAGGAACTGTACCTTAAATTTCTAAATAATGTTTTCAGGTAAAGCCATGTCTTGGACTTAAAGATGTTTAAATTTTTGAAGCTTGGTTAATTTATAATATTCTCAGGCTACTAAGGGAGTTCTATGATTACATAAATCATTGTTGCCTGTCAATTCTAATATTTGAATGTTATTAAGGTCCTTTCTGTTTTGGTTTTACACTATAAAAAAGTGAGTTAAACATGCTATGACTTTATTTTAAAATATATACACATACATATGTGCATACACATGTGTATGTTGTGTGTGTATTTATTTTGATATTTATAGGCAGCATGGAGTAGTATATAAAGTGTTGTCCTAGGTGACAAGAAGACCTGGCTTCTGGAAAAAAAGTTTGTCCTTTAAAAGACATTGTTTACATGAGCACTAATACAGTTAATCTTCTTATTTCTAAGCAGTTCTCAAAAAGACTAAAAGGCATAGATCAACTGATCATCTGCATTGGTATAGGAAATTTTTCCACTAGTAACTTTCTAAAATAGCAGATCAGAATCCTTCCCAGTTCCTTTTCCCAAAATAAAGGCAGAAAGGCATAGTGAAAATAGAACTGATTGGAGCCTGGAGAGACTCCCTATTGTTGAACTCCTGATACTTAGTAACAGTATTCATAGTCAAATTACTTAATTTTTCTGAGCCTATTTCCTCTTCTGTAAAATGAGGATAAAAATACTTTTATCACCTACCTCACAAGGCTGTTGTGATGAAAGTGGTTTACAAATCTTAACATCATATCAACAGACATATCAACAAAATGTGCAGCTAAAAGTGGATAGGCTGGTAAGGCCCAAAAATAAATTTATTCTAAGCAGCAAAAAGAACTGAATCCAATATTTATGGCATGATATTTTGTGGTCATTATTCAGTTCTTCATTGTTTTTTGTCTCAAAGCATTAATTAGGCTTTGACCTAATCTAATTAAAATGGATAATTAGAAAATGTATTTTGTGTATAGGAAGTGTGCTTACTATAATAAGAAACTGCTCTGCTGCATTATGTTAATAACAACAATGGCTAACCTTCTATAAAGAAAAAGTTTGTTTCTTACCAGGTTTCCATTTTATTTTTTTTTTTTTTGCTCTTTAAAAAAAAAATCTTTCTTTAACTCTTTTAGGAATTCTTGTTGAACTTGTATCCAATCTGCATTTTTCTTTGAGTTTGCATGTCAATATTTTTTAATCAGTGTCAAGTCTCTATCTTGAGCTTCCCTGTTGTCATCGTAGCTTTTTATGGTCAGGTTCTGTTTTTGTTGTTTGTTCATTTTCCTAGCCTATTTCTTGACTTTGGCCTTTATGTTAAAAGTTGGGATTCTGCTTGGAATTCAGTGGAATGATTGGTCTCAACTTCAGTCTTCTATTGCTTTCACTAGTAGATCTGGGGGACTGTAAGATTTTTGTGCTACCAAAGTGATAATATCTGGAGAGGTTTTTGTACTCCTAATCTGTGCTCTAGTCCTTAGATAAGTAGGATCCAACCCAACCACTCCTCTCTACTTAAAAATGGGTAATCAAATGAAATTTGATCCTGCAGCCAATTCTAGCATAAATATCTTGTGAAATTTATTTCTGGCAAGGTGGTTATTCCCCTTACCTGGGTACTGGGTGATGAATATTCCTATTCTTGCTGCTAGCACCTTCAAGGCCCACACCTGAAGTTTTCTGTTTCTATCTTCCTCTGTAGCTCTAGCCTAAAAACATGACGCTGTAATTTTGTTGTTGTTGTTGTTCATTTTTCCACTCAGAAATGGTTTAGGTTTTTTCTTTAAAATTGTTATAGAGGACTCATGTTGGGAGAGCTCAAAAAAGGTTCTATCATTTTGGCTCAGCTCCAAAATTGTCAGTTTCAAAAAGAAACACTTGAGATAATAAAAATGTAGTAGTAGACTCAAAATTTCACCATTAATTCTACCATTTTTCCTTTTTTTCCAGTAAGAACTATTTATATTCAATAAGTAGGCAAAATCTTGAATAATAGACCATTAGTCTATTAATATAATAACCTATAACCTAAAGGACCCATTTCTAATGCTCTATCTTTTACCTTTTCTCATTGAGAATATTTTCTGGAGAAGTACATACAGACATATACACCTGTAGTGCTGATTGGTTTTCTTACAAGCAATAACAAGGAGGACAGTATCCTATTATATCAAGAAAAAATTATCTTTATCAAGATCACTTTGGTACTAGAAAGCACTTTGTTAAGAAATCATTGATATATTGATACTCTATAACAAGGGGTATAATATAGAGACAATCTTGGAGAGAAGAATGTTGTATCATATTATTTTTCTCAAGGAAAGTGCTTCATAAATACAAAAGTTATTCAATATAAACATTTTATTACCTTAGAGAATAAAAATGAACATCACACAGAAAGCAATGGAAAAGGTTCATTGTGTATATGATCAGGTTACAACATGTAACCAATGAGGAACCTCAAGAAGGACACACATACAGGAAGTTATCAAAGAATTATTTAGTAGAAAGAGAAAATTTGCTGGTCTCACAGAAGGAGGGAATGCTACATAGCAAGCAAGTGATAATTGGAATAAAAAGAGGAAGGTCACCAGCATAATGGTTAGGTCTTCTTTAGTGAGATCTTCATAAGATATGGGTGATAGTTACACAAGATAGGCAGGAACAGATGATTTTCAATTTGTATCTTGAATTAATAAAATCAGAAATCCATGTGATTAATTTCATTCTTTTCTTTTTCACTGAGCCTCATTAGAAATAGTCTAGGGACAAAAGACCATACTTCTTTTATATTTACTGACTGATTAATTGGTAGTATAGGGATTTGTCATCCATAAATCCATGAAAATTAGCATCTGCATCCTTCTAGCCACCAGAACATATCATGATATATATTTATTAAGTGCTAAATGTTTACTGCCTACTGTTATGTCTTGTATCATTTCTACCATTTCTTTGCATAATCTATTTTGATCCTTGTCTTGTCTTCCTAAGAATAACTGTTTTGCAATTTCTAGTGGTCTAGAATTGCTATCATAAACTCTTCTGTGTTAAAAACAAAACAGAAAGAAAGATTAAAACCCTGCACAATACAGTCATTTGTTCATTCCTTTCTTTCTTTCTTTCTTTCTTTTTTTTGTCAACATATTGTTCACTGAGTTCATATGGATATTACCCATTGAGAGCGTTTTGAATCTACTCTTGGATCATAACTATTCCATAGGTTTTAGTCAGAAGAAAACTAGTTTTAATTACATTTGTTAAGTCCAATAATGCTTGTTCTCAAAGGGATTTATGTAGGTTTTTAAGCTATTACATGTGCTCTGATAATATTCATCAATTTTTTTTGGCAAAAAAAAATTTAATCTTTCTAAAGCTTTGGATTGTGATTTCAGTTTCATTACAGTATTTTATAAGGAAATTTTACAAATATTTTATGATCTATGTTAAATTTGTAGCAGTGTCCAATGACTGGCATTCCATAGGTGTTAATTGTGGTAAAGCATATTCTTCCCATTTAACTTTGATTTTACGATGCTAGTAGGTATATCAACATATTTGACCATAGCCATCTCTTTGGTTTCCTTATGTGCAATATGTTTTGCCTCCACACCAAGATATTTGCAGTTGTTGCCTTCTTCAATTGATTCAGTATGACTCACAGATTCAGGTTCAGATTCTTCAGTCATTGACTTTCTTTGGCATACCTTAGGAATTTTGCATTTGTTGAATCCAAATAATTTCTTTTATATCATGGGAGAAAGATTCTACAAGATGAAAGAGCTCATTAATGCATTGTCTTCAGTAGGATCATATAGTTTGATGGCATCCATATATATTAAGTGAATTAATAAGATGTTTTAGTTTGACTTCTTTCACTTGAAAACCAAGAGATAATAATGGATGTAAGGCTAAGCAGAATTATAATGTGTTTTAACTGAAAAAAAAAGCTGACTTTTATATATTCTTCATTATATTATGTGGATGACATATTCTAAATAAAAAACAGTATTCCATCTGAGCACCAAATATTCAAATACTTTTACTGTTCTTGGACCTATTTTACAAATTTGCAGTATATGAATCAAAAAATTGAGTCAAAAACTTTTTGATAATCAACAATGATGGTATAAATGTTATATCATTTTCAAAAGTTATTCAATAATTATTGAAATACTAAGTTATTCTTTATGCCCTTGGGACTTTGGAATATTCTTTTTTTTGGCCTATAATCTTTATTTTTGCATGCATTTATAGGAGTTTTAGTGATAAAAATATGAACTCTTTTCATATAATACATAAACACATATATGACATATTTGGAGATATTATATGTGATGTGGTAAGAAATAGAGAATCAGGTTTATGTCTCATTATCAAGTTGTTTTCTGAAGTCTGCATGAAATGAAGATTTTTAGTGTCTGAACCTGAATATTCGAGTTCTTCAGCTTTTCCCTCCCTAGTTTCTGGTAGCTCCTTAATTTCATTGTTCATTTTGTCTAATCTACACTTGGAGATGAAGATCATTTTTATTTTTTGTTCTTAATTATCCTTTATTCTGTTATTTAAAACTAAAAGTGCCATTGACAAAAAGCAGTATGAAGCCCTTGTCTTTAACTAAAGAGATCTATTTCTAGTTTTGCTATAACATAGTATAATGAAAATATCCATACCTTAATTTTCTTCCACTTATTTTCCTGATTTTCCTTCTTTAACAGAGAGTAGATAAGATATGGTATCAGCATTTCTTATTTCTCCACATTACACCTTGCACTCTTGTGACAACAGTACAGTGTCACTCATTTGACTGTCCTTCATATCAAATCTATTCGATATGATCATTTGAGTAGGGCCAGCCTGCAACCCTATGCCATCACTTTCTTGATATATGGGATCAATTTCACCACACTGCCAGAATGCTAACCCAATCAATCATTACCACAGTCTAATTAACAAGTGTTTCTGAATTTCTGAAAGGTCTTTATAATTACTGTAGTACTCTCAGGGTCCCTGTTTTATCTTACCTTTGTTGGAAATTATTTTACTTTATTATTTCTTCCTTCTTGCTATTCACATGTATAGCAAATTTGAGAGAATAATTTTGTGGTTGACAATCAGAATTCTATTCTGCTACTTCATTGTGGTGCCCAGATGACCCTGGAGCTTCTAAGAGCTATAGTACAAACCAAAATGCAAGATCCAAGAAGTCCCATTTACCTAGAAAGGCTTCAGGGTCATATTGTGGGTCCATTGGCCAAGAACTACTCCAACCAGGTTTGGAAAACTTTATCACCAAAGAAATTTATGCTATAGTGGTAAAAGCATTGACTCCAAAGTCTGTTATTTAATCTATAAAAACTGAGCCAAACCACTGAACCTCTGTAGTCCTCAGTTTCATTTGTAAAAGGAGAGTATTGAATTAGGTGATGTGTACACTATAATCTCTTCAAGATCTATGATGAAATATATATTATGCTTGCTCCCTCTCAACTATTATAAACTACTATAAATGGGAAACTGGGATGGACAAAGTAGATACAAATACAATCAATAAATATAAATTTTCTTCATAATCTTTTTTTTTTCTTTGCTGAGGCAATTGGGGTTAAGTATCTTGCCCAGGGTCACACAGCTAAGAGGTGTTAATATCTGAGGCCAGATTTGAACTCAAGTCGTCCTGACTTCAGGGCTGGCGTTCTATCCACTGCACCACCTAGCTACCCCGATTTTTTTCATAATCTTAAAAAAATCTTAACAGTTGCATTTTCGGGTTTTCAGAAACTTAGAATAAGAGAAAAATAAGTGTGCCTGTTTAAAGTAATAATTTTCACTTCTTACTGGCAAGGGATAAAGTTTATTAATGAAAAACTGTGAGATCAGTCTTCTAAGATCATCAATTATGGCTATTTCATCTTTTAAATATAGAATGTAGTCTTTACAATGAAGTAGCAACAAATTATTTTTTTAATTCCAAGTATAAAAGATATGAAGAATTTTATATAGATAGGAAGAGTCATATCTGAATATTCAAAATCACATTTTATTTTTCTACTGCATAAAATAGTTAAAATATTAAAATCTTAATATTTTTCAATGAAGATTGATTAATCTCTAAAGAAACTCCTTTTCTTCCAGTATGATAAATCTCAAAAATCACACTTGAATTTGTATTCTAGTTGTTTTGCTATATTTTCATCTAAAACAAACATTTTGAGATTTTATAAATATATACATATATATTTATACACACATATATTTAAGCAATCCTCTTGGAAACAGAGTATACTGAAAAAAAAAATTAAGTGAACTGGACTGAAAGAAAAAAAAAACACTCAGCTTCAAAGCCATAATTTCAAAAATGTAGAAATTCCCTCTATTGGCACAGATAACAGTCCCTTTATGATGGTTTTTGAGAATTTATGAGGATTGAAAAATTTATCTGTTGGTTAGCATTACATTAGGTAAGCTAGTCTTTAACTTACACACATCATCATCATCATCATCATCAGACTCACATTTTCCATAGCTCCAGATTGATAGGAGAATCCACCTTCATGCAATGAGGAAGCATTGGATTAATATTGTGATGGAAGCCAATGATCAGAGAAATGCTGGATACTATACATATATTTGGATCTCAGCACAAAATTTGACAGAATCTCTCATATAATGATTATGGATGAGATGACAAGATATGAACTAGTCAATAGTAGAATTGAGTGGATTTAGAACTACTTGATTCCCAAGACCCAAAAAGTTAGACATTCACAAATTGATTTCAATTTGGAATTATGTTTCTAATAGGTTGCTACAGGGATCTATGTTTGTCTCAGTATTAGCCTAGAGAAGAAAGTACAACTGTCTTCAAGTATATGAAGGATTGTCATTTAGGATATGAGTTGGACTAGATGACTCCTGATATTTCTGCTCATAGGTTCTATTAAATTAGATTGTGTGGTTCTTTTAAATTAGGGCAATATTACCTTTTAAAAAATCAGAGTTTAGAAAAATTCAGCACATTCATCATGGAAGAGCTTTATCACTAATGGTAGTAGTAACTGAGTACAATTGAGTTCTTTCCTCCTTGGATCCATTCACTTTTAACCACTCATTAAAAATAAAATGAAGTAGTATCTCAGCTGAAAATACTTCTCAAAGATAATCTCTTTTCTCCTCTCCTATTATTCCAAGCTCCCATATCTCCTGAAACTATAGAGAAATAACTAGGTATCAGAATAAATTAATATCCTTGTTATTCTTTTCACTTCTCTGCACCTCAGTCACTGACCTCTTAGCAAAACTCAGATAAAAGACAAAAAGATCTAGGGCATGAAATATAGGTCTGGGTATTTAGAAATTCAATCTTGTTCCTTTCAATTTTCAATGATATGGATAGAGGGAGGAAAGATTATATGTACATTTTCTGTATATATACTTCTACATCTATAGCCCAAAGTTCTTGTATATAACAGCTGTTAACTGTTGAAGGCTTAAGGAAATTTTTTTTTGTGATAGTCTCTGGGGACTTAGGGACCCTGGCATAGAAATGCAAAATAATTACATGCAAAATATATAATAATATTTGGAAATCAGGAAACTGTTGATCTAACTTTAACCAGTTAGAAGAAATAAAGGAAGAAAGGAGGGAAGGAAGAAAGGGAGGGAGGGAGAGAGGAAAGAAGGAAAGAAGGAAGGAAGAAAGGAAAAAAAGAAAGGAAGGAAGGAAGGAAGGAAGGAAGGGAGAGAGGAAAGTAGGGAGGAAGGGAAGGAAAAAGGAAGGAAAGGAGGGAGGGAAGAAGGAAGGGAAAGAGGGAGGGAAAGAGACATAAAGTCACAACTCTAAAATATGTTTTTTAAATCTAAATACAAGTGCTCTTTTGGCTTTGTTATTAGACACACATTTTTATGGGTTTGTGAGAGACTGTATTTGAAGTTGTTTACAGAGTGCCATATAAACATCAGATTTGAAAATTCATGTTTTTCTGTTTTTAATTTTAAGGTCCTTTTCATTGGAGATTCAACCAACAGAGGAATAATGTATTATCTGATTGAAAGACTCAATGAAACCCTGCAGGAATGGCAAAAAGTGCACAGCATTAAATCATACTACAATGTCAACAATGGCAGAACATTCATCAGTTACTCCTACTATCCCCAATTCTGGATCAGTGTTTCACAAAGGCCAACATTTGAAAAAGCTCTTGAACAACTTTTGCAAAGGTACTTGTTGGTGTCCTCCCCAATAACAGATCTGACTGGCAGCTTAATTAGTCACTGTTACACACTTTCTGCCAAATGTGCTGAAAAGCTCAGGCTCCCAATGATGTGGCTGAGAAATAGTAGGAAATGACAAGCCGGTCTTCTGATCAGGATGCCAGATATGGTTCAATGAAATGTAATGCAGTTCTGTTAAAATGTTTACCATCTGTTTTAAAGCAACATATGTGATTTTTTTTTCTTTCTGGATTGCAGATCACATCCCCTCGAGAACACAGATCAGACTATATTAGTTGTTGGTGGTGTTCAGTGGCTTAATTCCAATCATCTACAAATTATTCACAAGGTTTTGAAGAGGTAACATTTTGAAACAAAACATTTCTGTTCTCTTCTATGCAAAAAAGTCATATTTGAAGTTAATGAATTTGACTAGGATTTGAATTAAAGAGAAAGATTTAATTTTTGTATGCATACATTCAAGTCAACAAGCACTTATTAGTCACTTATATAGTAGACACTGGGCTGAAACATAGTGATACAAAGAAAGGCAAAAGTCTCCATCCTCAAAGAGCTTTCATTCAAATGGAGAAGACAACTATGTAGAGAAAGGATCAGTGTACATGGCAGGAGCATTGAAGGGGACCAGGTGAAGCCTCTTGCAAAAAGTGAAATTTGAGCTAAGATTTGAAGGAAGACAGGAGGAACATTCCAGGCAAGTGAAACAGCTGGTAAAAATCCATGACATTGAGATATGAAGCATCTTGCTAAGAAACAACAGAGGTCAATGTCACTGAATCATAAGATGGAGGAGAGTAAAGTGTAATAAAAAAAAACCTGGAAAAAGAGTGAAAAATCAAACAGAGGATTTTATATTTGATGGCAGAAGTAATGGGGAACCACTGAAGTTTATGAGACCAAAGGGCAGGGGATAGTAATATAATCAGATCAGCACTTTACAAATATCACTTTGGTAGCTGAGTGCAAAAGGATGGGCTAGAGTGAGGAGAAAACTACTACAGAAGTCTAGGTATGAAGGGAAAAGTCCTTGCATTAGGCTATGTCAGTAGAAAGAAGAAAGATTCATAAGTTTGTTTTTGTCAATGTTTATATACTCTAGAATTCCATTTTTAAAAATTTGTCATTATGCAAATTTGGATATATTAGAAATCAAATCATGAGTCTAGTATAACCTATTTCAATAGTCTATTTTAATAGCTTGGAGGTAACCCTGGGTTCTTAAAGTCCATCCAGCAAAATTTTGGCAGGTCTTATGAAGCCAAAAAGTATTGGGTCCAATCAAGAACTATAAGCCTGTTACCTGAAAGATAGCTTGTGGGTGATAAAAGGTTTATCACCCAGTCCAGGTATATGGACTTTTTTGGCTGCTGGAACTTCTGAAGAACATCCAGTAGGTTTCATAGTCTGGTATAAAGTCGGGAGAACTCATATTGACAAAAACATTGATATTTAAAGTATTGAAGTAAATAGAAGCCCATTATAACAAAGCAGTTATAGAGTAATTAACTTGAAGATATTAGTTCAAATACTAAGACATTGAGTTCCTATGTGATCTTAGTAAGTTATTTAACCTTTATTTCTCAGTTTCCTCCCCAGTAAAATAGAGATAATGATAGCAACTACTTTCCAGAATTGTTGTAAGTTTGATCATAAAGCACTTTGTAAAACTTAAGGTGCTATATAAAAGTTACTTTTTAAAAAATCATTATTCAAATTCAGATACACTGTTAAGTCTGAAAATGAGTTTAACACAAAATAGTATATTTAGTAGTACTCTAATATTACAGTTACCCTATTTGCAGTTGACAATGTGGAGCCCCGATTTTATTCTCCAACATCCCACATTTAAAGGGTACCGTAATGAATCTTCATTGAACACAAATATGATCCATGTGCTTGATTTTAAAATCCCTTCTATTTCTTCCAGGGAAAACTTATTAAATATTCTGGTGGTTATTAAAACTTTGGGAATGGGGTTTCATCTGCCTGTGGATGGAGTTCATTCATTAACCCAGGTAGGTCAGAATTGCCTTGTACTCCTATGAATTATTTGGTATCATTAGTGAACACTTTAGCTGTCCCTTAACATTCAACAAATATTCATGAAGGTCTACTTTTGTTCGCAAACTTATAGGGAGGGATAAATCACTAGCTCTTCTGGCAGTACATTCCACTTTAAACTAATTCAAATGATTAGGAATCGTATTTCCTTATAAGAAGCTGATATATGCCTCTGGTACTTCCATTCATTATTTCTTGCTCTGCCCTCTGACTCCAAACAGAAAAAGGTTATATCTTCTCCCACTTGACATCCCTTCAAATTCTTGACGTTAGTTATCATGCTCTTCCTAAATCTTCTCGTTTCCAGGTCAAACATTCCCAGTTTCTTTTTTATCAGTCAATATAACATGATCTCTTCACCTTTCACCACCTTTGTGAAAATGTGGATTATTTTAATGATTCCAAGCTTTTGAAGCAAAGGCTAAGCTTTCTCACAATATCATTCTTCCAGTCTGGAATGCTACAGTACAAAAATTTGAGAGATTATCATGCAGAGATATTCTGGTCACATAGTAAGAGAAAGAGAGAGATAAAGAATGAGGGTCTGTAGTCTCTGTGATCTTAAAATGTGGAAGAAAGTTATGAAGGCTGTCAGCATGTTGAGAAAACCTCTGAGAGAAATCTGTGGAAGGACATGGGCAAGAATCATATAAGATGGAAAGGAATGGATGGGTTGTGATCTATTTCTTTAATAAGAATAATAAATAATAATATTTACCTTAATGAAATAATAAGTGCATTTGATCAAACTATTGACTCATATTGAATTAGCAGTCAACTAAAACCCACATTGCTTTCAGATGAACTCTTATCTAACTACACTTCTTCCTTCCTATACTTGTTAAGCTGAGATAGTGAATCCACATGTAGGACTTTACATATTTCTCTATTATATTACATTCTCATATACTGAGACATTTTTAGATCTTTATCATTCACAAATTCACTTTAACTCCCAGATTTTTAACATATGTAAATTTGATAAGGATATCATCTATATCTTTATTCAAGTCACTGATAAAAATATTAAACAGCATTGGTCTAGTGACAGATACTTGAGATATTATACTATAGACTTTCAAGTTCACATTGAGCTATTTGTAACAAATATTCATGTCCTGTCAATCAACTAGTTTCAAATTCACCTAAATATACAGTTGTTTAGTCCATATCTCTTCACTTTGTCCATGAGGTTATCTTGAGAAACTCTGAAATCTTTGGCTATTTTTGTTTGTTTGTTTGTTTGTTTGTTTGTTGGGTTGTTTTTTTTTTTTTGGTCTACCATATTTCATTATTTGGCTGTGATTCTTGAAATGTTAAGTCTACAATGAAATGAAATTGAGGCTCACCCACAAGGCAATGGAGAGGCTTGTGGTGAGTGTGAACAGAAGGCAATACATTATAAGCCAGAAATTATAAAAATATTAGAACAAAATGATCTGATCATATAAGCAAGAGGAAAAAATAAACTAAATTCTGTATAACCTATATACTCCACTGGTATACTAAGGATTCCAAAAAAAAGTGAGAGAGGCTCCATCATCTTGAACAGTCTCTCTGTCATGAACTTTAGAAAGACATAGACCAGAATCCCACAGGATGGTTAGGAATAGATTGCAGATTGCATCATCAATCAATAAATAAGAATTTATTTAGCATCTGCCATGTGGTAGGCACCATGCTAGATACTGGGAATATAACTATTAATAATGAAACAATTCCTACACTCAGAGTTTACATTGTAATAGGAAAACAAGAAGTACAATCTATAAATGCAGTATAAATAAATGTAAGGCAAATAAAAGATAGTTAAATACAAACTACTTAGGAAGGGAAAGCACTAGCAGTTGCAGGAATTAAGAAATGTTTTATAGAGAATATTGGGCTCTACATACATCATGAAGGAAGAGAGGGATTCTGTGCAACAGAGATGAGGAGAGACTACATTTCAGAAATGGAGGACTGTCAGAGCAAAAGTTACTGTCAGGTGAGAGGAACAGAGGGAAAACTGGTTTAAAGAGTATTCTCACATCATTGAGATCATGAATATTTCAGAATTTGAATGAAACATTTCCTAGATTTACCAGTCTGGTGATCCTGTCAGAAAAGGAAATGAAGGTAATCTAGCATGATAAGAAACTGTTAATGATAATTATTTTTCTTTCTAATGGTTTAAAAATCATATCTTTAAGAATATATCACAGAATTCTTTTTCAATAATTCAATTTCAGTTCAATGACATTATAATATGATTTCTTCTCTCTCTCTCAAAATTAGGACAGTAGACCTCTAATTTTGAGGTCTCCCATTTTTCACAATCTTTCAAAGATGATAGACAATGACTATGCAATCATATCTGACAGTTCTTTTAGTTTTCAAAACTCTGGTGACCTGAATTCATTAAAGTTAGCTAATTATTAAAGTTGTTCACTTACTAACCTCTTTATTGATAACAAAGTTTTAATTCCTTATAAGCCACTTTTGTACTTTTTTTGGCCAAATACTTTTTTTTTCTATAGAAGAGAAAGCCGAAATTAGTTGATTACTTCTGCACATTGTTCAGTTTCCCATTCCATGTTACCCTCATTCACCTCAACCTAACAACAATCTCCCCCTTTGTTTGATATTATTCTTGCTTGCAACAGAGCCTTAAAAGACATCTATTTTTGTATATTTGTATATTTAAGCCTTTGTTACTGTAATCAACTCATAAGATTTCACTGTCTTGAAATTATTTTCTTAGAAATAATTTCCAGTGTGGAAGCTTCCTCTGTATCATTGTCTTGGCAGACAAAGATTAGCAAATTATATATATGTGTGTGTGTGTGTGTGTGTGTGTGTGTGTGTGTAGATAGATAGATAGATAGATAGATAGATAGATAGATAGAGAGATAGATCTTAACATCTTTGAATGTTTCCCAAGCCACAGATGATATCAAATTATTTGCCCATTGTCATTCAGCGTGTATGTGTCAGGAAGGATTTGAATATAAGTTTTTCTAATGTCCAAATTAGCCCTCTACCCTCTATCTGTTACACCATAATGCCTTTTCCTCTATCATTTATTTACTCTTAATTCCATCTTCTTTACATGAGTTTTAAAAATAAAAGTTTATCAACAAATTCCCAATGTATATTATATTGGTCACTTTTAAGTCCTCATTTTTTCTCATCAAAATCATTTTTGTTTGTGTGGCCAAATTTTAACATCTTTTCATCCTTCTTAGATTGCCTTTTTTTCCTAAAATTTTAGGATAAGCCTAAGGTCTAAATTGAAGTTCCTCCTTTCCCAAGGGTACTTTCACTTTTATTTCAACTCCTTTGTTGGTCAGAATAAGGTCCAGAATAAGTTCTTTTAGTCTCTTCCCTCACAGTTAATAAAATTAAATTATTGTTAAGACATGTCAATAATTAACTGCTTTTAACAGAGAAACAGAGAGCACTAGTAGATTTCTGGATAATTGAAGGGTTTCATCATTATTTCACTATGAGTCATTTTCTTTTTGTGATCTGAGTTCCAAATTCCTTCCCTATTTCCTCCTTCTGTCCAAGTAGATCTGTTGTAAATATACCTGATAAATATTATATTTTTCTTCTATTGATCCTGTCCTAAATCTTTATTACCATACTTCTACTCTTTTTTCCCAATTTTCTTCAAGTGAATATATTTCTTAATATACATCATTCCATTATGTTTTATCTGCTATTTTCATTAGAATAAATCAACTATAATCCATTCACTCTACAATTCTTTGTTTTGATGGCAAAGATTGAGTCATTAATTTCTTTATGTCATTCAAAGTTACTGGCAACCTATTTTGCTTGTAGTAAAATTCTCAATAAATGTTGAATAAATTAATTATTTAAAGGGTAGAAGAGAAAAACTAGTAAAGAAAAGTACATTTAAACTTAGGTGTCTTTGTCATAAAAATATTTTCTCTGGGTGAATTTTTAGATTAAAAAATATATAGCGAAATTATTTTTGATCTCATCATTCCTTTCCTTTAGAAAATAATAACAACTACCTAATTTCAGTTTATCAGAGACAAATAATTATAACCATCCTCTACCACTGACAAATCTTGTGGTTTTTTCCCATGTGCAATACAGAATGAAGTACAAAATTTATGGAAAGAAAATTGGATTATACTAGATTCTGCAAAAAGATATGGCTATGAAGTAATTGATACTTTCAGCATAACTATGGGACGCTACAAGGAATTTCTGCAAGGAAAATGTGGATGCCATTTCCATGAGGTATAAACATGGATTATCTATTTGTTCAAAGAGTTATTAATAGCAGTTAGTTTTGTTAAAAAAATTATTCATTGTATTTTCTCTTGCATTACCATTTCTATTTTGTCCAAGAAACCTGAGACATTAAGAGATTAAGTAATCTGTTTAGTTTCCTGCTGTGCAAGTTAGAGCATGCAGGAATCCCGGCATTAAGCCCTATAAAACAAAATTTAGAAAACATGTTATCTCCTTAGCATTTCTTTGTACACTTAGTAATGTTTTAAGCCTAAAGCTAACACATGGGTTACCTAGCCTATCTCCTAGCCTCTAAAAATAATTCCTCATGAATTATGCCTGTCTGAAAGATATCTTCAAGATAAAAGATTAACAAGTTCCCCCATTATTTCATTCAAGAATTTCTTCATCTTATTCTCTTCTGAAATATATCTTTTCTTTTTCTGCAAAGGTGGTAAACCTGGTAAATCTGTTCCATTTAGAAGTCCTTCATATATGATTATGATGTACTCTATACAAAGAACAACTTACTCCCCCTCTGACATCTTCCCAAGAATTGAAATGGATTTGTGTTGATCTACTCATAGAGTGGTCAGTCCCCAAATAATGACTAGCCACAGTTAGTTGTATAATCTTTGGCCATAAAACAACTAAACTTATCAATTATCACATCATTAGAATCATATTCTTACCACCTTTTTAGATATGACCTTTCATGTTAAGCTTTAAGTGGATAGTTCACAAACTAGAATCCATGAAAAATTCAGGTGAAGAAGGGGACACTGGATATAGTCATATCAGGAGAGTAGATCCCTGTATTTATTGCTTAAGATTTCTTACCCCTGATATCTCAACTCCTAGAAAGGGGTAGTTAAGTAATGGGATATAGGATTAGAGAAAGTTAGACCCCCAGAAAAAACTCTCCAGATACCTCCCAAGGTGGTTGCATAAGGAGTAGAGTGGATTGACCTCTCTGCACAAGATCCATGGAAAAGCACAAAGCAAGAGAAAAGAAATAGTCAAGATGAGTACTTCCCAAGATGGCAACCTGCAGTGATATCCAAGGCAGCCTACTCCAGATAAAACTCTGGCATTCCACTTTACCCTTGATGACCGCTATTCCTATTTTACAGCTAACTGAATGGAGAACAGAAAGCTAACTTAATCATAATCAAATTAAAGGATGAAACATAGTTTTATTTTTCACATAGCTACCCTTTGCAGTCATACCATTGCCAGCAGGCAACAAAGCAACATGTGCCTATTTACATCTTTGCCAAAATGGAAATATCCCTCTCTTAGACTTCCTCTCTTCTTTGTTCAGAAGGCAGAATTGGGCTTAAAAACACAACAGTATGTATCCTAAGGAAGGGTGAGCAGTAAATGCATAACACGGCCAGCATGCAATCAGAATTTGCCACAAAAACAAGTCAAAGGCTGCCAAAGCCACAGAAAACAGGGACTCTGAAAGACAAAATGCAGAATTCTGTTGTCTCTTCTTAAAAATTTTTTTACATAATGTGTCTTCAATTAGTTTTTCAGGGGGAGGGGGTTGGAGAAAGAAAGAGTGTCTGCTTTTCTTTTGTAGCTTTAGTGCTCTGCTAGGCTGAGGGAGACATGCTCAGAAGATTTCCAGCATAGCTCCAATTAAAAACAGAAGATGCCATTTCCACATGACTGCATTACATATATCTCCTCTCATAGTCATCTAGTGAATATTGATAATCATAAACCAGAAGAATTATATGCAAAATCCTTCAAAACTTCAAAATATGATGTATAAGCAGGCTACATTGCAAAAGTAAAAAATGGCTACAGGAAACAATCAATGGCTGCAGGGACTGCTTTTTCCTTCCTGTTGCTGTCACTTGGATTTCCTTTTTATTTCTTTCCCTTTTCCCTATCATAAAAATGATAAATTTAGATCTGGAAAAGACCTTAGAAGCTATCTAGTGTGCCCCACCCCACTCTCATTTAAGAAATGAGGACCCAAATAAGTTAAAAGACTTGACCAAGACTGCATAGGTAGTAAGTGACAAAGATGAGATTTCAAGCTAGGTCCTTAGGCTTCAAATCCAGACCTCTTTTCACAGTTCCCACAGCAGCCACTTGGA
Organism: Myrmecobius fasciatus; assembly: GCA_023553655.1. Lineage (NCBI taxonomy): Eukaryota > Metazoa > Chordata > Mammalia > Dasyuromorphia > Myrmecobiidae > Myrmecobius > Myrmecobius fasciatus. The sequence goes on from JAJPUD010002790.1 coordinate 58,676, forward strand.
TTAACCTCATTTTAATTTCTTACTTCCCATTCATGCAAGCCAAGATCTAAGAATAACAACTAAAATTTGTGTAATGCTACAAAACTCTTTCATTACAATAACCTTCAAATGCAACTATTATCCACATTATTTAGATGAAGAAATTGGGGTCAGATTGATAAAAATTATTTGGCCAAGATCACCAAGTTGGTAAGTACTAGACCAGAGAGTCTAATCTAGGGGTTCTGACTCCAAGGAGCTGATTGCAACCTGCTATTTCAGTTATCCCCCACTAGAAAGTCCTAGGGGAAGAAAAAGAAACCTATAACTACTTTCCCTCAATCTGTCATAGCTGTTTCCAAGTTCCCAAGTACCATTACTCTTCTCCTTAGCAGTGTCTCCTGGACCCAGCCTACTCTTCGCTAGTGGATCCCTAGTTAGTTTCTGTGACAAAATGTTCCACAAGACGACAGACTTCTCTCTAAAACAGATATGAACATTATTTCAATCAATCCTGTGTTCAAAGTCTTATCTTTAAAAATTTTGTGCAGGGTATTTTTCCTTACTGATATCAAGAAAATGGATTGTAAAAGAGAATGAGGAAGGAGAGATGGATTGGAAATAACCTCCTCAAGTTATTCCAAAATGGACCAAAAAGGAGAAAAGTAGGTGTTGTCAAAGGATAAATAAGAAAGTGACCAGTTTAATTCCCAGATCTGACAAAAGGAAAAAATGGGTAGTTAACTGGATCAAGGAACATACCAAATAGATTGCACTGGCAGGAAGCTTTGGCCCTGGGCCCTCCACCTTCTCAGTCCCTCACTATTTCCCCTAAGAAAGCTATAGAAACCAGGACATTGGACCCATCATTTGTGGCTTGGAGATAGGAGAATTCCTTTCTTTTTTTTTTTAACTATTTAGCAGGGATGAGAATCAGACAGAAAAATTCCAAATCCTGCTGTACTGGAGAGACATGTATTCCCATCCTTCTAAGTTAGTATTGTGAAGACATTTTCCCATGGAAACAGTTAGATAAGCTAAGTTTAACTCAAAAAGAGGAGTCTTCCTAACTCCAAACTCAATACTCTATCCATTGGCAACCCAGCTATTCAGTACTAATATGCTGAGCAGGTTTTTATATGAGGCAGTTGAGTGGTACAGTGGATGAAGTACTGGATCTAGAGTCAAGAAGACTCCTCTCCTTGAGTTTAAATCTGGCTTCTGCAACTAGCTGAGGAACCCTTAACCCTTAACCCTTTTTGCCTCAATTTCCTTATTTGTAAAGTGAGCTGGAGAAGGAAAGGGCAAACCACCGCAAAAAACAAACAATCCAAATGGGACCAGGAAGAGTATGACACAATTGAAACAACTGAAACAACTGAAAAATAACAAAGCTTTCTACTATTAACACAAATTAATTATGAATTTAAAAAGCTATATAAGAAGACACAACCATGCATAGCTTTTCAGAAAATATTTAGTAGCTCACATAGATCCTTAGAGTTCAGTTGGACTTTAGAGATCAAACTTCCTCATTTTACAGATGAGGAGAATTTTAAGTAAATTTTTGCAACATAACCAATGCTAATTTGAGGACTGTCTGTGACAGTAACAAAAAAAACCATCTTTGGTTTAAAGAATGGCCTTCTTTTGCTTACTCTGATGCCCTGGTCACACCCTCATTGCAGTTTTATCTCATTCTCAGAGATTCTCATAATGTGGAGAAATTAAGTAATGCTGTTTAGATAGATAAATCTTTTAACAGACAGCTGAATTATACTCCTACTCAGAGCCACACCTACTTCCCAGGATACCTAAGTTGATTCTTGGTAGCAGCTATATTCATTTTGATCTCTATGATGTTTCAAATAAAATGTGCCTCTGGGAAATTTGCCTTTCCAATTACAATATAACCTGATAATATCTTTCTCATCCATTTCACACCCTTTTTCAGAAATTCTTTAAAATTGTAACTCATTCGTTGCCTATAGTATTTTTTCTAGTTTTTGAGTATAAAGTGCCTCCTCTGGCACTTATCATACTGACTATATGGCCATCAACAAGTCACTTTAATTCTCTCAGCCTCATTTTCCTCATTTATCCAGTAAGGATAATAATATCTAGAGTATATGCCTTACTAAATTGTTATAAGATTCAAATGAAATTATTTCTAGAAAGTCCTTTGCAAACTTAAATTAAAGATTTTATTGAATCTCTTTCATTTGGCAAGCCCTCAGAAGTGAATATATTTTCCCCCCAATTAGATAAACAATTTTCCAACTAGTAAACAAAAATTTGGCAAAATTGCATATGCAAATTAATTGAATAAGTGGATTTTTTTCTGCTATATAGAAGTAGAATTTCTTCCTAATATTTAAAAAGGGAAACAAACCACATCAGATAAGTTGCACAATATGGTCTCAAATTATAGCAAATATTTATTGAACAAGCTAAAAGACTGGAAAAATTCTAGTATTATTCTCCTCGAAAAGGCTGGCTTTAAAAGTGATCAAAATAATTTATGCTGCAATTATCTAACTCTTTACTTTTGAGTCCAGTGGAAGACTTGGGACCTAGCAGAATCTCTGCTTACACAGGCCTTTTAAAGTATCATACCATTTGTATATGAAAATAGTGCAAATCCTTCTAAACTCTGATCAACAAATTTATCATCTATTAATCAATCAACAAACATTTGTTAGTCATTGACTATGTCAGACACTGTGCTAAGTTCTGTGGATACATATAAAAGATTTTTTAAAAATCCCTGCACTGGCAATACCAGAACCTAAATCCTGAATTCCTTAATATTTGATCTTTCAGCTTGATCCTCACTTTCCCAGGTTCCCTTCTCATTGATCAGACTCCCTGACAGAGTCACCTGATTCCCAGTGTCAATAGTTTTTCGCCTTAGCATTGGTCCCCTGATTGACTCTTTTGTCAAATGCAGACCTCATACGTCTGAGTTCCTTCTTGGTATGAGATAGTCCCTTGAAAGAACTTGTCTTTGAATTGGCTTTCATCAAGTTGTTCATGACCACCACAACTGACCGTTTGACACATTGCTGCAGGTTTTCAATAACATCTAGCTCTAATGTCCCAAATGAAACAGGTCACTGTAGGGAATGCCTGAATATTCCCACAGTTCAAAATTCCATGATAGATTGACAACCCTCCTGGTAGAAGTCGCCTTCCAATCTTAGGTGGAAGAATACTCATGAGGAGAATATGGGATGTGTAGAGTTAGAACAGCCTAACCTGTACTGGGCTCACTGCTTTTGGCCCCTAGAAAAATATCCTGATCAAACCAAGGAGATCATTGAGCCAGAGTTAATTTTTGCTGCTGTTTCTTCATCAACCATGAGCATATTGTACCTAAAACTTCACCCTTAAGAATCCCTCAATGACCAATCCAAGTTGTTTCTCACTATGGCGGAGAATCCAGAAATGGCTAACATTATTAATAGAAGAGAGCCCTCTGCTGGAGAATATTGGAGATTTTTGCCTTAGAGCTAAGGGATATCTTTGGGAATCTGATGGTGTGTGAGATATGGATCCAGGGACTTAGAGAGGGGTCAAGGTAGGTCATAAACTACTCTAGTACCTTTACCATGAGTAAGCAATTGTAAGAGAGTGAGCCAGTCCTGATGGAAAGACTTATCAAGAATCTAAGAGTGACTAAAGAAGCAACTTATGAAGAGGAATTCAACTTGATTTCTAGTTCTCCTTTATATGAAGACAATGGCACCAAGTTTCAGCTTCAGACATGATTCACCAGGTCCTGAAGCCAATAGCTCCAGATTTCCCAACCCTTCTGATAACACTCCATCTCCAATACCCCCAGCTTCCTTAAGAAACACATACAGTTAACTAGCTGGGGTCCAGTTCCATTTGACTCAAACAGAATAAGCCAGAAGCTAAGAAGAAAAACAATTCTTATACCATATTCTCCCCCCAAAAAATGTCTCTGGCATTATTTTAAGTGGATTCTGCTTCTGAATGTATAATAGTCTGATCAGCTGTGATCTATCCCGGCTTTTAAAAACAATCTGCTCTTAAGTAGAATTGTATGGAGCTAACAGCAAGGCATTAAGATGCCATCCCAAAGCAGTCCAATATTTAATGGTGTCCCAGCTACTAACTGATATTTTCAATTTCAAACACCTACCATCTACCCAAAATTCAAACTCAAATCTAGGGGCCCTTGTCTTTAATCAGTTTAATTCCAGATTCTCTATTTGTGTAACTATCAAAACTCTCTGATACCTTTTTATACAAACTCAAGTTTGGGGGGGGGGCGGGGCTTGAGGAGACAAATTTTCCTGTAATCAATATGCAAGTGCCTTTAAAAATATACACATTTCCAGTTTCTTGACAGAGATAATGTCTATTAATGAATGGCTTCTCTTAGCTTTGCTGTTTATCTCCCTATCTTACTGACATAATAAAAAGAACTTTTACCATTTTCTGCTGCCTCACATGAAGTTTCTACTCTTCTATATGCTAATATATTTTACCACTTGTATGAAACAAACATTACCTCTTACCTGTCTAAGTTCTAGAAAGTTACTGTTAAAATGTAACTGTAACTGTAACTAACTAACAACAGTAAACTTTTAAAACTAAAAATTAAAAAAACTATTTCAGAAAGAACATTGGCAAATTTTAATTGTTTGTGATCTATTTATATGAAAAAATGCTAATACATAAGTGCTTATTTTAATGTAAAGTTTAATTTTAACAGAATATAGAAACAAGATTAGAAACCAGAGTATAGGAGCTATTCTGAAATTCAACCATGTAGAAGTTTTGATTAATCCTATCCTAAAACTTTTCCATGTTAAAACAATGAACCAGATTCTTTATGGACCCGAGTTATTGGCCAAGATATTCATATAAGTTACTTGGACAGTGATACATAGAGGCCTGATTAAATGACTGTCACTGTCTATCCTGCTAACGTCTGTGGTGTTTAAAAAATTTTTTTTAACTCCCTTTAGTCATAAAGGGGAAATTCTAAATAAACATGAGAATGTAACTGGGAGTCTATTATTTTAAGGAAGAACCTGCACTGAGTAATTTATAACATTGTTATATAACTAGAAATCATTCAAAGGAAGAGAGGAAAAGGTTAGTAAAATGCTAATATTATTAGCCAAGGTCAAGATATGAGCCCAATATCATTGTGTTGTAAAAATTTGATTATATCAGTGTAGATAACTATAAAGGTAGAAACTCCTTTCCTCCAAACAAACTGGCAATTCTTCTATAACTTACAGGCAACTTAAAAATTTGCCTAGCATACTGAGAGTTTAAATAACTTTTCCATGTCACATAGCTAATACGTTTCAAAAGCAGGACTTGAATTCAAATGTTTTGACTCCAAAGCTAAGCCTAGATCTAATATGCCATACTGTTTTTCAAGTTCAAGACATAGCTTATTCAAGACATAGATAATTAATATCTAGGGAAGAGAAAGAAATGTAATTGTTAATTATATTAAGATACAAGGCAAGGTAGCCAATAACTGGAAAACTGGACTATAAGTCAAAGAATCCAAGCATTAGAGGTTGGGGTGTCAGAATTAGCAGTAAGACTGACTTATCACTAAAGCAATGCTACTTGATAAACTGCTCTTTATATTTCCACTGCCTGGGACACAATTATAAATGCCTGATGTTCAAATTGTACCAAACTAGTTTGGAAATGTCAAGCCTAAATTAGTCCAGGCAATATGGGCTAAATAAAAGTGATCATATTTTATCTAATTGCTTATTTTTTTCAAGTAAAAAAGTATAGTTATTCATTTCTAAACTACCAACAGCAGATTATAGTATTCCTTTAGGAGAAGTAAAAGGAATAAGCTTTTATACAGCATCTACTTGGAAGCACTGAAAACTTCCAAATCTCCAGAACTAATTCTGAAAACAGTAGTGTGAAAAAGTCTAAAGCTTGAAATAGTCCCCTTCTACTAGAATCCTTGGGAACAGTGCCCAAATATTAACATAAAATTCAAAGTTAAAAAAAATAGAAATGAACAAACAACAGCAAAAAAAAAAAAACCTGACCATAAAAAATTACTATGGTCATTGCAAAGTACGAGTCTCAAATTCAGAAGATGATGTCAAAACAACTGCAAGCAAAGCCTAAAAGGAAAATATAAATTGGAAACAATTGCTTCTTGATGTCTCTTAAAGTTATTAACTTCCACTTGTTCAATTCTAATTGTTAAGGAATTCTTTTCTTCAGTGAACTTTGTGCTTCTTTTTGCATTTGATCGATTCAGTTTTTAAGGTGTTATTTTCTTCAGTATTTTTCCCTTTTTTACCAAACTAGTCCTTTCATGACTTTCTTGCATCAATCTCATTTATTTACCCAATGTTTTACTCTATTTCATTTTTTAAAAATTTAGCTCTTCCAGGAATATAGAAACATGAAAAGGTAAATATGAAAGAAAAATTATAAGGGACTAAATAATGTTAAACTGTTCACATTCCTATATGGAAAGATCATACATGTAACTCCTATGATCTTTATCATTATTAGAGCATTTAGAAGGACTCTACATAGACAAAGAGCACCAAGAATAGACACTTGCACTAGTCATTCATTGTATGAATAATTTTAGATGAGTTCAAATCTAAACATAGAGTAAAATCATAATAATAATAGATTAGAAGGTAATTATTTCAGATTAATTGAAAGTGAAAAAATAAGATTTAATATTGATAGTTAAAAGATAACCTGAGTTTCATCATGGCCCAAATATATAAATTTATCTATATTCAAATTGTCAGACAATCTTTCCTTAGACAAATCACCTATTCTTATTACAAGAAAATTCAGTGCCATGAAGATTTATTTCTGACTTGAGAAAAGCAGAACAAATAGTGCTCAATAGATTGAGTGCCTTTTAAGACTGAAGAATTGACTGTGTCACAAGTTGTTTCTAGTGAATTTGGTGTTTTTTGTTGTACTTTTGCAAATTCTGTTGGTTTCTAATGACTATAAATAAATCTCTGATGCATTGACATATGATATGCAGTAGATCAAAGGAAAGAAGGTAAACTTGGAATGTCATCGGTTTAGGAAACTTCCAGATAATGGAACTCCCTTTATCAATGCATATCAGAATCTTTCCTTCAACTTTTAAGTCTTTGACTATTGCCAAGAATACTACAATATTAAATGATTTGCCCAGAATCACATGGCCAGTATGTGTCACAGAGAGAACTTAAAATCATATCTTTCTGACCTTAAGGACAGATTTCTATATGCAATGCCAGCTCTGTCTCTCACATAGATCAAAAGAAAAAAAAATCATTTACTCTGTCCTTTCTTGTTAACAAATTCTCTTCAGTCATATTTATAATATTTACCATCTTAAAATATAGCTTTACTTAAGATCATAAAAGAATAAATAAAACAAGTCACTTTGAAAAGATTTAGCCAACTTCGTGTGGTGTGACATGCCTGTGATTGCAGCCACCAAAGAGGCTAAGGTTCATAGATCAATTTATCTTAGATGTTCTGAGTTACAGTAAGGTTAAATTCAATTAGGTATCCACAGTGAGTCCAATAACCATATTGTGAGTCCTTGAGGGTAAGAGTAGATAAATAGACAATTAAGCAGATAGGTAAATAGATAGATAGATAGATAGATCAGTTGATTGATAGAAAGAAAAATAGAGACAGAGACAGACAGACAGGCAGACAGGCAGATAGACAGATGGTATATAGATAGATGAATAAATACATAAAATGATGAACTAATTAATGAATGTATTGATGAATATAATGACTACATGAACAAACAAGCAAACAAGTAAATGCATGAGTGAATTAAAAATATTTAAATGAATTAATAAGTAAATGTATTAATAGAGTAATGAATGAGTGAATGACATTATATAATTATATAATATCAATACAACATACAGACTTTAGAAACAAACTGGTTATAATAATGGCTGTGTCAACAGATCATCCTGATCTCTACCTTACATTAATAGTGAATATTTCAAATGCTCAAAAGAATTGTTCATAACATAGAAACTCCCTGACCTCGAGGATCTTCCAACAATGCTTTTGAAGTCATCTAGTTCTTGTTCTTACTTTAAGTATCTTAGACATGTGTCTATATATATAATAATGTCTGAATTACTTGGTATTTTATTTACCAATGCTATACATACTTGAAGATACTATTAAGTGACATTGAGTTTAATTTTGAGAAAGAAGAGAGCTTTATTTTAGAAAATAACTTGTTTTATCCTCAGTTTTCTTAATAGTGCCATCCCAGAAATATCTTTCTGGTTCATTAATCCCAACATTTCAAAAAAACAAGAGGCTACCCCTGAATTGAAAATGTTCCTGGGCTCTATTTAGGACAATGTTATTCCTCTGGAACTTTTTGCAGGGAAGTACAATAGTTTTTGAAATATGATCTCCTTCCCTTCTCTGAATTTCTTGTAATCCCTGGGCTATGCTAATTTCTCCCTATGCTAATTTCAGAAAGATAGAGTGATGTGTGTTTGAAGTAGTGTTTGAACATGGTTCATTTTTACATGCATAGATGACATGGGCCAAATAAAGTTTCTTGACATGCAACTATAATCAATAAAACCTTTCCAGGACAAAAGAATTAGTTTTGTTCCCCAGCATAAGAATTATAGCAGCATTTCACTATCTTGAATTACACATCAAAGAAAAGGAGATTCCACAGTCTTTCTTAAGAGATCTAAGCCAGTTTTTCAGAGTCTGTAAAATTTACCATCATCATCGTCAAAATGTTTTTCTTCCTCCTATTTGTTCATTTTGCAAATTATGGGAATCAAACCATATTGTTCTACTATACTCACTCTCCTGTAACTAAGTAGCCTAAAACAATGTGAAATCTGCTTTCTCTTATCTTCCATGTCCAACCAAACTCATGGTATTGTACAAGATCTCTAAGATTCTATATAATCCTTTCTGTTTCTGACAAGATATCTCATTTAAGATGGCATTATAAAGAATCACTTATAGGCCTTTATTTTTTGCTTGTCTGAGGTGGTCTGAGAGAGCTAGCTTAAGCCAAGGGAGGATTTTAGTAACTTTAAAAACTATAACATAAATTTTTGGAATTTCTTTTTTAATAAAATGAATATTTTTTGAGGGAAAAGGGAGTGAGTTACCAGATCCTGATGGAGTCCGAACCAATATCCATCTTTCTATGTGTGTGTGCATTTTGCATGTATGTGTATTTTGTGTGTCTAAAAGACTAGTTGACAAAAAATGTGGAACACATACATGGTTTTCAAAGTGAACTTTGAAGAAAACAAATTGCAATGAATTGTAGAGACAATCCTTTTGAAATGACTTTCAGTAAGACAGGAATTGTTAATAATTGCAGAGTAAATAAATCAATAGCTTCACCATAAATGAATGTCCCCAAAACACCAGAGAACTATTCATAATACAGAATTCTCATGGTTTTTGACCTTGAAAATCTTTGGAAAATATTTTTGAAGCTATTCAATTATTATTATGTTTACTTTAAGTATCTTAAGTATATCTAAGCATTCTCATGAATGTTCTTGGTAGTTTAAAAATGACAACAAGATCGTAAGCAACATTCACCATGATACCTAGAAGTATAGATACTGACTCAAAATGGGAGTCATTTTATTTCAACTACTCTTATACTCACTGAAATTTATTACTATGCTTGGCTCATTAATGAAGCCTATTTTGGTTGCTACAGCATCTATACTAGCGCTACCCAGAATTCTTCATAATGTTGTAATAAATTCAGCCTTGAAATCATGGAGAGGATCAAAATCATTTTTAAAGGGCAGAAAAAATTGATTTGAAATACTAGCCTATAAACAGCCATAGGCACATGAAATTGAATTCTTCACTGTACCTCGTAAACCTTCTACATCAAGAGGCCACTTTTCAAGTTCTGGCATATTTATCATATAGACTATCCAGATATTTCCAAAGCTCATTCTAAAGAGATCACATAAATAAAATTAACCTTATTTCAGCCTCAGAACACTGGCACAATAAGTTGCTTCTGGGTCAAAACTCTACATGCATGCTTGAGTTTTTCCCTGAATAAGTTTCCTTGAAGAATATTTCCTAAATTGGCTCTCAGTGATTTTAAGCTTCCTCCCCAAAAGGACAAAAGCTTCAGAAAAAACATCAATGAATCTCTCTGACTAGACTATTATATCTTTAGAGTTACACTATAACTAAGCAATGATAAACATAGCTACTCATAATAGAAACGAGCAACCTTTAGACCTGGTATATTAATCAGTGGTTAAATGTAAACTGAGCACAGAATTACCATTATGGGGGATGATTTGCTGATTTGATGTTGCCTCATAGGAATCATTCACTTTAAGGACCTCATTTGGAAAAGTGAACCTGCTGTAACTGCAGGAAAATAATTCATTTCTCTTAATTCAGTTGGATCTTAGTTGGATCAGTCTTAAAATATATTACTACTTTAAACCGAAACGTTAGGCTCATTGGCAACATGACCAAAACCTCTTCCTTTAAAATTGATTATACAATTTCTTTTAATTCTAGAATGTATCCCTCTTCCCACTATATTAGGAGTAGCCAAGGAGTTGGATTTTTTTTCTTTACACTGTCCTATGTCATCAGAAACCGTATTTCTAAAATAGCTTATTTTTTTAATTGTCACTTTTCAAAAAAAAAAAGAGAGAGGCAATATGAAATAGTGACTAGAAAGCCAATCTCAAAACCAAAAAAATCTGGGTTCAAATATTGATATATAATGGCTGTATGACCCTGAGCACAGCACACCCTGTAAGTGTTCTCAAATATATTATAAAAAAAAGTGCCAAGGCCTACTCTGGTCACAGTTTCTTCACTTGATAGTTCCCTGTACCAATGAAATCACAAATCTAGTCCTCCATTTTTACACAAACACACACAGAAGGAGAGAGAGACAGAGACAGACAGAGACAGACAGACAGAGACAGATTCAGAGACAGAGAGACAGAGAAAGAGAGAGGAAGGGGGGAGGGAGAGAGGAAGAGGAGAGAGAGAGAGAGGGAGAGAGGGAAAGAGGAGAGAGTGAAAAAGGCAAGTAGCCTAAGATTTTGCTTTAACAAAGGTAACAGCTAGCTAGAAGAAATTGTATCTCTGTAATAGTATACAATGTTTTAGAAGTAAGAAAGATTATTTGATGCCCATTAAGATGCACAAATTATTTTTAATTCAAAATAAGATTCTATATGCTCATACCATCTTGAGCAATTTTCTAACTGTTATGACCTAGACTCCATACATTTTATCAATACTCAGTACTGGTTGACAAGTAGGAAGGACAGTTCCTAACAAGGATGCTCTGTACAGAAAGAACTGAGAGTTTTTAAATGCTTCAATTATCCTTTAGCAATCCAGGATATTTCCTCAGATTCCCAAGATGACTTACTCAGAACCTAGGGAGGCAGGGTCACTAACTGGAACAGTTCATCTGCCCATATCTTGTTTCTTAATTGCCCTTGAAATGCTTTTTATAATTTTAAAAATTGTTAATACTTTTCTAGGTTTTTGAGTTATAGAATGCTTTGCATGCATTATCATATTACATATAATAGGATCATTTCATGCAAAGTACATTTGAAGCTCTGACTGACCCCAATGACACTCATTAGAAAAATTCAAATTGATTACAAATCTATAGTGAAGTTAAACAGCTTCACTGGAATCAGAAGAGAGATAGAGCTATGAATTTCACTCTTACTTTTTTCTACCTATTACAGACATGAATTATCAATCAAAACAAATTTCTACATTGGTTATATCAAAGAAAAATTTGTCTTACTCTATTTTCTGAATCCTTCCCTTCTCTCTTTGAGAATATATGAAACTGTCTCCATAAATCCTCCAGAATCTTGGTTGGCCATTATACTGACAAGTATAACAAGTACAAGTATAGTACAATTGTATTCCATCGAGCAATTTGGAACTATGCCCTAAGGGTTATCAAACTGGTCATGTGTTTTGATCCAGCAGTATCACTATTGTTATGTGTATCCCAAAGAGATCATAAGAGAGGGGAAAGGACCCACATGTACAAAAATGTTTGTAGCAGCTCTTTTTGCAGTAGCAAAAAAAGTAGAAACTGAGTGGATGCCCATCAGTTGGGGAATGACTGAGTAAGTTATGGCATATGAATGTAGTGCAATATTATTGTTCTATAAGTAATGATGAACAGACTAATTTCAGGAAAGCTTCAAAAGACTTACATGAACTGATGCTGAATGAAATGAGCAGAACCAAGACAACATTGTACACAGAACAGCAACATTGTACAAGGATCAACTATGACAGACTCAGCTTTTTTCAGCAATACAATGATCCAAGGCAATTCCAATTTTTTTGAGGCAATTAGTGTTAAGTGACTTGTGCCCAGGGTCACACACAAACATTAAGTGTCTGAATCCAGATTTGAACTCAGATTCTCCTGACTCTAGGGCCAGTGCTCTATCCACTCTGCTGTCTAGCTATCCCCCAATAAACTTTCTTTCTTTTTTTTTTTTTTTTGCTTTTTTTGCTGAGGCAATTGGGGTTAAGTGACTTGCCCAGGGTCACACAGCTAGGAAGTGTCTGAGACCAGATTTGAACTCAGGTCTTCCTGACTTCAGGGCTGGTGCTCTAACCACTGCGCCACCTAGCTGCCCCCCCCAATAAACTTTCAATAGAAAATGCCATCCACATCCAGAGAAAGAATTAATGAGGCTGAATGTGGATCAAAGCATACTATTTTTACTTTTTTTGTTGTTGGTTTGTGTGTGTGTGTGTGTGTGTTTGCGCTCACGTGTGTGCAATTTTTCCCTTTTGTTCTGATTTTTCTTTCCCAACATGAAACATATGGAAACATGTTAAAAATGAATGTACATATATAACCTATAGTATATCAAATTGTTTGTAATCATGGGGAGGAAAGAGGTAAGGGAAAGAGGAAGAAAAAAATTGGGGGAATTCAAAATCCTACAAAAATGAATATTGCAAACCATTTTTACATATCATCTAAAACTCATATACTAGTAAAATATAGTTTTTTAAGATACAAAATAATAGTTCATCGCATTTATAGCCTTAACTTGTTCAGCAATTCACTAGTTGATGAGTACTCCTTCAAATTCTCATTATTTGCCTCTTCAAAAGAAGCATAAATATTTTGTACCTCCTTAGAATCTGTTTTGCTTATGAGTCATCCCCTTTTATCTGCCCCTCCTCTACTTCCCTTGCCCTTTCTTTTCTTTCCCTCCTATTTTCCTTTATTCAGTCAGGTACATATTCAGTCAATATGTATCCTGACAGCATGGCAAAATATGCTTAACGGAAAAAAACCTAGGTGCTGTCTTCATTATTTCAAACATTTGAGTTTGAATCTCCTCCCTTATACTTCCCTCCCCCTATCTATGTTTGTTCTGCTTAATAAAGTGGAAAAAAGACTTGGCAGAAAGCTTAACTAGGATTGAATTCAGTCTTTGCCATTATCTATGACTCTGGCTAACTATAAGACATCTAAGGCAATTTGCACTCCTACCTCCAGTTCAACTCTAACCTTCCAGAGGAGACTTTATCCTTCCTTACCAGAACTAGTTCCTTCTCTCTAACCTTCCATCTGTTCTATACCCCCATTTAGATCTACATCCATATCTATCTTAAATGCATATTATGGTTTGTATACTGATTCCTTCATTAGAATATATGCTGCTTGAAGGCAGGAACCATGTTTTTGCCTTTGTGTTCTCAAGGCTTAACACAATAACTGATATATATTAAGCACTTGAAATATATCTTTTAAGTAACTGACTTGATTGTGTATGCAATGACTTTTCCCTAGTAATATCCCTTGAGAATAGAAACTTCTTTGTTTTTGTCTTTATAGCTCCAATGTCTGGTGCTGACAATTAGAGGATACTTAATCAATGGTTATTGATTAATTGATTGATTGATTTAAATACCCTTGACTTCCTGTTACTCATTTCCATCTCTTTCTTTGCAGGTAATTAAATCTAAACCTTCCAGGGAATCTCATCTTATTAAAATGAAACCATCAAGACAGCATGTTGTGGGAAAATATTTTAGTAATTTGAGAAAACAGAAGAGACTGCAAAGTTATGCAATTGATGTAAAATCACCATATCATGTTAGAGGCCCAGTCAATCAAGTCTGTTCTGAAATTCTTCTCAGCAGGATATGTACTCGTGAAAGGACTGTGTAACCTTCCTTTTGGAGAAACAACTTTGCAATTGGAGACTTCCCACTTATCTAGCCTGGGAACCATATCAAATGCATCACATATGTCTATGGACTTTGCATGCATGCTTGCATACAGAGAGGGAAAAGAGAGACAGACAGACAGAGCCGAGAGAGACAGAGACAGAGATATTGAGAGGAGGGGGGAGAGGAAGAGAAGAGATACTCTTCCTCAGGATATATAATGTCAAGATGTGCCCCTGCATATTTTTAAATGAAAGATAAAGATGCAAAATAATTTTTTTTCTTAAAAGAAAAAGAATAATTTACTTGAAATATAGCCAAAATGCTTAAGCAAGCTAAAGGCAGGGTATTAGTTTCTGTGATAGTCAAAATAAATAATAGGCACTTGAAGTATATGAAGAGACCATAGAGCTCTTGAGCATCATTTTTTCTTATTTATCGGTACATTCATGTTGAAGGGGGAAAGGAGGAAGCAATTACATTCCACTTGCAACTAGGTACAGTACTTATATTCTTGGGTAGAAGAAAATAGAGTATTTAGGATGATATTGGTTTTATAAAAGAAATCCTTCTGAAAAGCATTTTCCTCCATTTTCTTGATTGTTTATTTACAATTTAAGGAATGAGGGGTGGGGTGGAAAGGGGATTTGGAGGACAACCAGTACAAGAAACTCCAAAGGGTCTAGAGAGAAGAAATACTGGAGTGAAACTCTTTAAAGCTAACACTTCAGTTGACCCAAGTTCTCGTTATAGGAGTATTTGCTCATATATTTTTGAACATATTCCCCTTCTGCCCTGTATGCTAAGCTTAAATAGGATGGTTATAGTATAATTTGATAACAAATATGTCAAGTTAAAGGGAGGTACCAATTTTTTTCCACATGTATTATTAGATAACATTTGTAAAGTGCTTTGCAAACCTTAAAGAGCTATTTGAATGTTAGCTATTATACTATTTTATGAGGTCTCTTTTCCGTAAGGGAGGAAAGAGTGGGACTTGTGATTTCATCTTTGCAGGGAATCCCTGGTGTGGAAAATCCCTTCACTGGTGTGCAGCAGCAACTTATCTATTGCAGATAAGTTTTATATAGTTTAATTAATTGGCTGGGACACTGATTTGTCCAGAGTCACATACTGTATGTCAAAAGCAGGTCTTGAACCTAGCTCTCCCAGACTCTGTGAATAGGCTTCAATCTGCCTACAACCTCTCCAATTCCTATTGTCTTATGAAAATGCAATAGGGTTGCAAAAAGATTTGTTTTTCATTAAACTTAATATATACTTTAAGTTAAAATCTTAATATTGTTTAATTTTCAAAGAATTGTGTTTCCTTAATACTTAGATATCTTTCCCAGGGGGGAAATGTAAACTTTCATGGACTTACTAGATAACCACTAATTTGATTATAATTTATTCTGATTTTTAAGAATCATTTGAGCTTTGGGGAAACACTTGCATTGGAAGAGAATTCTAGGTAGCATTAACCATTAGTTGCTTTTATTTTCTTGAAATAGTGAAATAAGAAAATGATTATTCTTTAAAAAACAAAAATAAAAAATCTCTTCTTAAGATAGGAACTATGCAGGGCAGCTAGGTGACACAGTGGATAGGGCACCAACCCTGAAATCAGGAGGATCTGAGTTCAAATTTGGCCTCAGTCATTTAACACTACCTAGCTGTGTGACCCTGGGCAAGTCACTTAACCCCAATTGCCTCGGCAAAAAAATAGGAACTATGTGCCAATTAAAAATTCTTATTTTCCTTATCTGTATTTTTAAAGTTCATTTTTTTTTTGCTTTACACAAGTACTGGTGTTGTGAACTATTATCTCACAGTTATAATGTGTTTTAAAGGTATTCTTTTTCATTCTTTTAAGAAAAAAAAAGGAAAAGCTAAATTAATTCAGTTCATAACTGAAACTTTCAAAAGTGCAATACTTCAACTTCATCATCATACAGAAAATAGAATTTCCTGACATGATTCACTGATATGAATAGTTTCACTAGTGTAAATTTCTGCATCCTTTAAAACCTCTATATTTTTGTATGTATATACATATATATTTTTATATGAAATTATTCAAGAAATATACACATCAATCTATTCAATAAGCTTATTTGTGGTATATTTCAACATAAAAATAGCAACACATACAAGCAATGCATGTCTACATAACAAATGGATTATAGTTGGTTACTTTTTTAAAATATGGTTACAGAAGTTATTTTTACTTTACTAAAGACCTGATCTTCATAGCACATGCAAATATGTGAGACACCTAAAATGGAACACCATTTCTTTTAGGTTTTCAGTTATTTTGAAGTTCAAAATGCTTCGTATTTGTGCTACTGTCACAAATTCTTTTCTCTCTGCCTTAAAAAAGTAAAGACTGATATTTTCCTCTTTGCTATTTGTCAATATTATGTTCAGTACTTGTAGTATAATAGATGAATCATATTTTACTTTCTCTTAATGTTATTCTCTTAGGATTAGTCACTGTAATAATTAAGCGATATGAATTAATCCCCTTTATGACTGTATATGGATATATGACTTTTATTGGAAATACTTCATTTTGAAAAAATGGTAATGATGTTTAAATAATTACAACTTAAAACCATAATGATGTTGTTCCCATCTTTCATCCATGGTCATTCCCACTTTACATTGACCCAGAAGAGTTTCTGAACAGAAAGTAAGCATTTTAGTTAGTCATTTTATATTAAATAAATTGTCTCCCTATTGAAATAGGTATATTTTAATTTTCTGGACTTCATTTTAATAGGGAAAAATTAATATATGCATATTTAGCTATGAATAAAATGAAAATTTTGCATTTTTCAGCTAGTTTTTGCTTTAGCCTTGGAATAAGTTTCTCCATTTGTCTTAATATTTGCAACAATTTTCAGTGAAACTGGTTGATAGGTACAGATTAAATACTTCCTGTGTGATACTACCCAAAGAAGAAAGTTGGAATAGGTTGTGTGAAAGTAGTAAAGTGTAAGACTATCTCAGTAGATATTTTAAGGCAAAGTTGTGAGTTTTTCTTTCTCCAATCCCAAAGTTCAACGAGCTGTTTGGCAGCCATCCAATGTGGTCAACAAGTCCCAGAAGGACTATGTGAGGAATATGGTATCATTGCCCATTAGACTTGTATCTGGTTCATTTAACCTAAGTATAATTTACAAATCTCTGTAGCAGTCTCCACTGAAGGAAGGTAATTCCTATCCTCCTCCTCATATCCACCCCCCTACACCCTCTACCACTTCCCTTTTGGAAGGTGCTGGCAAAAGTTGCTGATTTTGGAGACTGAAAGTAAGTCTTGTGAAGCTTTCCATAGAAGAAAAAATACTGTTTAATTTTTTGGTATTTCTTTGTACTATTTCTTGTTCTGTTTCATTTTGGATAACCAAGAAGAGATGCAAAATCATGCCTAAAATATTTTTACATAATCAGTCATTTCTTTAGTTTTAATTTTTACTTCAAGACTATTTTTAATGGATCTAATTCAATAACCCTTCAGTTTTAAGATTCCTCACCCTATCCTGACCCAAATCTAATATTAAAGGAAAAGACATAAAACCATAATGACAAAAAACAAAAAAGACATAAAAATATAATGAAAGGGGCTTTAGACATCATATAATCACAATCTTATCAATTTACAGATGAGGAAATCAAGACCCAGATAAGCCATATGACTTGTTTGACTTCACATAAGTAATAAATGCACAGGAATATATTCTAAGAGAATCTTTATTCCAAAGATTGCTCAATTCAAACTAAGGTAACATTTCCCCCCCAAGTGAATTCTTTTCTGGGTAAAACCAAGAAAAGATTGAAATGTCATCAAAACAAAAGGCAGGTCCTTTTAAAATTAAAATTTGAAAAAGAAAACAACTATGATAAGTTTAATAGAAACATTTCAGTGGGAAAGCATTAAGAATGTTCTCCAACTCATAAATTACATATATTTCAGATATATATATATGTGTGTATATATATATGAGATGTTATTTTTTTACTGCTTTAATCAAATATGTTCGTCAAGGATATCAGTAAAATGATCAATGGGCTAATGAACTTTCCCCACATTTTTCATCGGGTTTTTTTTTGTGACAGCTTTAGAAGATGGTTTCATTATTACCATATTATTTCTGAATTTCTTTCAAGCTTTTCTGTAGTCTACAAACTATTTAAGATATACCTACTGGAGCTTTTTTTTTTTCAAAAGCATTTGAAGTTTAAAAACTTTTTTTAATCATTTGGAAGAAATGAAGGCAATTTGAAAGGAATAAATTTTTAAAAGAATGAACCAGAAATTATTAGAAACCAACTAAAGACAATGGACTTTTACCAGTGTTTCAGAATTAGATATGTATTTGGCACAGCTTCCAAGTTTCCATGCTGTCAAAGAACATTATATCATTTTTTTAATTGTTACAGTGACTACATTGTAATCTTCCATATTTCTTTTATAATTTACTTGACATAGAGGAAATGTCTGCTCCTTGATGCAGTAGTCCATTTGTTTTCATATTCATAAAAACACATTTCTTCATTTTTGTGGCTCTATTAAATATCAAGCTAATATATGTATTATCAATCTCAAAGCACAGATTAAATGGTCCCTTTGAAAATCTATTAGGAATATCTATAAGTAGCCTCACCAGCAGTGTACATATAAATAATTATTTTAATTCAATAAACGGGGGGGGAGAGGAGGAACAACAAACATCTGCATCACATAAAATATTGGAAAGTTACTTACATGTAAATCATATGTGAGGAGTTAACAGTTCTGATTTTCATTTAAGTTAATTGAGATTTTTTTCATCTTTAAGTTTACACATATCTCAAGTCCATATAAATCTCTACAAGAAACAGTTTCCATTTCATCATGTAGAGTTGTCCCATTGCCAATCCTTTGTAGACAACATCTAGACATATTGTTGAATTGTTACCCCAACTGTGCTCTAAGGAAGTCTGGTTTTCTTTCTATAACACACCTGTAGATTCTTTAAAAAACAGTCTGATGTTAGTGAATTTTTTCATACTTAAATGGTAAATATAAAATTATGAATAAAAAATATCTACCACTGGTGATAAAGTTTTTTAGTGTAAAAATAGACTTAATTTATTCTATTTGGCCCCAAATTTCCCTAATGTCCTTTGATTTGGGGTGGGTATCTTCTGTGCTTAGAGTACTATTTTTGAATCTCACCAAGCTGATTCAAATTCAAAGATGTGCCATGGTCAAAATACTTTGTGAAACATGGCATTCTTAAATTTAAGAGATTATGTTGAGTTTCACCAGCAAAGGCTTTTTCTTGGGAATCATATTCAGTATCCACTTTTTTCTTATATATAAAAATGTTTAATGGCTATCTTTCCTATTAAAAAATTAAAGACATTTTTATAATCTACATCAATTATAATGTATTTTGTATGCCAAAAGTTAAATGTTATATGGTTTTCTTAAAAGAAAAATGTTGATTCTCAAATATTTTGTCAGTACATACTTTCTGATTGATTATCAGTATGAATTCATTTAGTTCAGCTTTTCTAGCTATAATAACTATATCATTTTGCACCATACTTGCTGCAATGTATTTCCTCTTTTAAAATATAAAACTAAAACTATGGAGACTATCATCTCCATATGTGACACAAAGGTTAGCATTTTTATTTTTTCTGACCTGTTTCTCCTACATAATCCTATAATTTGTGAAACTAAATCTTAAAAATATTATATCTCCTAATACCAAAGAATAATGAAAAGAAATTGGCATGTATACACTGTGTCAATTAAATGAATCTTTATAGCCATTCATTGGAGAGAAAAAATATTTTAATATGTTATATCCAAATTTCTTGTTAAGTCTTACTCCCTCTTAAACCTAACTTATGGCACTGGACCTTTATTATGGTGGGAATACTAATATAAGAAAGTCTTAGATGCACATTTGTGAACTCTAATATGTAGAATAAAAAGATTTTTTTTAATCTAGCTAAAACTCTTTAAAGAGGCAGCTAAGTGGCATAGTGAGTAGAGCACTGAGCTTGGAATCAGGAAGACTCATTTTCATGAATTTAAATCTCCTCAGATTCTTACTAGTGATGTGACCTGGGCAAGTCACTTAATCGTATTTGCCTCAGTGCCTCATCTGTAAAAATGAGCCAGAGAAGGAAATGACAAACACTGTAGCATCTTTGCCAAGAATGGGCAAAAAAATGACCTCAAATAGGATTGGGAAGAGTCAGATATGACTGAAATGATTCTATAACAATAAACTTCTTTTTTTGTTTGTTTTTAATAATGGCTTTTTTTCCTGAGGCAATTGGGTTAAGTGACTGGCCCAGGGTCACACAGCTAGGAAGTGTTAAGTGTCTGAGACCATATTTGAACTCAGATCCTCCTGACTTCAGGCCTGGTGCTTTATCCACTACACCACCTAGCTGACCCTGTAATTTTTTATTTTCAAAACATATGCAAAGATAGCTTTCAACATTCACTCTTCCAAAACCTTGCGTTCCAACTTTTTCTCCCTGTCTTTCCTCCACCCCCCACAAAGCAAGTAATACAATAAATGTTAAACATGTGCAATTCTTCTATACATATTCCCACAATTATCATATTGCACAAGAAAAAACAGATTAAAAAAAGGAAAGAAAGAGAAAGAAATAGAAAGCAAGCAAACAACAACAAAGGTGAAAATACTATGTTGTGATCCACACTCAGTTCCCACAGTCTTATCTCTGGGTGTAGATGGCTCTCTCCAACACAAGATCATTGGAATTGGTATCAATCATCTCGCTGAAAAGAGCCATGTCCATTATATCTATTTTATTGTTGCTTGCTTGGATTTTGTTTTGTTACTTATTTTTTTTCCTTTTTGATCTTATTTTTCTGGTGCAGCATGATAATTGTGGAAATATGTATAGAAGTTGCCCTCTAGGGGAGGGGTGGGGGGGAAAGGAAGGAGAAAAAAATTGGAACACAAGGTTTTGCAAGGGTGAATGCTGGAAATTATCTTTGCATATGTTTTGAAAATGAAAGCTATTATTTTAAAGAGGAAAAAAATAAATTTTGTTGCATCATCATCAAAAAAAAAAAAAGATAATAAGGCTTGGAGCAGCTAGAAGGTGCAATGGCTAGAGCACTGGCCCTAGAATGAGGAAGACCTGGGATCAAATCTGAGCACATACACTTAATACCTACTAACTATGTGACCCTGGGCAAGCCACTTAGCTCTATTTTTCAGCAAAATAATAATAATAAGAAGAAAGCCCTAGGTTTGTGGGGCAAATGATACCCAATTCTTTTGCACAACACATATTTTGATTCTTTGTAGATCTCACTATTATTATAGTTGAAGATCTGGAGTGCAAAATGCATCTTGACATCCCCCTTAAGTGCTTTATATATTCATGGAGATAGTACAACATGCAAGACCTGAATCACTTAGGTGCAGGTAAATCTATTAAGATACTAGCAATGAATATGAATTTGAAAATGAGGAAGGGAGGTTCCTGAATAGAAGTGTTCTGTTCAATTCAATTCAACAAGTATTTTTGGACACATAACAGGTATTGCTTCAAACATTGGAGGTAATAAAGTTAAAAGCAAACAAGTCACTATGAAACATAGATAGTAGTAGAGGAGAGACCATTACTAGATAGAATAATCAGTGAATGATTCTATCAGAAGGGGATGCTTGAGATAAGGCTTAAAGGGACTTAGGTATTCCAAAAGGCAAAGGTAAAGAAGAAGAGTACAGTTTTCCTTATCACAGTTTCCATATATCTTAGGTCAATTTAAGAAATCAAATGCCGGGGCGGCTAGATGACACAGTGGATAGAATACCAGCCCTAGTCAGAAGGACCTGAGTTCAAATCTGATCTCAGACACTTAACATTCCCTAGCTGTGTGACCCTGGGCAAGTCATTTAACCCCAATTGCCTCAGCAAAAAAAAAAAAAATCAAATGCAAAGTTTTAGGAAAAAAATTTGGGGAAGCCAAAGACAATACACAAAGACCACCAGATGACACAGAAAAAGCTTAGAAACTTAGGAATATATTAAATATATGTATAGTATTGCAGAATATCAACCCAAATTTTATGATAAACACTGTAGACAGTCCATTAAAAAAAAGAAAAGAAATTCAGACTTTTTTCTTTACTGTGAAAGGAAGGCCAAAAATTTTTACATGGATTTTCCAGATCATGGAGTGCCAGGTCCCTAACCCTGGTGATGTTAAAGAAATAACTATTCCAGGCAAAAAACAACAGCTTGGGCATAAAACAGCAAAAGACTAAATGGAATGTTTTATACAAGAAATAGCAAATCAACTTGTTTGGATAGAGCAACAGTTTTTATCTTGGGAGTGCATAACCTTGTTTGTTTTTTAAACATTTTTCTAAGTATACTTCAATGCAGGCAGTGCTTTGTAATGCTATGTATTTTGGTTTCCTTTGCAATCCTTTAGATTTTATTTTATTTTATGCCTATGAGAAGGGATCCATTGGCTTCACCAAACTCAAAGGATTCCATGACACACACAAAAAAAGGTTAAGAACCTTTGGACTAGAACTTGGGGGCAGTGAAAATAACATGAAATCAATCTAGAATATAGGATTTAGTGATATAATGAAGGATGTTAAATCTCAAATAGAGAAAATAATGGGGAGCCAGTAAAACTTCATGAGCAGTGGAGTAACATAGAGCTATGCTTTAGGAATATTAATTTAGCAGCTGGATGAAAGATGAATTAGTGAACAGGGAGAATGGAAAGAGAGCAACTTGAAAGCTATTTTGGTGAGCTATATAAGAAGCAATGATGGATTGAACCTGAGAGTGGAAGTCATGAGTAGTGAAAGGGATAAATGTGAAAGATATAAGTAATATTCAGAATTTCCCCCTTCAATTTTATCTAGCATAAGATGTTAATATATAATTTGCTTAATTAACATATTTTTTTCATTTTTGGTTCAGCAGGAATTTTCTTGCATAATGAGGGGAAGCAACGAATTGAGAAATGAATTCATTTAATCATATGTATATTTGTTCTGTAAAGTGCCAGACATCAGAGGCCTAAACACATGTGTAAACTAGAAGGTCCTTTGGGCTGATAATTTTAAACTTTCCTTATTATCTATAGCTGCTAAATTTACTGGAGAACTAGTGTGTGTGTGTGTGTGTGTGTGTGTGTGTGTGTGTGTCTATGTGTGTGTGGATTAAATCTGATATATAATACCAGACACATTAATTAAAATTACATTTCTACATTTCTACTTCCTCAGTTACTCTACTTGAATGTAACATGAAGCCCATGCTTTAATGAGCACAGTAACCACTTCTTCAACTTTATGACATCATAAAAATATTTGGATCTATATCTTTGGCCTGAAATATAAGGCCTGAAAAAATATAAAGTTTACCTCTCCATAACTATCTGCAAGATAGAAATTTGACTTCATCAAGATTGCTATGGTTGGGGGAGGGGGGGAAATGAGACAAAGTTCTTGAAGCAAAAATGGATTTAGTCATAAAAAGATTCAGTCATGTCTCATCAGTTTCTACCATAGTTTATATTCGCTGGGGAAAACTGGGTTTCTGTTCAAACTTGTCTCTAATGTGCACCCCTTTCAGTATTCATATTAATGAGGAAAAGGAAATGGGGTATTACTAAGATGCCATGGACCCCACCTTTAATTCATGATATTTGTTTGCCAAGAACTGGCTTCATTTTCATAGTCTGGAGTTTCAGGATAATGTCATTGGTAAATACGTACAGAGAAAAGGAAGAGAAGGAGAAGAAAGGAAGAAGAAGAAAGAAGAAGAAGAAGAAGGAAGAAGAAGAAGGAAGAAGAAAGAAGTAAGGAGAAGAAGAAAGGAGAAGAAGAAGAAAGGAGGAGGAAGAGGAGGAGAAGAAAGAGGAGGAGAGAAGGAAGAAAAAAGAAAAGGAGGATGAGGATGAAGAGGAAGAGGAGGGAGAAAGGAGAAGGGAGAAAGAAAGAGAGGGAGAAAGGAGGAGGGAGAAAGAGAGTGAGAAAAAGAAAGAAAGAAAGCAAAAGAAAGGAAGGAAGGAAGGAAGGAAGGAAGGAAGGAAGGAAGGAAGAAAGAAAGAAAGAAAGAAAGAAAGAAAGAAAGAAAGAAAGAAAGGAAGGAAGGAAGGAAGGAAGGAAGGAAGGAAGGAAGGAAGGAAGGAAGAAAGGAAGAAAGGAAGGAAGGAAGGAAGGAAGAAAGAAATGAGAGAAAGCAAGAGACAAAGAGAGACAGAGAGAAAGAGACAGAGACAGAGAAAGAGAGAGAAAGACAGAGAGACAGAGAGAGAGACTTACTGTTTATTTTATTTATTGTGTCTTGGGTGACTGACAAGACCAATTCAGTGCTCATAGATAATCTTGTTTCTTGAGCTTATAATTCCCAGAAGAATAGGTACTATCAGAAAGTTCAGTTAGCTAAATCATAAATCTGTCTTCTGAGAACCATTATCCTCTTTCTGAGATTCTGCATTCCTTAAAGTATGTAGGCTCTTCCAAATGAGGTTGTCCTGGGCACCAAAGGCATGTATGAATTCAATGTGAATCAGTGAGGTGATACCAAGTACAATGAAATGCAGAATGTCCCAAAAGTCTAAGCGTGGTTTAAAACCATAATAACTTTATGACTATATGGCAATAATAGCTTTAATAGCTATACTTACATAGTCATAAAAGCTAATATAGATTAAAACTGCACTTAGACTTTTGGGACACCTTGTATAAATACCCTAGCTTCTGACACTCAGTTTATCACTGAAATACTTCTTCGAAAACTCCAGAAAGAAGCCAGAACCAACATGGACAAATTCTACCCTATGACCATCTATCTCTTGGTATGTTTAGGGACAGTATATATCATGAAAGCAGAATCCAGAAACATCATTATAATAAAAACAGCAGTGAACCTTGAGTAACAACACTTGAGTTCCTCCACATTGCTCTGTGTGATCCTAAGCAAGTCATTTTGCCTTTCTGGAACTTGGTTTCTTTATTTGTAATTTGAGAAAGCTAAACTAGAGGTCCCTTTCCAGCTATATCTCTATGACCCTATGAGCTGTCAAAGTTGTTTTTATTTTTTTAAAGAATGAAATCAATTACTCATAATCATTAGATAAGAGTTCTGTTTTCTGAGTTGAAATTCATAGAGTGAAAAGCTACAATCTTTTATTTAAATCCCATTTTTAATAAATCATGTTATTGGTTTAATAGCAGCATCTACCCCAAATGTTTCTTTAGCTTAGAGAATTATGAGTCCTTGAGTATTTTTGTTTAAGGGTCCTTATGTGGGCAAGTATAAGAATGGGGTTTTGAGATTGTCCAATAACTTTTAGCTCTTGGGACCAAAAAAAAGAGAAAGTGGTGTAATATCTGAGCTGTCTGCTGGATGTCTCATTCAGGAATTTGAATAATTCAATTTAATAAACATTTATTAAGTGTCTACCATGTGCCAGACCCTGAAGATGACAGGTGACTAGTCTTCAAGAAGGCATCAGACCAAAAACAAATTAAAATTTTAGAATTCTTAATATAATGGATATAGCCAAAATATTTTAAAACAAAAAACAAAGAGAGAAAAAGGATTGTTTGTTCTGCATAGAGGATGACTCCTTTCTATAGAATAATAACTAGAAGAGGTATTGTTAAGACGTCTGTCTCCCCAGATACAAAAACTACTGCAAAGCCATTAGAAAATAGGAGCGATCTTTTGTCAACACTATCATTTTATATAGCTCTAGAAATGCTAGTAATAAGAAAAAGAAAAGGAAAAAATTGAGGGAATAAAGCATGGGCAAAGAAGAAATAAAATGATCATTTTTTGCAGATGATATGATTTATTCAGAGAACCCTAGAGATTCAATTGAAAAAAAAATAATAATTGAAACAATAATTTCAACATACTAGCAGGAAATAAAATAAATAAACCTGCATAAATCATCAGTTTTTCCTAATATTACCAAAAACACAGAGAACAAAGAAAAAATTCCATTCAAATAACTACAGAATGTATCAAATATCTAGGGAGCCACCTACCAAGATACAGAGAAAAATTATATGAAAAGAAATACAAAATATGATTTTATAAAAATAAAAATTGGCTTAAGTAATTGGAGAAATATAATTACTTGTCATTGGGCTATATAAATATGATAAAAATACCAATATTATCCAAACTAATTTATTTATTCATTTCATATGGAACTGCTTTATAGAAATAGATAAATAAAAATAAAATTTTCCAGTGGAAACAAAATGTCAAGAATCTCAAGGAAAATTATGGGAGTGGGGAAAGGTAGAGTAGCAGGGCAGAGGTGGGAGTAGAGTGGCAATAAAGAATTAAACCAATAGTAGCAGATCTTAAACTAGGCTACAAAGCGGTAATCATCAAAATTATTTAGAATTGGTTAAAAAGATAGGAAAAGGATAATTAGTTAACGCAGTAGAGAGTGCCAGGCTTGGAATCAAAGAGGCCTACGTTCAAATCTGGCCTCAGACACTAGCTGTGTGATCCTGGGCAAGAAACTTAACCCTCTTTGTTTCAGTTTCCTCATCTGTAAAAATGAGTTAGAGATGAAAATGGCAAACCATTCCAATTTCTTTGCTAAAAAAAAGTCCCAAATGAGGTCACAAAAAGTTGGACATAACTGAAATGGCTGAACTACAACAAAAAAATAGAAAAGTTGGTTGGTGTGTTTATTTGTCATGGCATAATCTTCCTAATGTCATGTTGCTCTTCAAGAATAAAGGATACGAATATTATGGAATATTATTGTTCTATAAAAAATGATCAGCAGGATGATTTTTGTCCTGATTTTTATTGCATGGCATGATAATTATATAAATATATATATATACATATATTGGATTTAATATATATATTTAACATGTTTAACATATGTTGGGGAGGGAATGAAGGGAAGGGGGGGAATTTGGAACACAAGGTTTTGCAAAGGTCATTGTTGAAAAAATATCCATGTATATTATGTCTTGAAAATAAAAATCTTTAATAATAAAAAGGGAAAAAATAAAAATAAAAAACATAAAAAGAATAAAGAACAATTTCTGCACCTGTTGTAAACCTCTTCCCCTATAATTTAAGTTCCTTGAAAAGGTTTCCTTATTCCTTTCTTTTATGATTAATGCTGAGTGTGGTATCTTTGTGTATGTGTGTGCATGTGTGTGTGTGTGTAGTGTGTGTATAATAAATGAAATGAATGAAAAAATATTGATTAAGAGATTGCTATGTGTCAAGCATTATGCTAAGTCTATGGAGAAAAAAAAGAAGTGTGGATTTTTAAAATTCTTATAAACTTATTTATAAATAAATTCTAAAACATTTGTTTTCAAGGAGTTCACTCTCTGGGAAAGAAAGCACACTTGGGAGGATTTAGCTTTAGGGTGGTTGGAAAGATTCAAAATTCCCACAATTGCAATGGTGGATAGATGATAAGGCCCACGAGCTGTTCTTAAGGTCCATGGGAAGGTTGACAGTCCCTAGAGATCTGAATAACTTCAAGGCAAATGGTAAAGCCTGATGGTCTTCTATCTTGCCAGAAAGATGGTAGTTGGTGACTCCCTGCTCATCCAAGCAGTTTGCATAGATCTGGGGCCTTGAAAGAACTGGCCACTATTTTTGAAAAGAGGAGAGAGGTTTGGGAGAATCCTGGGTTCTCTCAATTATGAAGGATGGTTTTCAGCTGGGAAGGGGAAAGGAGAAGGAAGTTTAGAGGGAAAAGGTAGCCCATGTCACTTGCTCTATTGACCCCTCTGGGATCTGTTCCCATCAATACCTGAGTAGCCTGGACTGCTGGCTAAAGTATATTAGGAACTTAACTAAATATTTATTTGATTGAGTTGTGGGAGTTTTTCCTCTAGGCACCAGTGCCTTCAAATTCTCTCTCCTCCAGCTTCTATTAAAACCTGCTGTCCTCCAAGAATTTGATAAATTCATTGAAGCTGAATTCTAAGTTATAAAAAACTATTTTAAGTGCCTCCTATCCCCCATTACAGGATATTTTTGTTTTAATAGGAAACAAATTAATGAATCTTTAATTGTAAAATTTTGGCTAGCATCAGTA
The DNA here is from genome assembly GCA_023553655.1 of Myrmecobius fasciatus. Lineage (NCBI taxonomy): Eukaryota > Metazoa > Chordata > Mammalia > Dasyuromorphia > Myrmecobiidae > Myrmecobius > Myrmecobius fasciatus. Next base: position 87,039 of record JAJPUD010002790.1, read on the forward strand.
AACTCAAGGGGAGAGGGGAAAAAAGTATCCCAAAGTTGGTCTTGATGCCAGAAAGAGAGGGAAAAAGTAGAGGGGCCTAAGTGATGACAGATATGGCAGCTGCTGAACACCCACCAGCAGCTAGTGTGCCAGGCAAGCAACATTGCCTACCTAACATGCCATGTTCTAGGCAACAAACTATTCTAAAAGTATTTTTGTTAGTTTTTTTCTCACCACTATCAAATGCAACATTAATGCAGCAGCAAAATTCACTTTTTACATCATGAAACTGCTTTTAATTTTATTTCTAATAAGTGCTTACAGATGCAAATCATATTTAAATAGAAGAAAATAAGGGTTAAAAGAAGCATTAACCATATTGGAGTAATTTTGCTAACAGCTGTCTTAGGTTAACATATGTGTATTCCTCAGTCTTGTGTATATTAGATACAAGTTAATGTCAACAGTACATTAACAAGACAACTGAATTTAATTACAGAATTGAAAGCTCAATGGGAAGAGGGATTACATTTCTACTAAAATGCATAGGTAGTGAGACATCTGTTTTAAGCAACATTTCCAAATAGGTATGTCTATTCTCACACATTTTATTCATTTTAATGATGAAGTATCTGAAAGATTCCTTTGTATCTTCTTTTCTAAAATAAGATGCCAGAAATACTCTTGAGAAGGTGTAATGAGGGTCATGTGGGAGATGAGCAATGGTGCCTCTTGATTTTCTAAAACATGGGACCAGGAAACATGAATGTAAGTATAATATGGAAGAATTGAAGGAGTCTCCCTGTTATATTTTACACAAATCAGGCCCTCGGAATACTTGGAACTGATGTGAAATGAAATGATCAGAATCATAAAATAATTTATATAATAATAGCCTTATTAAAAAAAACAACCATCAAAGAATTGAGAACTCTAATGGGTACAATGACTACTTTCAATTCCAAAAGAAGGATAATTAAAAATATTACTTACCTCTTGGCAGAAAGCTGATGAATTCGAGATGATGCATGACAAATGTATTTTTGGATATGGTCAATGTGGGAATTTGTTTTACACAACAATGCATATTTTTTGCAAAGGTTTTGATTTCTTTTTTCTTTTCTTTTCCCAGTGGGGGTGAGGAGTGGGAGATCTAGGGACAATGTAAGTAAAGGAAAAGGAGAAAAAAGGGGATCATTAAATTTTTTAATGCAGATAAGAGCCCAGAAGGAAGGTCAATGAGAACACACAAGCATTACAAAATTGAAAGCTATTTGTTGAAATATATATACACATATATATGTGCTATTTTGTTATTGTTTGGTCAATTAGTTGTGTTCAACTCCTCATGATCCCATTTGGAGTTTTCATGGCAAAGATACTAAAATGATTTGCCATTTTGTTCTCCAGCTCATTTACAGAGAAGGAAATGAGACCAACAGAGTTAAATGACTTGCCCAGTGTCACACCTAAGTGTCTGAGGCCACATTTGAACTCAGATCCTCCTGATTCCAAACCTAGCACTCCATCCACTGCATCACTTAGGTGTCTTAAAGTATATATATATTATATAAATATTATGTAACATTTTATATAATATAAAATATACTTACATCTAAAAAGAAAAAAATGTTATACATAATAGTCATCTTCAGGTTCATGCATAATCTTTTTGTCCTAGTCTACCATGCATATGGAAATGGCTACTTTATTTTATGTTTGTTAAGTTCCGAATTAATCAACATAATAACCATCATTCCAGAAGATCAATACTTCACCATGCTACTCATCTCCTAACAGAATGATGATAAACTTAAGATGAAAAATGAGTTAAAAATGCATGACTAGTGAAGATCTATGTCTCTGTTTCACTCTTCATATTTGCTTCAAGGTTTATATTTTATGGAGATTTGGGGAGAAAGGAAGAAAAGAAAAAATTGCAATTAGAAGGGGAAAAGTTACATTTTAAAAATTTGTTCCAATGTGAATCTTTTCAACAGCTAGGTGATTCAAGCGAGTTTCAATAATGTTGTGATGGAGAAAGCCATCTATTTCCAGAGAGAGGGCTGTGTTGACTATGCAAATCACAAAAGTATTTTCAGTTTGTTGATGTTATTGTTGTTTACTTTTTGTTTTATTTCTAATTTTTTTTCCTTTTTGATCTGATTTTTCTTGGGTGGCATGATAATTATGGAAATATGTATAGAAGAATTGTACATGTTTAATATATATTGGATTACTTGCCATTTAGGGGAGAGACATGTAGGAAAGGGAAAGAAAAAATTGGAATACAAGATTTTGCAAAGGTGAATGTTGAAAACTATCTATCTATGTATGTGTTTTGAAAATAAAAGGCTTCATAAAAAATTGTTCCAAAAATAAAAAATTAAAAAAAAATTGTTCCTGGAGGTACAAATAAGTTAAGATGCCACAGTTCAGAAATCAGACCCAACTATGCAAGAATCATTTCAGCAAAACTGATTACTGAATTGGCTGAGGTTGTAAATGAGTATATCAACCATCAGTCTTCCTCAAGTCCTAGTAGCTAATTCCAAAGGTGAGGAATCACAAATAGTTATACAGATATTACGGATATCTAATTGCTTATGGAACAGGCTGCTGTACACAGCTTTATGGAGGGATGTAGCAACACATTTCAATCTCAAAAATTCACTGGAGACCCATTTGGCACTCACTGTCTACAACTGATTAAGAGGATTTCTAGGATCTCTATTGAGAAATAATTTTTTTTTAAAGTTTACTCTACTCTAATCCCATCTCAAAGTACATGTATTTGCTTGTATAAATTTGCAGATATATAAGTCTGGAACAGATGTTCTATTAAAAAAGATATATGATATTCTGGGAGATGGAAATTATGGGAGAAGAACATCTCTTTTTCAAGAGACCTTAAGGAAGGGTAAGGTAGGATAATGTACGGAGCAGGTTTGGGATTGATTGAGGGGGAACAATGATTGCACATTGCATAGATGGGCCTGAGTCAACTTTCAGAGAAACAAAATAATAATTTGCGATGTGGACATGCACAGTAAGTGGATCAGAGAGACATGAGTCAGTTTTCTGAGTATAATAAAAGTTGTATTTTTTTTTTTTTTGCTGAGGCAATTAGGGTTAAGTGACTTACCCAGGGTCACACAGCTAAGAAGTGTTAAAGTGTCTTGAGACCAGATTTGAACTCAGGTCCTCCTGACTTCAGGGCTGGTGCTCTATCCACTGGCCACCTACTGCCCCAGTTGTATCTCTTAATATTAAAAAATTTGCATTCGAAATATGCCTGGCACTGAATCTAAAAGAAAAATTAGGTCCTGTGCTTTAAAGTCAACATTTGACTAAGATAAAATATCCCAAAAGCTACAGAAAGACAGGGGAATTTTTTTTTAACAGTTTTGTCAAAAAACTGTTAAATCTGCACAGAAATATTTTACTATGTCATTAATGTTAAGGTACAAAGGTAGGATCATTGAGTGGTTCAGCCATACATTGGAATCAAGGATATGGCATTATTTCATATTATTTATTATTAATATTGTTTATTACAACACACTTTTATGTAAAGGTTTGTCTAAGCACATTTTTAGTTAGCCATAATGACTACTCAATGGCTATGATTAAAAAAATCAACAAAGAAACTATGATACAATGGAAAGAATGTTGAATTTAAAATAAGAGAATTTGGTTTTAACTATTGGTTCTGCCATTTTCTACTGGTAGGAACTTTAGCAAGATTAACCTCTTTGAGCATCAAAGGACTGGAGTAGGTGCTCCTGAAAGTCCCTTTCCCCTTCAAATCTAATACTCAAATCTGTAACTCCTGCAAATTCCTTAGACAACAGATAACTCTGGTAAAAGCCTCAACAGAAGAACCAGCAGCCTCTTGTCTGGGCAGACAGTAAGAGTGTTCAAGATAAAAGGAAAATTCAAAACTATGACTTTCATAAATGAGATATTTATAGTGACAGTTATAGTTAATAGGGGGCAGCAACCTGTTCATTGGCTGAAAGACTATGATTGGGGAGAGGTCATTGATATTTTTTTTTTCCTGTGAAGGAATTACAAGAGTAATCTGAGTAAGGACATTGATTAAGGAAAGGTCATTTCCCTGATAGTTTTTGGTTCACCATTGGAATACAAGACACTTATAATCCTTCTAACAGTTAACAAAAGGCATTTACTTAATTATGTCAGAAGAAGGCTATTCAATAAGTTTTTTCAGTAAACTGAAGAAATATAATATAACATAATTATATACATTATAATATAGCTATATAATATAATTATATTATTATAATATAATATAATAATTCAGCCAGGGATCCATTGGTAAATATTTAAAATCTGCTCTCTAAAGGAAAAAATGACCAAGATATACTTTTGTTTAAGGTACATTATTCATTTTCTCAATCACTTCCTTAAATCTAAAAAATCAACAGAACAATAAACCAAGCCTTGATTTGTAGTATTTATCAATTTCCATAGTATAAATCTTACACTGAAAATTCAAGAGTCAGTTGTCCTTAGCTAGTTAGAATTCATTCCAATTCTTCCTAGATCCAGCTGAGCATGACTTCTTGTGTTGGTTCAGTCAGAAGCCTTAGAAGTTGGAGTTTCTTGTGGCATTCTCATAAGGAAAGCTTCAATATCTTTTAAATAAAAACAAGCCTAAACTGCATGGGTTGGGGCCTCAGGATATTGTTAGCTACCATAAATCCTGTTTAAAGAATAGAAAAATCTTGCAGACAGATATTAAGGGCAAAACAAGAAGATTCTACTCAATGGATGAAAGAGCCTGACAAATTTAAAAGTTTAATCAATGCATAGTTTTCTAGGACTTCTAGATTTGGTTCACTTTAGAAAGATGTATGATTTTTAAATTTTATTTTTGTATATAACACTTAGCAATACGAATACATAGACTATTCATTGTGTCCTACCATAAATGAGTCTGCCTAATACTGAGTTTTCCTAACATCTTGAAGATACCATGGAGTACTTCTGTGCATTAATTATTCATCTTTCATTCTTGCTATTTGTCCAACTCATTTCCTTTTTTCCATCATACATTTATTTCATGACATACTTTATATCACTTCGCTAAATTTCTTGTTTGTAATGTGTTACAGCTGGCTAAATCACAGCATGTACCATTCTATCACCCTTTAAATAATCCTCAATTTTAGTTTTTCAAAAACCATATTGTTCCATAAATATGACAATACTAGAAGAATGTTGACTTGGGGTCAGGGTAATTAAAAAACCTTTGCAATTTTCAAAAACAATGTAGTATTCTCTCCTCCACTTGCTCAGTTCTGGGATTAATTCATGTGTTATGTCTGCCTAGCTTTTGTGAATCACTGGGCCAAACTTTTGTATACTTGGGGGGATTAATGCAATCAGCATAATATCATGGGCAACAGAAGAAAACCTAGAAGACATTTTCTCATCATCTACAAGAAATCCAGTTTCCCCTAAAAATCAAGGGTAAGAATCCTGAATCCAATAAGGGATAGAGGATCACAAAAGAAACCATGATAATTTTTAGTTACATGAAAGAACAAAATCCCTATTGTACAGTTAAGAAAACTGAAACTAAGAAAGGTTAAGTTCCTTACTCAAAGTCACATAGATAGTGACTAATGCAAAATTTAAACTCAGGTCTTTGTGACTTCAAGTCAGGCTCTCTATCCACTGTTTCATCTAGATGTCCTCAGGAAAATTATGCTGATGCTCCAAGACACCAATCAATGGAAAACTCACTGATTTTAAAAGAAATGCAAATTAAAACAGCTCTGAAGTTTTACTTCACACCCATGGATAAGAAAAAAATGGAAATAATAAATGTTGGAGGTATTATGGACAGACAAATATGGTTAATAGAATTATGAATTGATCCCACTCTTCTGAAAAGCACTTTGGAACTACACTAGAAAAGTTGCCCACTTATTTTCTCTTTTACTCAGCAATACTACTATTGATATATACAAAATTACTTATGGCAGCCCTTTAAATGGTGAAGATCTTATGATAAATGAAAGAAAATAATCTATGAAAAACTCTTTGCAAACCTTAAAACATTACAAAGATTCTAGCTGCTTCTACTACTACTACTACTAAAAAAAATACTACTACTACTACTATAAATCATTATAATGGAATACTACTGTACCATAAAGAACAAGTTTCACAGAAGCAGTAAGAAATGAATGAACTGAAACAGCATCAGTTTGTTCACATATGTAAAGGTCAAAATTCAAATGTAAAAGAATTTTGATCCATATAGCAGCCAATATTGTCTTCAGAGGGTAAAACAGTTCTCCTTCCTCCCTCCAGGGAGGTGGCAGACAACAGACAGGAAGACATAAAACATCAGACAAGGCCTGTATGAAACCTAGAACTATATTATAAAGCAGCAGTCATCAAAAACATTTGGTACTGTGTAAGAAATAAAATGATGGATCAGTGGAATAGATTAGATACACATGACACAATAATAAAGACCAATAGTAATCTAGTATTTGATAAACCTTCAAACTCCAACTTCTACAATAAGAACTCACTATTTGACAAAAATTTCTGAGAAAACTGGAAAATAATATATCAGAAAGTCAGTATACACCTACATTTCACACCCCATGCCAAAATAAGGTTGAAATGGGTACATGATTTGAGCATAAAGGATGATACCATAAGCAAATTGGGAGAGCAAGGGATAATTTTCCTATCAGATCTTTGAAAGGAGAGATTTATGACCAAAGAACTAGAGAACATTATGAAAGGCAAAATGGGCAACTTTGATTACATTAAATTAAATAAGTTTTTGCACAAACAAAATCAACAGAAACAAGATTAAAAGGGAAGTACAAAGATGGGAAAAAATCTTCACAACCAGTGTTTCTGATAAAGCTCTCACTTGTAAAATATATAAAGAACTGTGTCAAATTTATAAGAATACAAGTCATTCCCCAATAGATAAATTGTCAAAGGATATGAACAATTTTCAGATGATGAAATTAAAACCATCTATAGTCACATGAAAAAATGCTCTAAAAAATAACTATTGATTAGAGAAATACACATTAAAACAACTCTAAGGTTTCACCTCATACCTGTCAGATTGGCTTAAATGATAGGAAAAGATTATGATAAATGTTAAAGGGGATGTGGGAAAACTGGGACACCAATGCATTGTGAAATTGTGAAATGATCCAACCATTTTGGAGAGCAATTTTGAACTATGGTCAAAGAGCTATAAAACTGTGTATACCCTTTGACCCATCATTATATATTATATATTATTGGGTCTGTATTTCAAAGAAATCTTAAAGGAGGAAAAAGGACTCACATGTGCAAAAATGTTTATACCAGGTTTTTGTGGTAGCAAAGAACTGGAAAAAGAGTAGATGCCCATCAATTAGCAAATGGCTGAACAAGTTGTGGTATATGAAGATAATGGAATATTATCATTCTATAAAAAATGGCCAACAAATTGATTTTAGAAAGGCCTGGAAAGATTTACATGAACTGATGCTGAGCAGAACAAGCAGAACCAGGAATACATTGTACACAATAACAGCAAGAATATATGATGATCGACTATGAAAGAATTGGTTCTTCTCAGTGATTCAGAGATCCAAAGGAATCCTAACAGATCTTTGTACAGAAAATGCCATCTGCATCTAGGAAGAGAACTAAGAAGTTATCAACACGTGCTATGCTCACTTCTTTTTTCTGTTTTTTTCTCTCTCATGGCTTTTCACTTTTGCTCTGATTTTTCTCTCCCAATTTGATTCATACAGTAATGCGTATAAAAATAAATAAATTTACCAAAAAAAAAAATAACATGACCAGTATGTTGATTTCGCTTAGTTGATTTCCTGTTACATAGGAGCTGCTAAAGGTAAGTTATTAGAAAGAATGATGTTAAAAGTAGAAAAAAAGAAAAAGGAAGAAGAGGAAGAGAGGAAGGAGAACAAGGAGGAGAAGAAGGAGGAGGAAAAGGAGGAGAAGAAATAATAAACATTTTATTTCATTGTAACTCCTTGAGGCAGGGGCTGTCTTTTTGCCTCATTTTGTATTCCAGAGCTTACCACAGTCCTAGCACAGAGTATGCATTTAATAAATATTTATTGATTGGTTACCTGATTTGTTAAGACTATCCTAATGACTTATACATATTTGTAAATGCTTTCTCAATGGATGGAGAGGACATAGAGGAGGAGGGTGATTTGAAAAAAATTTCCCAAGACTTCCCAGGTTCTGGATGTGAGGCTGTGGAAAATGGAGGGGGACTCCATCTTACAAGTAAGGAGTGTCTGGATTTCAGGGAACTAGGACAGAGAGACAGAGAGCTAGTTCCATTTTTAGAATTAACAAAAGTCCTGCAACTTTGAGATTCCACTTATCTAATATTTTTATATCTTGAGGATTGGCAGTTGCCTTTTTTGGTGGAAAACAAGGAGAAAGATAGACCCAAAAGTAGTTCTTTCTCCATTATACAATGTTGCCTAGCAAGTTATAAAATATCCCACTTTAAAAAAAAAGGAAGAACTCAAGATGCTGGGAAGAAGAAAATGTAGAAGAGTACTTACCTGAAAAATTGTCCGATAAAGAAGAATCTTCCAGGACCCTTAAGTGACTTAAGAACCTGAATATCCACATGGGAGAAGGAATTTATATAGGACTTACTAAGCACCAGACACTGTATTAAGTATCTCACAAATATTATCTCATTGGATCCTCCCTAGCCTTCTGAGGTAGGTAGCTATAATTCCCATTTTAAAACTATGAAAACCAAGTAAAACAAATCCCAAAACTTGCCCAGGATTACACAACTACTAAGTGTCCAAGACAGAATTTAAACTCAGATTTTCCTGGTGTCCAGACCCAGCGTTCATTCTATCTACCTTTGGGCACCTTGCTGTGCCTATGGGGACACAAAGTCCTTTGGAATGGCTTCTGTGAGGAGACAGAATCAGTTATGGAGTAAGATGTTTTACTGAAATAAAAGCCCAGCCTAGATTAGATATCATACATTTATAGTGGATCTAATCAGCTCAGTTGTAGAACACTTTCTAGCATCACTAAGCTATATGTGAGTAGGAGCAAGAAGGATGATGGAAGATTTGGTCAGGCATTACAGGGGATCTCATCAATGTCTTGGGAGTCACTCTCTTTACAATGAATGGAGCACAAGGAATATCTCTTGGTGGTCCCTATTCTCAATATGTAACTCATTCTAATTCTTTTTCTGGTCATACATTTCTCCGAAGAGAGTACAAAAACCTGAATGAAGTTCTTAGTTTTTCAGAAAGGTACTTTGGGGCAAGTGATGAAGGACTTTTGTTGGCTAATCATTATCCAGCCCAATATAGCATCTTTTAAAAATGGCAATTAAGGAAATACTCAAAGGTGGATTAGGATTTTTGTTTTTTGCTGAGGCAATTGGGGTTAAGTGACTTGCCCAGGGTAACACAGCTAGGAAGTACAAAGTGTGAAGTGTCTGAGATCAGATTTGAACTCAAGTCCTCCTGACTTCAGGGCTGGTGCTCTATCCACTTCGCCACCTAGCTGCCCCCAATTAGGCTCTCTTTTAAAAATATTTAATATCCATTCCTTCTTTCCTGGACAATATATAATAAAGCTTTAAGGTGGAGAGAATGAAAAAAGGGTACTAAAAAAAACCTTCTGTCTCTTTGTTATCAGGTAAAACTTTTGCCCAAGTGACCCTTGTATATCTGGGACTGGTAGTATACAGGGCTGTTGTTTGTTATTTACTTGAGAGATTGGACTTAGAGCCCTTATACTGATTCTCAGGATCCTAGAATGAGGTCAATCACCTTTCGTTCTGAATGATATAAAAAGAAGTACCGGAGAGTTATGAACAAGGGGAAAAGCAAAGAAAGGGAAAGACAAATTGTGTGAAGTTAGGAAATAAAATAAAAAATAGGTAGAGATAAAGAACATAAATGAGTGGTAGAATTCTTGAGAGACATGGTTTCCTTTAGCATTCAGGGACATGGAAACCAAAGTAAACCTAAGCTTGTTCTGAAACACTTTGCTATAAGAGCTTAAGTAAATAGGAAGAATCTGTACCTATACAAAGTGGGTAAAAATAGAAAATTTTAGTCATTTATTCAGATTTTTTTATTTGAAAATAATTAGATAATTCTCGTTAGCTTATTGGATGATAGACTAGTAGTCTGGAAAATCTGAATTCTTATCTTACCTCAATGTATACTGACTATGTGGCCAGGGTTAAGTCACCTAAAAGCATTGAACCTCAGTTTCTTCTGTACTGTGGGAATAGTAATAGCACCTGCTTCATAATATTGTTTTAAAGATCAAATGAAATTATTATGTAATAACAATTTGGAAACCTGAAAGTACCATATACATTTCAGCTATTATTATTCCACTGTACATAAAGATATTCTAAATCAGAGCCAAGATATCTTCAATCACAAAATAAATTTTCTTAACATATGTTTTGAAAAAAAATGAATGTGCTTAGCTATATTTTCAAAGAATCTTTCAGATTTTATTTTTAAATGAAATTTTATTCTTTAATAAGCATGTATCTTTTCTCCCTCCCACCTAACCCTAACAATTGAAAAGAAAAAGAAAAACAGAACTCTTATAACAAATATGTAGAGTCAAGTTAAACAAACCCCCACATTAGCCATATCCAAATGTATATATATATATATATATATATATATACATATATATATATGTGTGTGTGTGTGTGTGTGTGTGTGTGTGTGTGTGTCTGTCTCATTCTGCATCTCAAGTTCTTCATCTGTAGTCACTAGGTAGCTTTGTCTTCTTCAGTCCTCTGAAATCTTATTTGGTCACTGTAATGATCCGAGTTTCAAAGTCTTTCCAAGTCTGTAATGTTGTTACTACTATATGAATTGCTCTCCTGGTTCAGATCACTTTACTGTGAATCAGTTCTTACAAATCTTCCCAGGTTTCTCTGAAATCACCACTTTCATCATTTTTGGGGTTCAGTAATATTTCATTTCATTCACATACTATAGCCTGTTCAGCTATCCCCAGTTCTTTGCTATTACAAAAGGAGTTATTATGAATATATTTGTACTGCCCATGAGTTGGAGAATGGCTGACTATGTTATGGTATATTAATATAATGGAACATTACTGTTCTATAAGACATGATCAACAGGATGATTTCAGAAAAGCCTGGAAAGTCTTACTTGAACTATTATTATGTGTTCCTAGTGAAGTGAGGAAAATATTGTATACAGTAACAACAAGATGTGTTGATCTTATGTATCAGTATGATGATCATCTGTGATAGATTTGACTCTTCTCAGCAATGCAATGATTCAAAGCAATTCCAATAGACTTGAGATGGAAATGTCATTCACCTACAGAGAGAGAACTATGGAGACTGAATGTGGACCAAAACACAGTATTTTCACTTTTTTTGTTTGCTTATTTGTTTTTCTTTCTCATGGTTTTTTCCCCTTTTAGTCTGATTTTTCTTGCACAGCATGATAAATATGGAAATGTATTTAAAAGAATTGCCCATATTTTACCTATATTAGATTGCTTACTGTCTTGGAGAGGGGAGAGCTGAGGGAGAGAAAAAAAATTGGAATACAAAGTTTTACAAAAATGAATGTTGCAGGGCAGCTAGGTGGCACAGTGGATAGAGCACCGCTCTGAAGTCAGGAATATCTGAATTCAAATCGTCTCAGACACATTTCTTAGCTATGTGCTCCTGGGCAAGTCACTTAACAATTGTTTCAAAAAAAATGTTGAAAACTATCTTTACATATATTGTGAAAAATAAAATGCTATTAAAAAAGAAAAAAATGCATTTGTTTTTCTCAGTCATTTTCTTTTTCTTAGACCTGTTTGGAATATAGGCCTGATAGTGGTATTCCTTCATCAAAAGATAAGCACAGTTTAGTGATTTTGGTTCCAAACTACTTTCCAGAATAGTTGGAAATTCTTCAGCTCCATGAACAGTACATTAATGTACCAGTTCTTTCTAATCATCTTTGCCAATCTAATGGATAAGGTAGAACCTATGAGTTGGTTTGATTTGCATTTCTTTAATTATTTTTAATTATTTGGACCTTGTTTTTCATGTGATTGTTGATAGCTTGGATTTCTTCCTTTGACAATTGCTTTATTCATATCCTTGAAGCATTTTTTTTTGAAGAATGACTCTTAGACTTACAAGTTAGTGCTGCAACAAAGATCAATGAAGGTACCAGATGGAATAGAGATTAGGAAATACAAAGAGAAGCGAGAGTAAGTCATCTCCTTAGCTAGCCAGCGATCTGAGATCTCTGGGGAGGGGGTCCATCCTGAAAAGCTACAGCAGAGGGACTGGTCCCTATCGAGACAAGGAGTGACCCTGAGTGCATTGTGAAAACTACAAGCAAGCCCCAGATGTATTGCTTTGAACCTGAAATAGAAAAAAAGGCTGGGCTAGATAGCAGGGGACCTGTAGCTTTGGACCAGAACAGAGAGAGGTTGAGGTTCTGGACCACACAGGACCTGCAAAAAGAGCCTTCAAGCCTAAAACACTGAGCCTTGAGCCAGAGCCTAGATTTAGCCAAGAGATCCAGCCCCATGCCAGAAGCTCAGGGCAAGGAACTCAGACCAAGGACAAACCGTTTGTCCCATCACTCTGCACAGATTGAAGGTAAGTAAATAGCAAATATTTCTATTTTGGCCAGACCAGAAAGACCAGAGGGTCTTTCTCTCCCCAATTTATATGTGTGTGCACACACATTTGTGTGTATGTATGCATATGTATTTGTATATACATGTATCTATATATTTATATGTGTATATATGTATGTCTGTATTTGTGTGTATGTGTATAAGTGTGCATTTATGTGTGTATGTATAATCTATATATTTATGTGTGTATATATCATATATATGTGTGCATGATATGTGCATTACATATCTATATATGTATTTGTGCATTTATATATGTCTGCATGTGTGTATGCACATGTATATATGTATATATACAAGTGTGTATCTGTTTATGAATATATATGTCTGTATATGTCTCTATATGTATGTGTGCATTTATGTGCGTATATAAAATCTATATGTTTATGTGTGTATATGTATCCTGTATATGTGTGTATGTATATATACATTATATATCTATATATGTATTTGCATATTTATATGTCTGTCTGTATATATGTGTGTTTAGACATTTTTTTGACTTGGTGAAAGAGGAGATTCTTCACCTCAATTCTTACCCATCCTGAATCACTGAATGGGTGACCTCAGTCAGATGGAAACCTGTTGAAGACCTTAGCTTGAAAAGGCCATGGTCTCCCATTTCATCCAGGGCCATCTCCAGTTGTCTTGATCTCTTACTGGCCACTGAACCCAGATGGCTCTGGAGGGGAAAGTGAGGCAGGAGACCTGTCACAGCCCTCACTGAAACCCATTTCACTTGCACGCCACAGGATCACCTCCCTGATGTCATGGTCCTCTTCAAGAAAGAAGGATAAACAACAACAGACAGTCATCCAGCTGGTTGCAAATCTCTAACTAGAAAGGCTGTGATCGGACTTCTACCTAGAGCATATTGCTTAACATGAATTTGCATATCTCTAGTCTGAGCTGCCCTGAGATATTTGGGAAAATGATTAAATTATATTGTGTATACATATATGTAGATATACATGTGTGTATATATATATGTATATAAGCATATGTGTTTTTAAGTTTTTTAACTTAGGTGACACTACTAACCAGCTAGGCATGTGAAATAACCAAAATTTATAACGCAGAAAATCTGTTAAAAATCACAAATGTTATTGTATAATAGTTAGACATTACAGTGCATATTAAAACTTACAAATTCTTTATGTACATTATTTGATCTGATCTTTATAACCACTCTAGGAGATGTGTTCTTATCTCTCCCTATTTATGAATGAGAAAACAAGGTGATAGAAGTTAAATGAAGTATCCAGGATCACCCAGCTACCAAGTATCTGAGGCAAGATTCAAACCCAAACTTTCCTGATTTTAAGCCTAGAGTTATATCCTCTGTCCTTCTCTCTTCAAGGGTTTGCTGTCAAGTATCCTCAGTCTTGTACTGGACTACATAGCTATGGAGTAAGGCTACAAGAGTGATTGTTTTTGTTCAGTCATTTCATGTCCAATTCTTCATGACCCCATTTGAGGTTTACTTGGCAAAAATACTAATGTGGTTTGCCATTTCTAGCTCATTTTACAGAAGAGGAAACTAAGGCAAACAAGAAAAGTGTCCAGGGTCACACAACTCATAAGTGTCTGGGGCCATATTTGAACTTCAGAAGATGAGTCTTCCTGACTTGAGACCTGGTATTCTATACACTTTGCCACCTAGATGCCCCATGAGCAAGAGGGATGGTTTTCATCAAAGACTCAAATAAATCAGCTTCTTAATCAATCTTCTTTTGAGCTACCAAGCTAACCATGGGATACCACAGAATCAAGCTGTGGCTGACCATGGTTGATGCAAGCCAACCTTTGCAGATGGGGTCAGAGGGAGCAGGCACACATTGTGGCCAGGCCCCTCCCTTAGCTAGACTAAGTGATGGTCTAATGGCATTAAATACAAGGAATCTGTATTCCTGCCAGACCTAAAAAGGAAAGAAGTAACCAAAGCAGAACTTTACAGGCTCAAAGAAAAGGAGAATTTTATTTATAAATCTCTTGTTGAAACCTAAAGATCTCCATTGGTTTCTAAGAAACTATAGAAGGTGTCTAGCAATTGACTTTATTACCAGTTTTTAGACTAAAAATTTCAAAACATTTAGTAACCATTTGCTCATTCATCCATGGGACTGAACAATTCACAGGACTCAAAGTCATTTGGTCCTAAGACAGATAAAACTCTATACAAGAAAAGCTTAATAAAAACTGAAAAATATAACCCATATCAAAAGTACTTACTTCTTGCTGTCAGTAAATGAATCTGTAACTGATAATCTCAGGGAAGGTGAATAAAAATGTGAGCTTCTTGAAATTTTAATAGGAAAATAGCTTCTTTACCTTATCTTCCAAAGATCTTTTACTCTTTATTATACTTTTATTTAATGTGTTAGGAAACATTATTTAAAATAAGGAGGAGATGGAGAAAAATGTGCATGACTTTCACAGCATTGTGACAATCTAAATAGGAAAAATAAACCAAGATGTTTGATCATAATCACAATTTTAGTCAATTTTCTATCTCCAATTTGTAGCCCAAAATATCTATGAAATATTACTTTTGAATGTTTCTACATTTTCCACTCCTTTACTTGTTCAGTTTTAAATTTCATGTTATGACACACCTTTAAGAAAGAAATTAACTAAAACAACCGTCCATCACAACTGTTCCCAAATGACAAATTATCCAATGTAACATAATAGGACTATTTTGTATGCAGCTATGCAATCCTACATCAACTTTGCCAAGTTTGCATAATCAGGTCAAATAAATGTATATACTTCCAATGGTGGAGAAATATCACACAAGTTTCAGATGGGCACCCACATGTGACTTTTTTGTCATAGATCATTTCTAAAAAGGAGTTAACTCAAGTTGGTCTGGGTGTTGACAATCTATTTTTTTAAAGTTATTTATGGCCAAATTTTCAATCCCAGCATGAAATGTTCTCTGATATCCAGAGCTCTTTGAGCCACCTCCACTGGCTAACAGCATGAGCTAAAAGAACACAAGCTCTTTTAATATTAGCCTAAGAAAAGCATGATCAAGAAATTAATCTACAGGGAAAAAATGAAGACATGCCAAAGAATATGTTCAGAAGTCAAAAAAAAAAGAAGTTTTGGGGGTTACAATTGAATTACAATTGAATTACAATTACAATTGTAATGAATCTATTCTTCCATTTCACCAGCACAGATAGTTTGGGTATAGTTGTTAATAGTTATGGAATAATTGTTTCTGGGTATCATTAGCCTCCTGCCAAATCAGCTGTGCTGCCTCATATGGGCCCACAGACAAGATAATGAACCTGATGAACCATCTTAGATCGACTAGGAAGGCACAATGCTACTGACTTTACCTATAAGAGGCTGATTTTTATAAATTAAGTACTTCTAGATATATTTACTGTATTTAGGTCCCAGCTGTTCTACCCACAGAGAAAATAGCTTATGGGAAAGCTCTTTATCTACCTACCTTCGTTTACTTTGGGGCACTATCAGGTTCCTATAAAAGCATAGAATTCTGTTAACAGAAGATAGAATAACCTGTGTTAACACAGTTTATCATGATATAGGTTCACATATACTGTTCAGTTGTTTTTAATTGTGTTTAACTCTACATGATCCCATCTGGGATTTTCTTGGAAGAGATAGTAGAGTGGATTATGATTTCCTTTTCCAGCTCATCTGTAAAAAGAGGAAACTGAGGCAAACAGTGTTAAGTGACTTGCCCGGTGTCACATAACTAGTAAGTGTCTGAGACCAAATTTAAACTCAGGAGGATGACTCTGGGCTATACTCCATCCACTGGGCCACTTTGCCACCAAGTTTCATATGTACTGCAAGTCAAATCCCATCTCCAAAAGAAGTTACCTACTACCAGTCAGCTCTGCCTCAGCCTCCCAAGCAGGTAAATTGCTGCTGCTACTGCTGTTTTCCCTCTTCTTCCCTCCCTCATCCACCCCATCCAATTGTTGCCTGATGCTGCCTTCATGAGTGTGTCCTAGTGGGCTTCACACAATACCTTGCTGTTAATGTAGCAGCTGAAATCTTTTATCCAGCCTGCCTGGGCTCAGACTCTGAGTTGGCAAAGAGCCCATTATATCAATATTGTGGTTTCAACCCATTTTGGAAGCCTCTTGCCCAAGACCATGTGACAACCCCAGAAGCTGGTTTGGCACTAGACCACTTCATCAGATTGCTAACTCTGGAGCTTTCGAGTCTGCTGTGTTTGTATTGATGCCTCCCTTCCATTAATCATTTACAGAAGGTGAGAGTGCTTCAGTTGAAATGCACCTCACACCAGTCCTCCTGATCTATATCTGGTCACTGGATCCAGATGACTCCGGAGAAGAAAGTGAGACAGGTGACTTTGCACATCACTCCCTCACTCCAGTCCCATTCACTTGCAAGTCATGATATCATTTTCCAAATTCCATGGTCCAAACAAGGACACTTCACACCTCCTTATAAAGTTTATATCTCTGATCCCTCAAAGCTCTTGGACTCTGAGTAATTGCTTATTCAAATAAGAGAAGTGCTCTGGAACAAGTACAGGAATAGTTGGAGTTGGTTAATCAGCTCTGGCTGGATCATATACATGGTGAAGGGATCTATCATGCTGATTTAAGAGTACTGCTTCATTTTTTTTTAATTTTTGCTGAGGCAATTGGGGTTAAGTGACTTGCCCAGGGTCACATAACTAGGAAGTGTTAAGTGTCTGAGGCCAGATTTGAACTCACGTTCTCTTGACTTCAGGGCTGGTGATCTATCCTCTGCGCCACCTAACTTCCCCCATTTATTCTTTTAAGTAGCATCAGATACCAAAGCTCTGAGATGGTGACTTAGTCATTTTGTGGTATCCTGGGATTTGATTTGATAAATGTTACATATATGATGCCTCAAGTTTTCCTAGAGCACTTTCCCCTTCATATTTCTATCATTCTTATTTCTGTCTGTATCAATCCCTCCATAGAATGTTAGCTCCTAAAGGGCAGAGATTTATATTTGCATCATCAGTGTTTAGGAGTTAGTTATTCGGATTAGGCATTTAGTAAATGTTTATGATCCTTGAGGGAACTAAATGTAAATCATCAAGATTCCCCAATTTAATACCAATCAACAATGGTAAACATGTTATTGTTGATTTTTCTCAGTCTAATTTTTGACTTATTCTACCATACTATGCTAGTGAAAAGGGTAAGCCTAACAAAAGGGTATTTAGGACTAACCAACAAACAAATATTTGTTAAGTGCCAATCATGTACTCAATTTTGTTATAGCTATTGTGGGAGCATCTAGAAGCAAAAGGCATAAAGAACTTATAATTTACTTGGCAAGAGAAGACTAGACTCTTAAATATAAAACCCACGGTAAATTGTAATATAATTTAATGTTATTTGGTACATACTGTAGATATTTTAAGAATTTGAAAGGCAGCAGGAACATAGACACGCATAGTTTTTAATATGCCATTACCATTATATTTTGTGATTCTCATGATAATTTTGGGATTATCATTGATTACAAAACAATCCTCGAATCCATTCTAGCCTTCAGGAAAAGAAAGCAAGATAATATTGGAAAAACTTTATGGAAGAAGCAAGATTTTATCTGGGATTCAGTAGATGAGTAGAATTTGACAGGCAGAGGAAATTTCAGACAAAGGGAACAATATAAGTAAATGTATAGAAGTGGAAATGAACATAAAGTGAGTTTTATCTATCATAGCCCAAGATGATTTTCTTTGATTCCTATAGATTGTTCAATTCCATGGACGAATGAGCAAATGATTATTAAACATTTTGAAATCCTCAGTCTAAAGACTCTGAATAGTTAGTTGCTAGACATGTTTTATAGTGTCCTGGAAACCTTTGGTTAGGTTTCAACAAGAACTTAACAAATAAACTCATCCATCCAGTCTAACTAGAGTAGTAGTTACATGGATAGGTAGGTTGAGGACTCATTGTGCTCTTGAAAATCTTTAGAATCAGCTAAGAGATTTAGACTTTGAGAAATGGTCTTTAAGGAGTGTTTTTGCTTGTTTTAGCAGGGAAATTGTCAGGTCCTGGATTCTATGAGGCACTGACATTTAAGATACTGAGAAGCACATGCCAGCCATTTTTAAAAGTATCCAAATCTACTAGTCACCAGAAAGTAGTTCACCTGTCTTGCTCTCTATTTGTCAGTCTTTACTTGGATTCATTTCAGTCCGTGTTTCTCATTTGTGAATTCATTTTTTCCTAATCAACTTGGTTGGCTCTTTATTTTACCTGCCTATCCAGATCCACCAATCTAGGTTTATGTCGGTCTGCCCATCCCTGTTAACCAGATGCTTCAATTTCCCTTTTTGGCTGAACAATCTTGGTACAGAAAGCTCATGCTTCTGGTCTTTGCCTTATTACTTTCCCCTTCTTAAAGGATTCTCTGTTGGAACTGTGAGCCCATCAACTGCTTAGTCAGTCATTTCTTTCCTCTGATCAAGGGGCCCAGTTCAGAACAAGTGTTCCTGAGACCTTTTCCACTACATAAGTCCCTGTGATCAGGAATAAAGATTCTTCAAATAGGGCCTTAGAAGCTTGAGTCCTCTGATGGTCTGCCAGAATCAGAGTCCAAGACATATCTGTACAAACAGGTTCTCTTTCTGAGTTTCCCAGGAGCTAAGGGAAAACTACAAGAAAGAAAGGGATCCTGGATTCAGTATTGACAATCTTTTACTGTCCCAGGTAGGTGATGAAATATGTCATTGGTTAGCTTTTTTTTTTTAAATCTCCTATGTCTAGATAGTTAATGAAGGAAGTATATGGAGAAGATTAACTTGTAGCAATATATAAAACTCTCAATATTATTAGCCTTAAGAAAATAGTACTTTTTTTGCTATCCTAAGCTCAACAAACAATATCTGATGTGAAATAACCCTTAATGAAGGCAATGGCCATTGGGTAAATACACAAATAGGTTGAAAAGGCACAATCTATTTATTAATTTGCTGATTTTTGACTGAACTTCAGTGGTTGAAAAATGTTGATCACAACACTAAAATGGTTAACATTGCTACCAAAAAAAAATAGATTCTCAATATATCTTTAATGTCTTTTCTTCCATAGTTTTGGTTGGTATGTAAAATTGCACACATATTTTGTGAAACTTCCCAGAGAAAGCAAATCTGTTCTTCACATTATAAGTAGTTTATTAATATTTTCATGTACCTTATTCCAAGAAGTTTGCTAGTATTGCAGGGTTTGCTAGTGATTTCTATGAATAACATGGTAAAATGCATTTCATGGTCTTATAACATATACACATATAGGCACACACTAATGATTCCTTAATTGGCATGGCTTTTCTTGAATAGGGACAGCTCTTTGAAAGAGAAATATCTCACAGACCCACTGCTACACAAGCATTTCACCTTTGAAAGTTATCTGTGATATCTCAAAAAATCACTAATCATGGTATTTTACTTAGGGCTATCCTTATTTTAAGAAATCAAGAAGTCATAGTTCTACTTGCCATTATTTTTCTGTCCCCATTTGATCCTTGAAGTAATCAACTGTAATATTCCTTGTCTCTTCAAATTTGTTATTCTGTTGGAACTTCCAGACCCCTAAGAAGCATCAGAAAGTGCAGGATATCATGTTCTTCCCACCTTTCCTACCCCCTGCTTAGAGTCAGAGGTCATGAGCTTATGCTTTGTCTTTTTCATTGGTGTCATCCAGGTGGGACTTAATATAGAATGGACTGGAACCTAATTATGTAAAGTCATCTCTAATCCTCTGTTCTATCATGGTAGTTAAGACCAGTTGGTGTGCCTCTGGTGTCACTTTTCCACTACAGAAGTCTCTGTGATCAGGAGTAAAGATTCTTCAAATAGGGCCTTAGAAGCTTGAGTCCTCTGATGGTCTGCCAGAATCAGTGTAAGACATATCTGTACAAACAGGCTCTCTTTCTGAGTCTCCCAGGAGCTAAGAGAAAAATACTAGAAGGATTTTAGTATTGACAGTCTTTGACTGTCCCAGGTAGGTGGTGAGGTGTCACTGGTTAGTTTTTTTTTTAATTTCATGTCTAGATATATCAACTCAATTGATCAGGTTAAGGATAGAACTAATAAAGCTATAGTCATAGATTTAATCCCCAGATAAATTAGGTTCACTCTATTTCTTAGGCACAAACTTTAAACCCCAAACCCTAGTCTTACAATTTTGAGTGAGAGAATGTGGATGGTTCTGTATATGTCCATCCTTCTCCCAGGAAAACACTTGAAAGACATTTCATTTTTGTATTCTAAGCATAGATTGTTATGACACAGAATTTATTAAGTAACTGTCATACCTGATTCTAACAGAATTAAGCATGGGAAAAACAGATTTTTTTTCACATATCTGAATCCAATATCCAAGAGATTACAGGCAGATTATATGCTAGTATTTAAGATTAGCAAATGAAAAAAATAAATGATTAAGAAAATAAGAACTGTAATAACTATAAAAAGGTAGTAGTAGAAATCTGATATTTGCAGGTGCATGCATGCTTGGATTTGACACCTCGTGGAGCATAATCCTTTACTCCAAAAAAGATGGCATAATCCCTGTAAACTACATTAGAATCAAGCCACTTCACACTGAGGGATTAGAATAGATTTACAATGTCTCATAGAGTTTCACCTAATTTTTTTAGGCTAAATAATAAAAAACCTCTTTTTAGAAAAAAATAAGAAATTCAAACATATAACACCAAAGTCATGTCTCTAAATTGAATTGTAAGCTTAAAACAGCTTTTTTCCCCCTTTAGGCAAAAAATCAAAAACTTTCTTTTAGAATATGAAGAATTCAGAAAATCTCAGGAAGATGTTGATGACTTGATTCCAAGCAAAATAAACAGTACCAAAAAAAATTGCATGATGATTACAATCATGGAAAGGAAAACAAAGTTGAAAAACTTCAGAAGTCTGCTCAATACACAGACTCATCCTGACTTCAGAAGACTAAGATTGAAGCTTGTCTCCTGCCTCTCAGGAGAGATCATAAAATTAGAATTCTAGAATTGAAAAAGTTCCCTGAGGTTATCTAGTCCAACTCCCTCATTTTACAGATATGGATACTAAGGCAGATACTAAGTGACTTGGCCAAACTCAAGGAGATAGTGTTAGATATATTCTATGTATTGATTTGTTTTGCTTAACTATACTTATTTGTTACAAGGTAAGATTTTTCTATGTGTGGAATCAGTGGGAGTTATTTGTGAGAGTAATGGTAAAGAAATGAAATCAAATATTTTTTAAATACTTTAAGAAACTAGGAGCTTAACTAGAGCAGCATGTAATGTAGTAAGAAGAGCTCCGTATTTGATGTTAGAAGATCTGCATTTAATTACTGGCTCTTGGAATGTCACTTTACCTTTGTAAAACTCAGTTTTTTTGTGTCTAAAATGAGAAAGTTTAGTTGGATCTCTAAGGTTCTAGATTCCTAAGTGGAGTCAAAACAAAGTACAAACATTTATTAAGTATCCGTGTGCTTTTCTCTCTTCTATCTAGGATAAATAATACATTATTCCTATCTTCATAGTTTCCTTCCTATAGAAACTAATGTCCTTAAATAACAATTAAGATCAATTAGCATATGAAAAGTACATGAAACAGTGATAAAGTGCATTAAAATGCTGCGTGGCTAGACAACCAGTAGAGGCTTCAAGAAATAGGCTATAAGGATGGGTAAGATATTAACAGAGATTGGAGATGGGAGAAGTTAAAAAGGGATCAGTGTAGAGCAAAAAATGCATATCAGACTTAGAAAACTGCGTGAAGAAAAGCACTTGCTACATAAGAAATTTTATGTAACATGGCTTAAACAGGGAACATGCAAAACTATCCTCTATTCCAATCATATGTTCTTTAGGAACTTTGAGATTAGTGGTTTCCTAGATATTTCCTGACGGCTCTGGGTGATGCATCACTCTTGCACTTTTAAGACCAAGGAGTATCCTCTTATAGACCACTAAACAGGAAGAGTCAATGACTTAATGGATCTTTGAAAAGATATGACTCCATCCTCCCCACATACCTGACTTACATCCCCTCTCTTCCTTCAACTTTTATATGCATTAAATAGTTCTCTTTCCCTATATTTTCCAGAATAGTAGGAAAAGAAGCGGTTCTCTTTCTCCTCACCTTGGCCAAATATTGACAGAACTTGTACCAAAGTTTCAGAGAGCTTTTTTCATTTCTTAAATTTTCCTTTCTTGAATAAGTGATCAAGTATCATTCTTGAGATAGATGTATCCATGTGACCTTGAGAGTTCAAAAGGTACTCATTATAAGAAATGGATCTGACTGTTGGAACACAAAGTTCCTCCACCAGAGAAAATGACCATTGGTCCAAGACCTAACCTGGATTTATAGAAGACATGAATTGAGATCATCCTGAGCCAAGATGAAATGTGAAAAATTCCATCAATTTCTGCATTCTGATGTTCATGGTTCCTAGCAGATAAAAGTAAGTATCAATTAACAAATGTTTAAATATTATCAATGATTGATGACTCTTTTAGTCATTTAAATCCCTAAAATGCATAAATAAAAGAAATACCTGTCCTTTACTAGATTCATATTCATTGAATATTTTTCTATTTCCTTACTCTGGGGAGGCCCTAAGCTTTAAGAAATTTTCTTTAAGGCACTGAGATGTGGGTTTAATGAGCTACAATTTGAGAAAAGGGAGATTAACCTCGCTAAAGAGAGGCCAGGCTTTCTTAGAAAGCTAGGCTAGAATGTGTGCCCTAGGTTTCAGACCAAAGGGCCCTTTAGGGTAAAAGAAAGAAGGGAAAGAGGAAGAGGAAAAGGAGAAAGAGGAAGAGGAAATGGAAGAGAAAGAGAAGGAAGAAGAGGAGGAGGAGGAAAAGAAGAAAGAGGAGGAAGAGGAGGAGATAAAACTAGGTGGGCTTTCAGCCATTCCACCCCATGGCTTGGCGAAGGGACCAGAAGCAAGAGTAGAGTGAGTGAAAAACAATGATGATTGTGGCCTCTTCCGAACCTTGACCCACAGCTGCCAAGACAAAATCGCCCCCATCAGTCGGCCAGGGGGAAACAATTCCCTCCCCACTCCCAGCATCCAAGGAGGATGTGAGAGCTCAATCTGAAATAACAGAAGCCCCGCGGCCCCGGGACCCGCAGTCTGCTAGCCTCCCTTCCCAAAGCGCCACCCCGCAGAGACCCGGGCTTAGCCAATGAGAGCCTGAGCGCCTGAGATAATGAGATGCCGCAGCCGCAACTGGACCAATCGGAAGACAGGAGCTACCCCGAGGAGAGGATGGGAGGGGAAGGCAGGGAGGAGAAGGGAGGATGGAAAGTGGAAAAGATCAAATAAGTTTCTCACCTTGGGAAGCTAGGTTGGCTTCCCCGTACTCTTCACGGCCCTTCCTTCCATTCAAGGAGGAGGGTTCCAAGTCACTTTCTCGGCCCCCCCGAGTCTGCTGCCTTGCAAGAAAGCGAGGAGAGGGGAGAAAGCAACAGTGTTGTTTTTTTTGTTTGTTTGTTTTGTTTTTGTTTTTTTGTTTTTTTTCTGCTGGGGGTAAGGGAGAGAGTGACAGCTTGGTCTTCCTGGGTTGAGCTCGAGCGGTACCTCGTGGGGCTCACAGGCAAGGGGAGGGTCGGCGGACCGTGACTGAGCCCCGGCTACTCGATGCTGGGGCCATGGACAGAGCACCTCTCCCGGGACTGCCTCGCCTCTGCGTCCTGTGGGCTACTCTGCTCGCCCTGTTCCCCTGCGGCGTCCACGGAAACTGGATGTGAGTATGGGAGTGAAGGGGAGGGATATGAAAGAAGGTGGAAAAACCAAGAGCTCACTTTCCAGGCAGGTTGCTTGGCAAAAAAAAAAAAAAAAAAAAAAATGGGGAGGGGGGGCGACATCGAGCCCTGGGGCAATCCCTGACCTGGAGAACATGGCTAGCCATCTGAGACCTGCGGGTAAACTGTTTCCAAGAGGGAAATGGGCAAATGAGGGGACTTACTTGCTTGGCTCACCCAGGGTGGGGGGGGTTGCCATCTCTTGCAGGTGGTTGGGCATCGCTTCTTTTGGGGTCCCAGAGAAACTAGGTTGCGCCAACTTGCCTCTGAGCGGCCGTCAGAAGGAACTGTGCAAAAGGAAACCTTATCTGCTACCCAGCATCCGAGAAGGAGCACGGCTAGGCATACAAGAGTGCAAGAGCCAGTTCAAACATGAGAGGTGGAACTGCCAGGTGTTCTCGCCCGCTGCCTCTGCCCCCGCCGCCGCCGCGCCCCCGGCACCCTCGTCCGGAGCCACCCCTCTCTTCGGCTACGAACTGAGCAGCGGTGAGTCCACCTGCTCCCCTTCTTTCTCGGCCTGCCCTGTCCTCCAAAGAACCAACGGCTTGGCACCTCGCGGAGGCGGCCAAAGTCGGAGCAGGCATCTCTCTCTCCTCTGGCTTCCCGAATAGGAATAGTGGCTTTTGCGTTGTCTTCTAGACCCAGAGAGTCGGGAATGGAGGGCAGGAGGGGGACCAGAATACAACAGTTTGTTTCAGGGAAGCTGCAGGTGCGCCCCCGGGAATTGGAGCTGCTTCTCCAGACCTGCACTTGGGCACTGAGGCGGTGAAGTGTCCTCCTGACCCAAACCTAACCTTCTGCCCTCCTACGTTAGCACTGAGTGGAAACTAACACTTCTTTCTCTAGGTTCCGACCCCCCTTCTCTCCTCCTCCCACCCCCTCCATCTTCTGCTGTCTTTTGAGACCAGCTGGGGAAACATGATGTAGGCCGCAGAGAATGCTACTCCCCATCTGCTCTGATTTACCCAGGCGTGCCATGCATCGAGTCCTGGTCAAGTGGGTAATTGTGGCAAAAACAGAGCAGGTTCCCCCACCCCACTCCCCCAGCCAAGCAAACTCTTTTCTACTCCTCCAGACGCTGAATTTAGAGAATAAAGATCAATCAGGGCAAAGTCATCCCCAACACTCCAAGAGTTGTCCTCCTTTAACCTTTTTCCTTTCCATTCCATGCTGGGAAAGGCACAAGCTCCCTGGAAAAAGTTTCTGGGAGAGTTAAAAAATGTCAGTGGCCTTTAAGTTGCATTGTGATTTTGTGAGGACAAAGGTACGAGGATTCTTGTTTTGTTATTTTGTTAAGTGCGTCCCAACAATCTGTAGATTGTAGTGCCTTTTCCTTCAAACCATTTTATTGTTCATTCTACCGGTCTACTGATCTTTGCCCACCAATATCCTATCCTCTCCTTATGTACGGGGGGCCCCCACCCAATATCACTTGTGAACATCTTATATGTTCTATCATGTGACTCCACAGACATGCCTTCCTAAGTAGCATAAGTTCCAATAGAAGATAACAACAAATGTGGTCTTGGGTTGCAGAAACGTTCAGTCATTCAATGTTGAAAAGGCTGCAGATGACAGACTGCTTTTACTTTTAAAAAAGAGAGACAAATATCTATCAGAGCAGGCCTTTCTATTCTACTTTTAAATGTTTAGTTTATATAGGATCATTAGTTATCCAAGTATTGTTGGTGGCATTAATGTTAATGTTAAGGCTGGTATAATAAACATCTTTTTTCCCTCCAAATTTCCAATTTCTCCACAACAATTTGCTGTTATCATTTCTTATTTAGCATTGCCTTAAAATAAGTTGGTAATTGTATAAAATGCTGTAATGCCTCTAGCAGTTTCAGATTAGGTAATATCAATCAAATGCATAAACAAAGGGATAAGTAAAGATATTTCACATAACTAATGATGTCTTGCCCAGTTTACATGCCATCTCCTAAAAATAAATCTGCTCTTAAAAAATATATCGTTTTCATATATTTTTTAAAATTACTTGGTCTGGGCTTTTAGTTTTACCTCATTTTTTTTCATGCAGGTTTAAAACAATCACTAGTTTTTGAAGTGTGTGTTTAGGAAGACTCAATTAAAATGAAAGGTAACTGTATGTTTGGAGTGTTATGAGAATATTGTCAATATATTGCCCACAGTTCTTTTCATTTTAACAAGAAGGGATTAATACTATGTTTTAAGTACTGGATTTGTTGCTGACATTTACTTGCTTGGAATACTTTTTTTAAGAATAATACTAGACAAAAGGCTGACCCACAAGGATACAAGTAAGGAGTAATTTTACTTGACCCTGCCTGAAAATCCTTTTAAAGTGGAGGAATTTTATTAATGATGTTGCTATTTTTTTAAAAGAGAGGGGGCAATAAGAAACCTCTTGTTCTGAGCCTAAATTGCATTTGTTGCAATTGGTTTTTCAATTTAACTTAACTCTATAATTTATTAAGCACCTACTATGTGCAAGGTACTATCCTGGGCACCAGTTATATAAAAAGAAGTGATTTAAAAAAAAAAAGCATTTCCTTCATGAGAGAATTTATAAGAAATCCATTTCAGAGATATACTGCAATTACATTTTAACTGAATAATCCCTTTTATTTTGTCCCAGGCACCAAAGAAACAGCATTTATTTATGCAGTGATGGCAGCAGGTCTGGTGCATTCTGTGACAAGATCATGCAGTGCAGGGAACATGACAGAGTGCTCCTGTGACACCAACTTGCAGAATGGTGGCTCAGCTACTGAAGGCTGGCATTGGGGTGGCTGCTCTGATGACATTCAGTATGGCATGTGGTTTAGTAGAAAGTTCTTGGATGTCCCCACCAAAAACACCACTGGAAAAGATGGGAAACTGTTAGCAATGAATCTGCATAATAACGAAGCCGGGAGGCAGGTATGTATTAAGACATGAAATAAAAATGATTTAAGAGCTTACAAGATGAGGCTAAGCTTAGCCTCAGTGTGAATGAGATTGTATCAACGAGAAGAAAACTAAGGCAATAATGATACATGGTATTCTAAAACAGCCAAGTTTTTGTTTCAGGCACATAAACCCTTCTGGGTGTGTTTCCTACTTTTGTGGGTCTTGTGTTTCCCATAGTATAAAGTGTGCCTTGCTTTACAAAATAGATCCCTTCAGAAACATTGATCATAGAAACTTAGTATCAAAAGAAATCTTGGATCATTCAGTTCAGTCTCCTCATTTTACAGATAAATAAACTGGCCCAAAAAGTGGAATCACTTTAATCTGTATCTGAATCCGAGTCCTCTGGTTCTTTCCGAAGAGGTGCTTCTACTAAACTACATTACATCTCTTACATGAGCTCAATAAATTGAATTAGATTTCTCCACTGGATTATATTTAAATATTTTATCATTACTTCTTATTGATCTTCAGCCCATAGGGATTTCTAGCCCTTTAGTTTAATTATTTATCTGTCTAAACTTTTCCTCTACCATGACCTATATGACGCATACACTTTATAAGAATCTTTAATGAATCTCTTTGTGAAACAAAAAAATCTTAAATATTAATCACCTCATTTATCCAGTATCTGAGCTCAGGTTTTTTGTTTATTTCATCATTTAGAATACACGACAGCCTTTCCTTTCACTTCATATCTTCATATCATCAGGAAGGGTTGACAGTACAAATTAAACTCATCAACACCACTGAATTACATGAATATTCACAGTGATTTTTCTGAAGTCATGGAAAACTTGTTGTGAATGTTTACTTTGTAATTTTCAGCAATTCCTGTGGTCCATAAAAATCATTGACTATATCATTTTAGATTCCTGATTAATCACCTAGCAAATTACAAATCTCCTATAATAACCATTGAATTACCATATAAACTTGATATGAAGTAAAAAAAGTCAAAAACATTTAGGAAAAGTCTTTGACAAAAACTACTTTTATATTATAGCTATTTTTTAAAAAAAGTTAAGATAAAATAAAGATGATTCAAAATTATTACAGTCTTTATATAACATATATGAGGAATTAAGCTATTTTGAATTTTAAAATCTTTAAAATCAGAAAATTACATTATTTAACTTCATTCAAAATTGGAGAATAAGAAAATTAGTAAATAATATTTATTAAATATAATGTGTCTGTTTTTAATAAACAGGCTTCCATTTAACATCAAAGTTAAAGAGAAGTTTTTTTATTTAAATTTTTTAAAAATATTTTAATCTGTTTTGCCTACCATTTCTTCCACCACCATGGAACATCAACTAAAACAAAAAACTAAAACCCTTATCAGAAAACATGCATAGTCTAGCAAAACAAATCCCCACTTTGGCCTTACATGAAGATGCAGGTGTTTGTATCTTTTTGGCAGGAGATGAGTATTCTGTTTTGTCTTCAATCTTCTGGACTTATGGCTTAACTTTGCATTGATCTGTGTTCTAAAGTCTTTCAAAGTTGTTTTTTTCTGCTATATTTTCCTTGTATACATTGTTCTTTTACTTCTGCTCATCTCAATCTGCATCAGTTCACAAGGTTTCCCATTTTCCTTTGAAACTATTCATTTCATCCTTTGTTATTTCACAATAATATTCCATTCCATTCATATACTCTAATTTGTTTAGTCATTTACTAATAGGTAGGTACTCCCATAGTTTCCAGTTATTGATTGGAAAAAACTGCTGCAAATATTTAGGTCTTTTTTCCTTCATAAAAGTATTTTATACAAATTAATTCCAGTAAATTATATATTGATATATAGAGAGCTATATATGCACATATATGTACCAGTATATTCATTGCTTCACTAAAATACAATCTAATTTAGAAAGAACATTTTTTTTCTAGCATAGAAAATTCAAGGAAAGTCAAATATACTAATCAATAGAATCATGTGCCAAGTACAATAATTCAAAGTGGAACAGTAAAAAAAAATCAAAGGAGTAAAATAAATTCATTTAGCTTATGAATAATAAGAAAATGAATGAAATTCATATGCCTTAGAATCCCCAGTAATGCTGCTAGCCTCTTTAAATTCAAGCACATTAAAATGCTAAATTTCTGTCACAATAAACAAGACAAAATATAAAACTAAGAACATATTTTTAAATATTTTTGTCAATCTGAAAAGATTTTTGCCTCTGAATTGAGACTAAGAGAAGAGTGAACAGAACTAGAAGAAAAAGTTACAGAGAAAAACAAGTTTAAACGACCTTAGAATTCAGATAAATTTTTTAAAAAACTAACAAATTTTAACAGATGTAGAAATATATCTCCATCAGAAAACTAGGGGGTTTGATGTTATCTTGTTTTTCTGGGGGGGTTTTTGTTGTTGTTGTTGTTTTTATTATATGGAATTAGTAGATCTAGTAAATGTTCATTTTGATAGTAAACTATTATCGACATATTTATTTTGAAAACACACTCCTCAGCATCAATCCTAATTTACCTCTTGCTTATTTTAAACAAGCTTCTGAATTATTTCTTAAATTACGGTAATCAGTTTTGTTATTGTGCCAAAGAGAATTATATGTTACAAAAAATAATTCAGCCCACACATAAATCTTACCGTATTGTAGACGTAAGCTTTGGGGTTTTGCCAATGATAATTTTTTTCCTTTTCACACTATTCTGGCCACATAAAAAATTAAAGCACACAAAATATTTTGTTGTATAATATTGGGGGGGGAGGAATATAAACACTCAGTTCTTTGTTGGATCTCTCTTAAAGTACAGCTAATATGTTAGAATCCAAATTACATTCCACAGTTTCCTTTAAATAGTAGGATAGAACAAATTATCTTAAGTGAAAATACAATCAACTCAATTTTCAGCACTGCCAATGAGGATTTTAAGGTAATAGGTATCTTCTTCAAGAGTGTGTTTTAAGATCTGCATTCAATTGTACTTTCCTAGTCTCAAAATCCCCAGACTTAAAATATAGGGAAATGTTCCCAAAAATGTGGGTACTGGCGCTTAGTTATGCTATGAGTAGGACAGATGATTTTCTAACCGCTGACCTTAAATACTCTGAATCCCACTAGGTTTCTGACACCATTCCTTAAGTTATGCCTCCAAGAATAATGTTGCAAAGCAGTGATTGGCCAATAGCATGATATGATGTCTTCCAGAGGCAGTACTTCTGGGAATGATGTGACTTGGAATATTTATGGATATTTCTTTTGGTGTGCATAGGATATTTCCATTCTTCCCATGTCCACCTCATAAACTTTTAAGTTTCCCTACCCCATAATTTGTTTTGCGATGAGTAACTAAAAAAAATGGGAAGGGCCAGACCCCAAATGTTCATTGACTGAATTGAAGAAGTTAAGATAAGTCTCTGAACAATACATAAATGTTTAACTCATCAGCAAGTTAAAATATTTCCTCAGACCAAAATAGAGCAAAATGGCTCCTAGGAATAAGAACAGCATATGCCATTCATGAATTCGTATTGCAGTTTTTATGACTGAAATGGAATTGGCTGTCAAATTTCAAAATTAAACAAATTAATGGACCTAAATTTATCCACAAAATTTGCTGGTCATGCATGGAAAATTCTTGTCAGAAATGTTACTTCCAAATCAATATTGAGAGACCAATTCCTAAGCCAGTTGAGCTGTTTCTATCAATTCTGTATTTATATTTTATAGTCTTAGTCATGTATCTTTGCTATCTTATTTCAAAACAATTCATCTCTTATTTGCCAAAGCAAAATACAGGGAACTTCCATGGACTAAATGCCAACTTCTTAATTGCCCTCTCAAAGTTCAGAAATGTTCCACCAAAATGCACACATCTGTTTGCAATAGTTAACAAAACATTCCTCTGTTAATATCGTTATAAACCTTAACAACTCAACTAGAGTAAAGAAAGGAATTTGCACATAACCACATAAAATTCATTCAGTTGCTGTTCTCTGAGTTACTGGCAAAAAAAAAAAAAAAAAGGCTGTGAATCTTTTATTTTCAAATTTTACTATTTATCATTAAATGACTCACTATTTAAAATTCTCTGTACATGACATAAAAATGCACTTGAACCAAATATCATATTCCTTAATGTTGTCTTTTTTTAATTTTAATTTTATTTTTTATTTATTTTGTATGTATATAAACCAGTGATGACTCACCAAAAGTGCATCTTGAGAACTTATTGTACAGAGCATTTTGACCTGATTTTTTTCACAGAATTGTGGATTTGGAATGAGATAAAATATGATAATTTATAAGAAAGTAGTTTAAAAGAATATACTATACAAATCTGGAAGGTGAACTCTCTCTCTAGTCAGTACTTCCAATATTACTTCTTTTCTTCTATTTTTAAAACCTCTGCTATTATAGGGATGAAATATATTTCAGTGGTATAATGATTATATATGTGTATAATATATATATACTTATATGTATATATTATGTATATATTATATATGAATATGTGATATCCTCCACTTAAATATTTCTAAGCTGTTTTCTATGCAAATTCATTGTTTTATTATCATTTCAAGTAACTTGTAATTTTAAAAAAAAATTCCCATGCTTAATAGACATATTTCCCATACTTAATAGACATATTAAGAGACACTCCAAATCTGTAGAAAATAGGGTGAAAGCTTTTTGAATGTTAATCCTTGAAAGCTGGTTAACTCCAAGTTATTAAAAATTCCAGTTTCCATATCATTTGCTACACAGATTCAGCAGGTGGTGAACTATGGAATGAGAAATAAATCTCTTTTGTACTTTCTACCCTTTCTTTTAAAAATATCTCTCTATAATGATAGCTAAGATTTCTAGCATATTTTACATTTACAAAGACCTTCCTCACAATAATTGCATGAGATTGTTAAGGGTAGATGTTATTATCCTCATTTTAAATATTAGAAAACTGAGGCTCAGAGTGATTAAATCACTCATACAAGGTTGTAAATAGCTTATAAGGAGCAGAACTGTATAAAGCTTCTGACTTGGAATCCAGTATTCTTTTAATTGCACCACGTTGTCTCTTCCTATCTCCCCCCAAATCACAAAAAGGTAACTTTTGTGGATTTTATCCTGTGCTAGGTCCCCTGAATTCAACAAATATTTAAGAAGTGCTTACTATGTTCAACTTACTGGCAATAAAAAGGCACAAGTAAACATGATTCCTGTCCTCTGGGAGTTTATAGTCAGCCTAATGGGAGGGGAGGTAAGGAAGAATGTAAGGCGTGTATTAGTGATAAACATAAGACAAAAAGATAAGTATGTAATAATCTGGTACAGTATAAAAAATTCAAAGGGACAGATAACACTTATTATTTAGCAAATTAGGCAAAATTTTGTAGT
Source organism: Myrmecobius fasciatus (assembly GCA_023553655.1). NCBI lineage: Eukaryota > Metazoa > Chordata > Mammalia > Dasyuromorphia > Myrmecobiidae > Myrmecobius > Myrmecobius fasciatus. Next base: position 119,895 of record JAJPUD010002790.1, read on the forward strand.
TGAAGTCCAGTTGAGTTAAGCCTTAAGGGGAAAAATGTCAATAGATGAAGATATAGGGAGGCCATACTAGGTATAAGAGATGACATTCACAAAGGTTAGAAGTAGAGTGAGATATTCCTGGAAAGGTAGTTGGATCCAGATAATAAAGGGCTTTGAATGCCACTTTAAGGAGTTAATATGAGCACTGCTGGACAAGTTTTTTGTCCTGAAAAGGTTTTTGGAGGATGGGGATAGGAGTTAGAAGTTGATGGTTCAGGATGGATTAACTAGTGAAATAATAGTTGAAATAATTTTTTACACATCTCATTATCCCTTATGGAAGGCTAATTGTGGATAGACTCTGGAATACAATCTTTTTTAAAGGCTAGGAAACACATGTTAACAGCTTAGGGTAGGAATTTCACCACTATCTGTGCTAGAAAATATGAAGATAAAGATTTGCTTTGGAACTAAGAAAAGGTCTGGGAAAAGATTTTATGTTGTAACTAGTTTCCCTAGAATTAGGAAGACTAAATGTTCAGTATATCAAGGGATGGGCTGAATGCATCATTCAGCTGAATATATTGATCAATTGCATTTTTACTGAGAGTCTCCTGGGTGGCCCAGTGTAAATTGTTCTTTGATTTACTCTACCAGGGCTTGCATGAGACTTCACTCTGCTCTTCAATATATGTCCCTGGTTATGGCATCCTGGAGAGAGATGGCATTCAGGCACAAGAGTTGGGCTGCTTTTGGTAATCAACAAATTTTAACCCATAATTATAGATTCTTAGGATTACAACTAGGAGCTCTGAAAAGTGGCTTTAATTGGCATTTGTTTAGTTCTTTTCTCCTAATAAACTGAAGGTACTTAACAAAAACTGACCACATAAGGTATGTAGACCATATTAATTTGTCCCTGTGCCCAGAGTCATTATTTTATTGGGTACATTTCAAAAACTAAATTTAGTTTCAAAAATGCATTGGAGCAAGCTTATGTTCCATGTTATAAATTACTTTAGAGCCTTTAAGACCTTTCAAAAGAGTATGTCTTGCCCTAGGTTAATAAGACTCAGTCATATATATTTTTAAGCTTCTCACAAATTATTTTCACTGACTTGCTGCATAAGCAGCGTGGTATAATGGGTAGCGAGCCCTGTGATTAGAGAGGCCTAAGGTTCAAATCCTGCCTTTGACACATAAACCAGCAAAGTCACTCAGATTCTCAGAGCGAACCCCTGGCAACCCTCTCTGATTATATGCTGTGGATGAGTTGATGAATTTTGTCCATGGAGAGAAAATTATTATAAAGATGAAATCTCAGGTTTAGACTTCAAAAAAAAGAAAAGACCTCTCAGTTTGTGAGGAGTTCGAATGCCTTTATATTATTTTGTTAATGTTGCAAATTCAAAAAGTGTTGTGTAAGCAGCACTCTAATATTTTACATAATTCTTTTGTGATGTTATTGTTTGTGAGAAGCGCTGCCACTGTAATGGAAACTGTGGTCTCATTTCTTTCATCCATGATTTTGAAGTCGGGATAAATGGAACAATTCTAAATTTCCAAATATATTGCCTATATGCTAAGTTTACAACTATTCCTCGTGATTTATTATTTTGTTCTGCCATTCTCTGGGAATTGAAGGAAACTCATAGTTTAGTTGTAATTTGTTGGCTAGAAAATGTAGGTTGTGGCATGAGAATACTAACTGCACGTTTCACACAATATTAGAGTCAATTTCATATCTAAACACTACTTTGATTCTTATACATGTTGGTTGGCAATGTTTGAGGTTTTTTTTTTTCACTTTCTCAGTCTCTTTGGGCTCAATTCAACTTTCAGAACTGGAAAGCATTAGATCAGGGACTCTTTAAAATGGGATCCTTGGAGTTTTTCAAACATTTTGATTACAATATTTCAACATAATTGTAATATATTATTTTGTAATCCTGAGTATTTTAAGTTATATATTTAAAAGCATGATTTTGAGAAGATGTACATAAGCTTATAACAAAAAAAAAATTGAAGTTTTAGATGATGGCTACTGAACCACCCTGTAGAAAACTCTTAATACTTTTTATATTTCTGTAGTTAAGAATACACTTGTACCTAGCTCACGACATTGTCTTACCTAATTTACTTTTGGTCAGTTTGGACACAGTTTACCAGATTTGTGTAAGCATCTATGTTCCCTTCCCATTACAGAGAATATCTGAGACCTAGCCATGATGACAATGAACTATATATGAAAAGACTATAGTTTCATGCAAAAGTCAAAAGGAGGTCAACTATTACTGGGCTTCATTATTGTAAATGAGTGCATAAAATTCTGAGTTGGAACTCCGAATTTTTATATAGAAACAATGATGGTTAGGTCCTAAATTTCTATTAATGCTATAATTTTGTAAACATTAAATATTGATTCACTCTCTGAGAGGTGATGAACAGATATGTGCAATTCTGTATTTTTTATGTTGTTATTACTGTTGAGGATTTTTTGGTTGGGAGCAGGACAGGAATAATGGGACAGACAAATTACTTAAAAATACTAAAGGTATGGGGGAGAGGGGGGAAGACTAAGGGCTAAATGGATATTTGTGAGCTGGCATGGGAAGCTGACCACAATTTAAAACACTTGTTTCTGTGGTAAAATGTCTTCTGGGTTCCAAGCAACAGACATACATACATGCTTTTGAAACAACCCATGTCTAAGCTGGGGATTGTCTGTATTGCTAAAATGCTCTTCGGTTTGCTTTTGTCATTTGTACCGTTTTTTGGAAAGGAAAAAAAAAGAAGATCTCTTCTCCTAGGTGAATACAGTAGGAAATAAACTTCTTGAATGCAGAGAAATATTTGGCAAGTGTGGGCAAAACCTCAGTACCTTTGGTTGTAAAATGATTGCTGGTTGAAGCTATGAAAGTCAAATGACTTACTAGAAGCAATGGGTCACATTTAAATTGGGAAATGAAAAGTTTCCCAATAAGGAAAAATGGAAATAGTTGAAGGTGTTTGAAAGATGGACCATGGTTTTACTTGTCTCCTAAGAATATTTTCCCTATTACCTCTCTCAGAAGAAAATGCTTTGGTATTATAAACACATTGATGGGAGACAGACAAACTGACAAATACAGAAAAAAGAGACAGAGTAGTAGCTAGTGAATATTTCAATAGCATTTTTTAATGGATGAAATTATCATTTGTGTGAAAATGTAATGGGTTCAATTTTCTGGGACCCAAGTAATTTTTTTTATCCTTTTAAAAGTATAAAAATACTAGTTTCCTGGCATCTTTCTAAATGTCATATGGCAGGAGGTCGATTGCTTTTATTTTATTTCTTGTGCTTTTGTGCATTGCTATAAAAAGTAGAAGGGGAACCTTGAAGCAAAGTGTCCTCCAGCTATAATTTCCAGGGATAGTCTAAGAATTAGTTCAGGCCACTCCATGCCAAGTAAATTTCCTGTTTGATCTTGCTCTTAAAAAAAAAGATCCTTAATCCGATTTTAAAGTGTCTAAGAAATTCACAAAGATAAGCAAAACAAAGAAATAGATAAATGATAGAAAAAGAAAAATATTTAGAGTTCAGTTGTAAATTGGGGAATTTCTGGAAGTTCAAGCAAAGTCTGAATGTGATTCCCATTTGATTTCAGGCAGTAGCCAAGTTGATGTCAGTCGACTGCCGCTGCCATGGAGTTTCAGGTTCCTGTGCTGTGAAAACTTGCTGGAAAACTATGTCTTCCTTTGAAAAGATTGGACATTTTCTAAAAGATAAGTACGAAAACAGCGTACAGGTCTCGGATAAGATGAAAAGAAAAATGCGCAGGAGAGAAAAGGACCAGAGAAAGATGTCAGCGCGCAAGGATGATCTCCTCTACATTAACAAATCGCCCAATTACTGTGTAGAGGATCGCAAATTAGGCATCCCTGGGACGCAGGGCAGAGAGTGCAATCGCACTTCGGAAGGAGCAGACGGGTGTAATCTCCTCTGCTGTGGGAGAGGCTACAACACCCACGTAGTCAGACACGTGGAGAGGTGTGAATGCAAATTTGTCTGGTGCTGTTACGTTAGATGCAGGAGGTGTGAAAGTATGACCGACGTCCACACCTGCAAATAACCTGGGTTCCATTCAGTATCACCAAAAGCTCTCTGGTGATACACAACCAAGATTTAACGGCAGTGTGTGTGTGTGTGTGTGTGTGTGTGTGTGTGTGTGTGTGTGTGTGTGTGTGTGTGTGTATATATATATAAAGGAAAGGTTAATGAAGTTGAATCAAATCCTTCATCATGTCTGGATTTTAATCTAACATCATCTTCTAAAAAAATCAAGTTCACACTTCCTAGACGTGGATTTCCCTGAAATTCCAAAGGTTCGATTCAGCAAACACTTGCCCTGTGCAAGCGTTATGTTTGGCCTCAACTTTTTTAGAAGCCTTTTGGGTAGGGGACAAGGAACAAGGAACAAAGAAAAGTAATAAAGAATCTCCAAAAAGAAACAGGTTCATGGAGATGTCAGTTCATGATGAAACACTTGACCCATAATTGGCATAATTTGCTTAAATGTGAATTTGATCGAGCAGATATAGTAACTATTTTTAAAAGAATATTACTTTACAACAAGGAGCACTTAAGCAAGGATGTTATCACATTTGTCAGTATTTTTGAAGGCTTTCCAAAGAGTTCCTGGAAAAAGAAACTGTAAATATGTTCATGGAAGTGGCATAAAAGCATTTACCCTTTTATCTACCTAAGGATAAATTACCAAAAGTATTAGGGGGAAAAAACCATCTCTTAAAACATGGTACCTATTAAATATAGCTGGTATCAAAGGTAAAGAGAAATCTATTTTTTAAAAAGTTGTAAAGTGTGAATCTTAATTTTCTATATAAACACATGGATCACCAAAAAAAATCATTTATCCTAATAACTGTCTTGTAGACACAGAAATTAATAGACTAATACAAATTGCTTAAGCTATGTGATTTTAAGAGAAAAAAATCCCTGAAAGTATTACAAATCTGTGAAGAAAAAAAGTTTAGTGGATGTTAAAATATTTTGAAACGTATGAAATGACAGTTTAAATATGTAAAGACAGTATTTTGTATAGTATTTTGATAAGAAATTTTTATATTTTGTAAATATAGTATTTAAATTATATGAAATATATGAAATACTTAAACCATGTCCTTTTTAAGAGCTCAGAACAAAAGCAATAAGATCATCTTTGAAATGATAGTAGCAATCCTTGACTTGAGACTAAAAATCATTTGGTTACCTGGTTTAATATATGGGTTTCTTACCAGAAAGGCAGTTTTGTGTTAGATTGTTTACAAGTTGTAATTTTATTACCTGAATAATCAACATGAGGTGCTTTTTCACACATATACACACCATTTTTAATTGTTTAAATGGAGACTATTAAAATAAGATGTATTTTAAGTCGCCTGAAAAAGAAACCTAAAAACGGAAGTGCAAAGGCTAATTTTACAAATCTGTCATGAATTTGTTGTAAGCCTACATTTCCTTAAATTTTGTTCATTTTCCTACATTTTGAAAACATACATGACATATACGCATATTGGTTAAAAAATTCCATATGCTTCAAAATTCCAATTTTAATGTGCTTCATTTTTTTTACTAATGTCAGAACGTGTATTTATGTTGCTTAAATAGATTTCTTAAGCACAAAGTAAAGAATATTTTCCATCACATTTTATTGTATTTTTTTTTCATTTTCATTCACTTTTCTCATTTGTCAAGGTAGACAGGGATTTTCCATGAAAAATGTCAAAGGTTCAGATACTAAGAGCAAGGTTAAAAGTTTGACCTTCAAGTTTACCAACAGTGGTCATGCCAATTTCAGAGCTAACATGATTCTGGAACCAGCCAAATGCCTTTCTGAAAGTGGTGATTTTCTGATTCTGGATAAGAACCTGACTATATGAGAAACAACCCACAATCCTTTTCTGTTTTGGTGAATGAGTAGATAAAATAGGTAAGTGCAATTCCCCCTGTATTACTCGTTTCCTAATCTTTTTATTCATCTTATTACACAACAACCTTTCAATGTATTTCTCCTACCTACACTCAGATGAGATGTGAATAAAAACACAGGTGGTGAAAGGCAAATGTCAGTGCCAGCTCATCTGGGTGTGAATTAAGAACACATTCCAATCTGTATGATTTCATCTTTCCAATAGTTTAAAAATGATATAGCCACAGATTTTTAAAAAAATATTTTCAACATTTATTTTTGTTAAGACTTTGATTTCATTTTTTTTAATTCCTCCTCTCTCCTCCCAAAGACAAGCAATCTGATATAGATCATAATGTTTCAAAACAGATTTCCTTTTGATAAAGGTATTTAAGCAATATAAAACCAGTCAACTATATTATTCATTTTTTAATGCTGTGGTTAATTTTCTATGTGACTTGAGAATATTAGGGAAATTTGTCAGAATTAAGACACCTATGATACTGTTCTGAGTCTTTACAATTATAATCTGCTATAGCTATAGCAAACATTAGTAGAGGAAGAATCATTTTCTGGACAGGCTGGATTGAAATCAGGAAATCTAGGGAGAGGGAATCATTCATTATACCTAATTCTTATTAAACAATTTATAGGTAGTTTGATTTTTCAAAGATACAAACGTATGTTATCCAATCACTTTTTATGATTTGTAGTCCTCCTTGGAAAGTATTCAGGCTACTATGATAAATTTAAACAAACAAAATGACACCATTCTCCAGAAAGCATGAATGCCTGTCAGCGTTTTAATAAATCTTCCTAGTAATTCACCATTAGACCCATTCATTGAAATTTATTGCATGTCTTATAATTAAAACATCTTACATAGACTAATCTGACCTTGGAGCTAATATTTACTTGGCAGTGTAACTAGAGCCACTGAAGTACCCACAATATGGTAAATAACAGGAACTAAACTTAGCATAGACCCCCAAAACATACCTATGACTGCCAGAGATCTTAGGACTGCTTTTGGATATGGAATGTTGCCTGTAAATTTTAATTCCTTTACTTTTAGACAGTAAAAAAAACACAAACCAGCCATTTCCATAGTCTTCATTCTTCATGACCCCATTTGGGGTTTTCTTGGCAAGGATAACAAAGTGGTTTGTTATTTTTCTTCTCCAGCTCATTTTTACAGAAGAGGAAATTGAGGCATACAGAGTTAACTGACTTGCCCAGGATCACATATAGCTAGTTCATATCTAAGACCAGATTTGAGCTTAGGAAAGTAAGTCTTTCTCACTCCAGGACTCTATGCACTTCACCACCTACCCTGGAAAGTTTAGGGTATTTGTATTTAGCAACCAAAATTACAGTATTCTTTCATTTTAAAAATGGTGGGGAGGAGAGGAAGAGGAGAGTTTTCAGAAAGAATGAAGAGTTTAGGTCTTGAAACTTTCCATAGGAATAAAAACACAATTTTAATTCAAAACTGCTGTTATCTGAGATTTTTCAAATTGTTCATTATAATTCATACTGGGACTTTGAGTACGTAAACTGCTTCTGCCAAAGTAATTACTGTAAATTTTACTTGTAGAGTTATCGAAGAGTACTGAATGCTAAACAAAATTAGTGTGTAAAGAGCAACACTTGAATCCCAGTTTCCTGGACTTATTACTTAAAATCATGGATCATGCACCAATCCAATAACCATTCCAATTATAAAGTTTAGTCTAATTTATGACATGAAAAGTCTTTTATTAATTATTTTATCATAATGTCTAATCAAAGAGTCCAAATTTCCTATTTTGTGATTTCAAAGGAAAATCTCATTGTAAAATGTTTAAAGAAAAACAAAACCCAGAAACAAAATCACGCTATGATAAGAATACCTGTCACCTGTGAAGTCTTCAAATCAATTTGAAAAATTGTCAAGCTATGTATGTGTTTGGTTTTTGTCCAGACCTATGATTTCACCAGCATAGGGAAACCTAGTGAGTATACATTCTAATAATGAAGACTGGGAATTGTTCTGCCACTTAAACTTAAATTTTGTCTTTGATACTAATAAACATTCTCAGGGACTCAAAGTTGTTGCCAATCGCTTCGCCACCTAGTGGCCTCTCCTATAGTGCTGTTTCAATGCACCGTATAATTCAGGAGTGTAATTCTCATGCTACAGTAAACACAGATATGACTGGTGAAAGGCAAGTCCCTCTACTCTATTTCATATTTCCATCATGTTCATTCACGGGATGATTATTAACCTAGTAAAGCAGGATAATACAAACAATTTAAAGGGAGCAAAAAAAAAAGATTTCCTTTTACATTTTCTGTAATATACAGCATTTAGAAGTTTTCGATAGCTGCTAAATCACACATGAATATGGCTGCTAATCACTTTGTCCCAAAAAGAGGCTTGATCTTAGCAAATCTTACTGTACTTAATTTTTATCTCCAACATCTCTGCCTTCTCCATTTAAAAGAAATGTTACTTTCTTTACTTATATTTCTCCCCTGGCAAAACAATGTTAATAAAAGTGATCCTAAATCTTAGATTTAGAATGAGTAATCACAACTTCTTAAAAAGCTTTTAGACTCCTAAGCAATCAACTTTTCTAACTTTGCAAAGGCTACTGTTCTCACTAGTCTGGAGAAGGAAAAATTAGCAACCAAATGATATCTTGTGTCTGACTTGGTGACCCATTTGGGGTTTTCTTGGTAATGGTACTGGAATAGTTTACCATTCTCTTCTCCAGGTCATCTTACAGATGAGCAAACTAAGGCAAATTGGGTTAAGAGACTTGCCCAGGGTCATAAAGCTAGTAAGTGTTGGAGGCCAGGTTTCAATTCATGAAGAAGAGTCTTACTAATTCCAAAACCAGCACTGTATCTACTGCTCAATTTAGCTGTATGATGGGTTAAATAGTCAGGAAACATGGATTTGACACTGGTGTCAGCTTAGATTCAGTAGAGATGGATTTGAATTAATTTTTCTGTTTCTTTCAGACCAAAGGCAAGAGACGGATCAGAGCAGGATAAGAGTAATTATTTATGTAGTTAAACAAGAAGAATCTGATTTTCCTCTTTTCCAGTGGAATCAAAAACACATCTGACATTTCTGGGTAGTTACTAGGGCATGTGTCCAAATAGTGGTGTGACAAATGTCCAACTATACAAGCAAGAAAACAATCCAATGACAAGACCTCAGAAATTCAGATTTTCATAAAACTCAAGTAATTTCATATTTGTCCTGCTAAAAAAAAATCGATGTATTTATATTCTTTTCCCCCCACTGAATAGTATCTTATTTTTCAAACTGTAAGTAAAGTTAGTTTTCAACATTCATTTTTGTAAGAATATGACCAGTTTTTTTCCCCCTTCCCTCTCCTCTCTTCTCCAAGACAACAAGCAATTTGGTATAGGCTTGTATATATATTCTTGAACAAAACTTAGTGTGGAAAGAAAAGACAATGAATTTTTGCCTTCAAGAAAATATCTTTATCCTCCATGCCCATTAAACATTCTCAAAGCTGAAATTCCTCATCTGCTATACTCAATGAAAATTTCTTTTTAAAAATGCTATAAAATGCATAGTGATATTTACTGTATATTTTCAGTTTCAATCTTTTCAGTTATATGTTGTAAATTCTTAAAGCATAAGTTATTAGTAAATTATATCTGGCACAAATATAATAAACATGATTACATATTAACAGAGATTGCTGTAATGAAAATGGTTAGAATGAAAAGATGACTAAACACTGGATGTAAGAATTTAAAGGTCAAAGATTAGTTCAGGAATAATTTTTAACTTCCCAATTATCTTTTATTTTACCTTTGTCTTTCTGCTAATAATTAGCATAAGGTGTCATAAACTTGATTGCAAATAAGTATTCATAAAACATTAAATACCAATTTGAGATACTACATACTTGTGAATTTTAATAAAGAAAATTTGAACTGCATTAAAATTAAGTGAACTTACTTTACTTACAAGATGATTAAATAAAACAAAAAAACAACCAAACCTGAGAATAAAGGTAGTGGTAAAATTATTGTATTTAAAATTTGGAGATGGCACAAATCACAGAGGATATTCACACCAAAAAAACTTCCAAAACCCTAACTTCTTATTTTTTCCTTTTGAAACTTTATATTTTCATAGCCTTTACATCAAAAGCTACGTCACATTATTGTTTGCATTTCTAAATTTTTACATGCAATATTAAGGTAAAAATCCAAAAGAAAAAGGCATAGATGCATGCCTTAAAACTTGCAAGATAAATATCTCAATAAATATCTGGAAAATATTACATTTGCAATATTTATGTTTATCAGACAATACAAATTTTCATACTAGAAAACCAGGAGCATTTAATAGTCATTATCTGAAAGAAATTTGATGCTTTACAATCCCTGATGCTGTACAATTTGCCATTGTACTTTCAATTTACAGAACTGAGGGAACTGATGTCAAAATATGTATGCAGAATGATTTTGTTTAAATGTCCAAAAACTACAATTTTAATAAATGTATAAGGTACATTTTTTACCTTGCTTTCCTTTACATTCAGCTTAAGTACAAGCTATTTAACTTTCAATAAACATTTAAAATTTCCATCTTGATTTTACTGCTTTTTTTGAGCAAGATTTTTTATAAAGAAAAATTATAAAATTTACTTTGAACACAATTTACTAAAATCCTGATAATCTGCATGTGTTGTTTTTGTACCATGTAAAACATTAACTTGTTTCAATGATTTATTCCAAGATTTTAAAATGCACACCACATAGTCTAAGAATGTCAAGGAAAAAACTGAAAATCATCAAACTCAGTGAATAGTTGAACATATTAAACAAAAACTTGAATTTCTCTTATATTTTATGTAAAATTGAATGTAAAATTATCTTGAGATTTCCTAAATTAAACATTTCTGAAAAGATTAGAGTATTATAGGGTATTTAGAGCAATACACTTAGAACTCTGAAAACACATTACCCTTGCCAAATGTCTTAACAACTACAAGCAAAGTATTGCTGATTATAGAGTTGCATAATGACTGAACGCACAAAACTTGCCCTGGCATGAGTTTTTTGAAAGCTCTCAATTAACTCTCCCACTCTTTCACTGATCATTTTGCTAACAAATCAAAACTAAGGAAGGCATTTCATTTATACAAACATGGGCATTCAGAATACTAGTTATAAATTGCAAGATTTCATTAAACAAGAAGAGAGTAAATGATGGTCAGAGAAATACATACAAAAATAATAATTTTAAAAATCTGTTTATTTCTATGACCACACTGCTAAACTATATCAGGTCATTCTTCAAATGGCTACTACAAAGTTAACTTACTTACATCATAAATACAAATTATTTCAAACTGCACTTAAAATCATATACATTTATACAATTCTTGTATCGCTTTTTTATATACAAAAAGAATTTGTTGTGCTTTTTTGCAGATCTGATCTAAATTTCTCTATCAAACATTTTAATTCTATACTTTTAAATTTTATTGGCTAGAAATCTGAGGGAGGTGAGGAAATAAGGTAAGGAAAGAAGTGAGGTAGAATAGGAAGGGTATAGGGCATTAGACTACAAAGCAAAATTCCAGAATATATACAACTAGTCAAATACTTCTTTATTAGATAGATTGTTGCCTTCAAAAGGGCAATATGTTTTTGTTTTTTTTTTTTAATTTAGCTTTCCCCCTTCCCAACAAAACTCTTTATTTTTCACAATGGTCATATTCTTTCAGCAATTAGATCTATAAAACAATAGTATAACAGTCTTCATAATCTGTTCACAATATGTGCTTAAAAAAGACATTTCTACATCTTAAAGATGTTTATCATAATGCAATCTAAATACTGTGCTTTCAGAGAGACAATAGCTTAGAAAATGTTCATTATGGACTTATTTACAAAATTCTCTTTAGGTTAGCAATAAATAATCCTGATTTTGGAAGAGTTGATACTCATGCATAACTGACAAGATGGATGTATGTATACTCTTAAAATATTTACACGTAATATCTCCTTCATAGCACTCCTATCAATAGCATAAAGATAATTTTCTCTAATATTCTTCATGTTGTTCAGTCTTGCTTTTGAGGGATACATCCTTCCATTTCTACAACTTCTGGCCATCCTTCATATTTATTTGTATCCTTGTTATTCTTTATGTGCTACAAAAAAAAAAAAAAAAAAAAAAAAACACATTCACTATTGTAATAACACAACAAATTGATTTACAAGTTTGATTTGGATGTAATATAAAATGTGTAAAATTTTAACTATTTCCCAGATTAAACGTTCTCATACTTGTAACGTTACCTTACTGCCCCAAAGATCAAGAAGATGAATGTAATTTAATGGTACCATTATTTATACCCATAGTTCTAGTGCACTGAAAGCATATGCAAATTTTGGAGGGGTAGAGTTTTAAAATTTTCACAGGTTTTTAGAAAATAAAAAGTACTATGGTACTTTCAAACAGCGAGTAAGAATAATGCTCATACAGAGTAAATGGTTTATTTGATGTTTATTCACTTGAGACTAAGAATAATTAGGACAAAATCAATTCTATTTTTGTGGAATGCCAGGCATTTCAAATTTATTCACGACATATAATACAAATAAGTCAAGACTCACCTGTTCAAAGGGACTTTTTGTCTTGATACCTTTTCCACCACAGAAGACCCAGTTGTCTCTAAAATCGAGGTTACTGATAGCTGTACTTCCCAAGTCAGCAATCAATAATCTTGCTTCATTATTGAGTCTTTGAGAGGGAATAAATGAACATATGAAAACACCTTGTACAAACTGCATTAAATATAAGAACACTACTTCCCCTAATAAGATTAAGAGTATTTTAAATGGAGTAGACCAATGAAGATAACAAAAAAATTTATTTTGTGGAAAGCTAAAATATTATCAGCAATTTTACATAGTCATAATGGTTAAGGGGCAGCTAAGTAATTCAGAAGACAGAACACTGACTCTAGACTCAGGAGAACAGCCTCTGATACTTACCAGCTGCATTAGTATTAAAAACGATTCAATTCAATTCAAAACTATTTAACTATATACACTATATAAATTAAAACAATATCTAGATCAATAGATAGCCACATAGAAACTCTCAAGCAACTAATACTTGCATGAAGAAATCATGCTGTACTGAAAAATAACATTTATACAAAAGTTAAACCCCTGTGACAAATTATTAGACAAAAATTGGTTAAGATTTTCTGATTGTGATCCTCTTCTACAGAAACTTCATAAGATATCTCTGCTTTTCCCAAAGACATTGCTAAGAATTTTTGGCATAAATTAATTAGTAAAGAACCCAAAGCTTCTCATCAGGAGAAATTACAGCAACTAAAAAGTTAGACATAGGGGAAACCAGTGATTGGGGAGGGGAAAAAGACCATAGTGGGATTTTAACACAGAATATTCTGTGATAAGATAATTTGCCTTACCACAGTATAGAAAATTTGTGGACAAAGTAAATAGAAGCTTAATAATAGAAGTTCTAAAAGCTTTTGATATCATATATCCTTGAATTTCCAAATGACCCATTTGTATTCTTATAATCAAAGAGTTTTTGGTTTTTTGATTAAAGAAACATTGAGGTTGTGAGAAAACAACTACATCATTATTTCTTGGTTTAAACCTGTCAACTTCACCAGTACAGGAAACTCTTACTAATATATAGCAACAATTTTCTTCAACTCAAAGTTAAGATAGCTGTGTGGGGCACTAATGGATTAAGTGACTTGAACAGTATCATAAAAGGTAAGATGTAAATCCAAATCTTAATATCAAGTCAGCCCTCTCTTTATTAGATCATACTGTCACTGGCAATGATTATTAAAGGCTAAAAATCACTCACTCTTACATTTAATTTTATACTCGTTCTTGTGTTTTTCACATGTTTGTGCTAATATTAGTTTGAATTTATGCTCATTTTAATGTTCATATTTTTATATAAGTATTTAAGTAGAAAGTGTTAAAAAAAAAAAAAAAGAAAAAGAAAAAAGGCAATTCAGAAAAATAAAAGTAAAAATCCAGTGACAGGGAAATTAAAAGCAGTTACCAAAGAGGTTTACTGGGATATCAGCCAAAGTCCTAATACTGTTTTATACTCTTTCTGCCCAAAAGGTCCACAGCTGGGCCCCAAATTAATCTAATTGGGGGCAAGTTAGCTCAAACTGCCCAGGTCTGCTCTATAGCTCCTTTGTTCACAAATATCTCCAAATGAAGTTATGGGAGTGTGGGAAGTTAACTCAAACCTTTCTAATTCCAATGTCCTGGGCCACAACAGTATCTAAGGAGAAAAACAGCCTGCAAAGAATTGTACTTCTTGTTCTCATGATAAAAAAAAAAATGGTAGCATGTATTAATGCTATAAAGTAAAATGTTATATACCAAAAGTTGATTGATTTCATGTAAAAGCTCCCTATATAAAGACTTTAAATTAAAAAAAAAATCTTTTGAAGTCACTTTATACATTTAGATTCTGTTAGATATACAAAGCAAAAGGCATACAAATTTTGGTTTGAATCATGTAAAATATACATGTATGTATGTATATTTAGATATGTCTTTGGATTATAATCCAAGCACACTTAACTGAGTTTGGTTTCTGTCCTTTCAATTTACATAATTTAAAATTTTGCTTTGAATTTAGCCTAGCTATTTATAAGAGATTTAGAAACAATTTGAAATTTTAAAATTTTAAAAAAATATTTTGGCATATTTTTCTTTACTGTTTTTTATATGTCTGATTCTTATTTTTAAAAAAACAAAAGATGGAATATCATTGTACACAGCAACAAGATTATACAATGATCAGTTCTCATGGATGTGGCCCTTTTCAATAATGAGATGATCCAGGCCAGTTCCAATCATCTTGTGATGAAGAGAGCCAGAGAGAAGACTGGAAATGAATCTGAATCACAACATAGCATTTTCACTCTATTTGTTGTTGTTTGCTTGCATTTTTTTTTTCATCTCTTTTTTTTTTTCCTTTTTGATTTTTCTTGGGTAGCATAATTGTGGAAATATGTATGCATATACCGTACTTAACATCTATTTTTACCATGTTTAACACATATTGTATTACTTGACATCTAGGGAAGGGGGTGGGGAGAAGGAGGAAAAAAATTGAAACACAAGGTTTTGCAAGGATTAATGTTGAAAAAAATATCCATGCATATGTTTTGAAAATTAAAAAGCTTTAATAAAAAAAATAAAGAGGTAAAGCTATAAAACTGGTATAGCTATTCTGGAAAAAATTTTGGAATTAAAACCAGTGATTACATACTCTGTGCAAATCTGACCCAGAGATATCATTACTTTCACACATATTACAGTACAGTCAGAGTAGCTTTATTACTGTTATTCACTCATGATGCTCCATAACTCCCCCTCCTCATCACTACCTTTTAATAGCTTCCTTCAAGACTCAGTTTAAACTTGCCACACAAATAAAATCAGACCTAATCAATTGGAAAAATATTAAGTGCTCATGGGTAGGCAGAGTGAACATAATAAAAATGACAATACTACCCAAACTAATCTACTTATTTAGTGCCATAACAAACTCCCAAGAAATTATTTTACAGATCTAGAAAAAATAGTAGCAAAGTTCATTTGAAAGAACAAAAGGTCAAGGATTTCAAGGGGATTAATGAAAAAAAAAAGGCAGATGAAGGTGGCCTGGCTGTACCAGATCTAAAACTATATTATAAAGCAGCAGTCATCAAAACCGTTTGGTACTGGCTAAGAAATAGAGCAGTCGATCAGTGGCACAGGATAGGATATCAGGACAATCTAGGCAATAACCTTAACAATCTAGTATTTGATAAACCCAAAGACCCCAGCTTTGGGGATAAATACTCACTATTCGGCAAAAACTGCTAGGAAAATTGGAAACTAGTGTGGAAGAAATTAGGGCTTGACCCATACCTAACACCACATACCAAGATAAGATCTAAATGGGTTCATGATCTAGATATAAAGAGGGCCTTTGTAAGCAAGTTAGAGGAACGTAATATAGCTTATCTCTCAGACCTGTGAAGATGGAATAAATTTATGTCCAAAGAAGACCTGGAACTCCTAATTGAACACCAGATGGATAATTTTGATTATATTAAGTTAAAAAGTTTCTGTACAAACAAAACAAATGCAGACAAGATTAGGAGGGAAGCATCAAATTGGGAAATCATCTTTACATTTAATGGTTCTGATAAAGGTTTCATTTCTAAAATATATAGAGAATTGTCTCATATATATGAGAATTCAAGCCACTCCTCAATAGATAAGTGGTCAAGGGATATGAACAGTTTTCAGATGATGAAATTAAAACCATCTCTAGTCATATGAAAAGTTGCTCCAAATCACTATTGATCAGAGAAATGCAAATTAAGACAACTCTGAGGTACCATTACACACCTGTCAGATTGGCTAAAATGACAGGAAAAGATAACGATGAATGTTGGAGGGGATGTGGGAAAACTGGGACACTAATACATTGTTGGTGGAACTGTGAACGGATCCAACCATTCTGGAGAGCAATCTGGAGCTATGCCCAAAAAGTTGTCAAACTGTGCATACCCTTTGATCCAGCAGTGTTTCTACTGGGCCTATATCCCAAAGAGATCTTAGAGGAGGGAAAGGGCCCCACATGTGCAAGAATGTTTGTGGCAGCCCTTTTTGTAGTGGCTAGAAACTGGAAACTGAAGGGATGCCCATCAATTGGAGAATGGCTGAATAAATTATGGTATATGAATGTTATGGAATATTATTGCTCTGTAAGAAACGACCAGCAGGATGATTTCAGAGAGGCCTGGAGGGACTTGCATGAACTGATGCTGAGTGAAACGAGCAGAACCAGGAGATTATCATACACAGCAACAACAGTATTACATGATGATCAATTCTGATGGACATGGCTCTCTGCAACAAAGAATTGTCTCAAACCAGTTCCAGTTGTTCACTGAAGAAAACCATATACACCCAGAGAGAGGGAAATGAAATATGGACCACAACGTAACATTTTCATGCTCTCTATTGATATTTGCTTGCATTGTGTTGCCTTTCTCTGATTCTTTTTTTTTCTTGTAGATAGGATTTTTCTTGCATAACTTCGCAAGCATTTCAACATTATTAACATGTAGTGGACTTCCTGCCATCTAGGGGAGGGGAGGGGACTGGGGGTAAAATTTGTAATGGAAAGCTTTGTAAAGATCAATGTTGGGGAACTACCCATATATATGTTATACAAATAACAAGCTTTAATAAAAAAATTTTAAAAAAAATTTTTAAAAGGCTCAGTTTAAACATAACTTTACATATGATGCCTTTGCTTATCATTCTACTAGCTGAGCTTCTGGTACTTTATTTTGTCTCTTATAGATCCATATATACATGTATGTTATCTTCTCACAGCCATAGCACAGAGAATAGGACCTATGTGACATTTTAACTGATAGCCATCTGATTACTGAACATGTTCTTGTAATTAAAATGTATCTTCCAAATAGCAAGATCAGATGTATATAAAAACATGACACAACAGTTTTATTATGTAATCTAAATTTTTGAGACCAAATTTGAACTCAGGTCCTCCTGACTCCAAGAATAATGCTCTATCTGCTACACCACCTAGCCGCCCCAGATGATGCTTTCTTAGTTGATCATAATACTGGTACAAAAGCAATGATATTGGATGATGAGAGCCACCTACACTCAGAGAGAGGACTGTGGGAACTGACGGTGGATTATAACACAGTATTTCACTCTTTTTCTAGTGGTTTGCTTGAATTATTTTCCCATTTTTTTTTTAACTTTTTGATCTGATTTTTCTTAGGCATACATTTTTATACAGTTATCTTGCTGCACATTTTGGTTTTAACATATATTCTTACCATGTTTAACATATATTGGATTAATATGCCATTTAGGGGTGGGAGGAAAAAGGGGAAAAATTGGAACACAAGGCTTTTCAAGGGTCAATTTTGAAAAAGTTATCCTTGCACATGTTTTGAAAATAAACTTCAATTTAAAAAGGGGGAAAAAAAAAAAGCAATGGCAAAACACGTAATCCCCAATCAACAAATTAGTATTTAAGCACTGCATTAAGAGACTCTGGAGGACTTATTTCAATGTGAAAAAATGGAGAAAGGAAACTAAACAGTAATGAATATAAATGTGACACAAGCCTGAAACTTCTGTCAAGAAATCTAAAGACCAGAAGAAACTGAAGTGCACCAAAAGTGAAAACAATCAAAAAAGGCCTATCTTCTACTGTCTGTGGAAAATGTTATGTTAACCAATGAAATAATATACATGAAAGTACTCCATAAATTATAGGCTGTGGTATACAAATATATAGTATTATTTTTTAAAAATGACATGTTTAATCTATATTGGATTGCTTGCCATCTAGGGGAAGGGGGAGGGAGAGAGGGAGAGGAAGAAAAATTGGAACGTAAGATTTTGCAAAGGTGAATGTTGAAAACTATCTTTATATGTATTTAGAAAAATAAAATACTATTAAAAAATGACAGAAATAAACCAAAATTATTTTCTGCTTCCATCTTTTTCAACAAGGTGAATATTTTTCACACTTCAAATACTTTTCAATGTATAAAATTAAGCAAGTAAATACTGCTAAGGTAAGAGAGAACCTATATACTTTAAATGAGCTCAAAATTCCAAACTCACATGAACTTTATGCAAACATGAAGAAAATTGCAGACTTTTTAAGTATCAGAGTTAGTAATTTTTAAGAAGTCACTAAAAATGGTGATGATGAAAGAAACTGGAAATAGGTCATGATAAATTGCCAATTTATTTTTTAAAGGGGTAAGGGAAGATTTTAAAAATTACAGATGATAAAAAACTATAAGTGAAATGTTCTTCCTTGGTAATATTCTAAGATATGATATTCAACAGAACATGAACATCTAAAAAAAAGAATGCTTACTGGAAACCAGTATAAGTATCAAAACAATCGTTTTATTTTACGACAAAGTTACTATGTTGACAATTCAGTATTTCAAAGATTCAAGATTTCATTTATGTAAGTATACTTTCAAATAAAATGAGCACTTCATCCACTGACAAAAATAAAAATTTAGTAGTTTATATTTATGAATTATTGTTAATATTTATTAATTATATTTATGAATTACTATGAAGTACCCATTTCAAAAAAGTTATTATCTGATCATTAAACTTCTGTTAGAGAATAATGAAAACATTGACAATATCCCTTAACATATCTTTGTTATGTTCAAGGTAAACAGATTAATCAATTTAAAGTTCTCTTTACCTACCACATACTAAACATGAGAAGCAGGGAAAGAATTAAAAATAATAGTCTCATGATCAAAATGCCCCTTTTTTTTATTTATTAATGACTACATGTCTCATTTATGAATGATTTTGTTGAGTGCTAAAATTTTTATCATTATGAAGGCAATTAAGAGAGCATAGGTGTGAACTGATTATACTGGAATGATCTCCCAAAAAAAAAAAAAAAAGGAGTGAGAAAGAAGGATGTACTAGAAGAAGGAAGAAGGAATGGGGAAATTTTTCTTACATAAAAAAGGTACTGATAAAGAACTTTTACAATGGGGGAGGGAAGGACAGGCAATGCTTGAACATTACTCTCATATAAAATGGTTCAAAGAGAGTAGTATATTTACATACTTATATATAAACACACACACACACATATACATACATACATATATACTCAGGTAAGTATAGAAATCTAACTTACCCAAAAGGGAAAGAAGAGGGAAAGAGGAAGCAGATTAAGGGAGTTAGAAGCAAAATAGATTTTTAAGGAGGAACAGTATCAAAAGATTGAGAGAAGAAATAGAAGAAAATGGGATGGAAGGAAATGATAAATGCTAGAAGGGATGAGGGAAAAAATGATACATTAATGGATTGCTGATGGAGTAGTGAACTGGTTCAATCATCCCGGAGAACAATTTGGAACTATACCCAAAAGGCTATAAAACTGTGCATATCTCTTGATCCAGAAATACTACTACTATATCTATTCCAAATGAGATCAAAGAAAAAGGATAAGGACCTAGCTGTACAAAAATATTTATATCAGCTCTTTCTGTCATGGCCAAAAATTAGAAATCAAAAGAATGCTCATCAATTTGGGGGGTGGGTGGAAGAAAGAAAGCTATTTATTATGTTTTCTACAATTTCTTTAACCTATTTGAAAAGATATCATGTAAAAAAAACAAAAAACAAAACAAAAAACAAAAACCAAAAACCAATTTATTGTGTCACTCCCAAGGGCAAAACTAGTAACAGTGGGGAAAAGTTATCAAAAAAAAAATTTCAAATTAATTTAATAAATACATTTTAATGATATTTTTCTTCCAACAATGAAGTAAGTTTTCTTGCGAGAAAATGAGCTTTCTTCAGTCACTTGGTGGTTGATTTCAAGGCTTCTTCTAAATATAATTCTATGGTTCTGATTTTTTTAAAAAAAATGATAGAAAGGCATTTTTATAATAATTATTGGCTTCAAAAAATAGCTGAAACCAATATTAAAATAAGCTCAAATTAAGTTTAGCTTTTCGTGTGTTATTTACACAGATGCACCAAAAGCCGTTACTAAAGAAGAAAGATCTAAGGCAACTCTTTTATTATTATTTATGACCTCAAAACATTATACAAGTGAAAGCAACAGGCTCAAATTCAAGCCTCTTATATACACACTTGAAAAAGGAAGATCTCAATTTGAGATCGGAAGAATTCTCCAAAATTTATTAAATGAAGTACCTAGTCTGTTAGAAAAAGTAAGCAGAGCTGCTGGTTTATCCAACGGTTGGTGGGTAACTGATGAGTTAATTCAAAGTTTCCTTAATTAAACAATTGCCACTACAAAGTACTATAGAATTTACTTATCTCTACAGACAAGTTAGAACATCAAAGTAAAAACAAGCTCATCAATTTAAAATTTTCTTTACCTACCACACACTAATGTGGGAGAAGATGTTTAACAGTTCCATGGTCAAAATGTCCCTTTTAAATCACTAATGGCCATATCCTCTAAGTACGTTAAAATAGCAGATATACTGAAAACACAAAACAAGCTAATAATACTCTAAGATGTGGATAACACTAATCCCATATAGAATTTTATTTTCTCAAGAAAACATTTTTAAGTCTAATCTCACTGTTTTATATTAACAAAATAAAAACATTCTATACTTTAATACCAACAAAATAAAATAGCAAAAATTTTATATAAACATACAATAGTTTTGATCCACTGTTGAGTACTACACCTAGTCCAATAGTGAGTGCTCAATAAACGTTATCGTTGGAATTACTGACCTATACTTCTGTCACATTAAGTTGAACTTTCTGCTAATGCTTTCATGGGCTGATGGATTTTGTGCTTAAGGATCATAATAATTTAATGAGCTATTAATGTGTGGAGATCTCTTTGCTCCTACACATGGATTATATTAACAGAAGGACAGAGGAAACCCTGATGTTCAGCAATAGCTTTCTGGAGCAGGGTAGAAAAACTCAGTAACCAGTGTGCCTATCAGATGTACACTGACAATAATTAACATGAAAAAAAATTTTCTCCTAGTACAGTAAAACATTCTCTAAACATTTGTGCGTATACATATACACACATATATATTATGTAAGACACACATTTCATATACATATATACACACATTATATATAATATGCACATTATATATACATATATACACACACGCATATTGCATATGTACATACACACAAATGTATACACACATATATACATACACACTCACACATTATACACACACATACATGTGTGTATGGGTATATATACATGTGTGTATGGGTATATACATGTGTATATGTGTGTGTTTGTGTGTACACAAATGTATGTATATATACACACGCAAATATGTGTATGTATGTGCACACATATCTACATATACACATATGTGTTTTACATATTATGCATATATACGCACACATGTTTTACACATTTTATATATATATACACACACTTTATACGTATCAACACTATATATACATATAAAACACACACACATATACAGATACATATATACATATGTATGTGTGTATATATGTGTATATATGCACAGGTTTTACACATGCGTGCACGCTCACGGTTTATACACACACGGATGTTTTGCACACACATTATATATATATACATTCATACATACGTTATATATATATACATATACACACAATATACACGCACATACATACACACATTATATACACACACATACATACACATATACACCCACATGCCCCCACACCCCATGCATTCCCCCACATATACATACATGCACATACACACACACATGCACACGCATACAGATACACATATACATGCATCTATACATATGCACATACGTATATACACACACACCTATAGACACAGACATAT